>JAEQBA010000027.1:95284-244652 GCA_019434445.1 Phalangium opilio | reverse complement strand
GTTGTCTAGATCCAGTATTATCTTATCATATTTACCATACATTCGATTATGAAGTCTGATGTCCAGTAGTCGTCACTGTCGTTTTGATATACATTTGCATGATGTATGTTTATTTCTTCAAGATGAGAAATTATGTCCTCAGCTGTGGTGTCAGTTCCACAGTTAGTTAGGATGTATATTGATTTTGGGGAGTTCGACCATCTTAGCAATTCTTCGTCCTCGTTTGTGCCCCATATTTTTGAAGATTCTTCAGAATTTGTTGAATTCCTCGTCAGACAACGACACGAGACGCCAGCAGGCCAAATATTTGGATTCAGAACTTTAGTGATGTTACTACTGCTTGCTTATAATAAAATTTTTAGTCCTGCTTTCAGGTTGTTTAGTCTTAAAAGTCTGTCGTATTCCCACACCCATGAGGCCACTGCTCAATAGATGTTTACGTATGGTGTCCTCCCTTGCACTAGTAGCGCAATTTCCGATAAAGTAGTCTCTATATGTTTCTTTAACGTTTATCCTGCAGTTTGATGCCCGTTCAAGTGGCATTCTGCCAACATGGGTGCTTTCCTTCTTCAGTGTTGCAGAATTTCTATTTGTTGTTTTATTATTGTTGCTGTTAGGTTTTCTTTGCATGTTGGCCCTGTCTTTTTTTGTGGTGTGCTGTCGCTTATCATTTTGGCTTTGAGCTGTCATCTTTTGGACAATATCTGTGTATGAAGTTTTTCTGAAGTCTGGCTGACCTAAGTATTTATTACGCATACTTCCCGTATTTTTCTGCTTACTGATATTTGTCTGTTGTGTGGAAGCGATAGCGATATCATCATAATCATGTCGGTGGAAGTCGTGTCGTTGGAAATCGGCCGGGAGGACAGGGGTAGGTCTATCCTGGGCTGCTTGAATGGTATTTTCGTTCACGGGTCCAGCCATCTTTGTTATGTTAATAGTTTTCCTTCAAGGATTGTAATACTTTCTGACATTGTCTCCCGTAAGATCGTGATTTTTTGGTCGCATTCTGTTATTTCCTCAGTCATTCTCTTTACACTATGGCGTCTTTATTTCCGTCATTTTCTTGTATATTTCTTCATGTTGTTTCTTGATTATGTTTAATTCTTCCACCATATTTTCGTTTGTTTCTTCTAGTTTTTCCGGTCATTAGTAACGTCTTCGTTTATGCTTTTAATCTTTCTATCCACACTCTTTTGTATGAGTCCAGAGTTTCTTTGCATGTAGTATGTTTACTATGTTCTTTCTTGAAGCTTACGAATATTTGAACGCAATCGTTACACATCCAGAACGAGCCAGTCACAATCTTTGTTTTGGTACAGCTTATATGGAACCACGTATCACAGAATCCACAATGTATCATTGATCCATGTTTTTCTCAGCCGCCGTTATATTGGCAATCGGTGAAACAGTTTTTAGTCATTTTACGTTTGGTTTTGGGTTGAGACCGTAGTCAAAGAATTAAACTTCCTAAAGTTAAAATAGACAAGGAGTCTCCGTTCAATTAATTGATTAATTTGTCGAATAAATATAAATAAATATTATTAAGTAACTTAAATTAACTTAAATATCTGGATTAAGTCACAGTAATAAATTTTTGAGTTCCGCGTCCGAGGCTTAAAAACCGCATGCCAAAAAATACATGACCGAGGCTTAAAATCCGCGTTTTGTGAGAGCCAAAAAATGCATGACCGATCGCTGTGGTGACGATTGAAACTTTTCCGGATTGCTTCAATGATCTCCTGCTGGTTGTGGAATTCATGATCACCGTCACACCATTGTAAGCTGCAGATGTTCCTCTCATCTACATTGTCTTTTATCCTCGTAAGAAAGCTCGTTAAATGGAATCGGTGGCTTGATTGTCCAGACATGGCTTTCACGTGTTTCCGATACAAAAATGGCAATCTCTTTTAGAATCCACTTATTCCTAACACGGAAGAAGTTTGCGTCGATAAATCCAGGCATGATTACGATGATTTCGAGTTGCTGTGAAGGACACATACATACACAGATTATTTCACCTTCATATTTTAAATGATTCTAAAGAAAAATATCTACTTACATTCTCGCGGTAATCTTCAAGTGATGATGGATCGAGAACTTGTGGTTCGCTAAATCTAAATCGGATCTTTTTATACCTCTCAATGTACTTGAAACGCTTTAAAATTAATTACAAGTGTCTGTAAATATGCGATGTAGGTTATCAGTGTTTGTATATACGCGATGTAGGTTATAAGTGTTTGTAGATAGTTGACGTAGGTTATAAGTGTTTGTAAATAGGTGACTAAGTTTATAAGTGTTTGTAGATAAGTGACGTAGGTTATAAGTGTTTTTAAATAGGTGACGTAGGTTATAAGTGTTTTTAAATAGGTGACGTAGGTTATAAGTGTTTGTAGATAAGTCACGTAAGAGCTGCAGGCCTGCAGTGCGCCAAGTCCCTTCGTCCAATAAACACTCGTTTTTGATAAGTGAAACTGATATGATAAGAGATAAGATAAGATAAGATAAGTGCTGATAAGATAAGATAAGTACTGATAAGATAAGATAAGATAAGTACTGATAAGATAAGATAAGATAAGTACTGATAAGATAAGATAAGTACTGATAAGAACTGTCAAAATTATACTACTTGTATGATTTTATTATGTCTTTCTTAAGTTTAACAAAGCAGAATAAATATTCAGGGTGTTTCTGATAAGTCTGTTATAAATTAAGGGGGATGTTCTTTGGGCGATTTTGAGTCGAAAATGTAATATCTATCTCCATTTTGCCACAAAGGCGACTCTGTGTTCGAGTTATGATTATTGGAGTATTTTAGGGATGACCCCTAATTATAATAGCATTGTATTTCAGTTTCTTAATAAAATTTATTTATTTTATTCCTAAAACACTCAAATCATAACTCGAAAACAGTGGCCCTTAGTGGCAAAATCGAGATAGAAATTACATTTTCGACTCAAAATCGCCAATAGAACATCTGTTGAAGAAGTTAATATAAATTAAGCAATTTGTGTAATTGAACAGTTCAAGTAATTGGTTAATTGAAGAATGAATGTTTTTCTTTGTCGAGTGAAAAATATTTTGTTTTTCAGTGTAATTTAAGATTCTATATCAAGGTCAAAATTGTGGGACAGTTGGCGTTCTGCGTGTTTTTACGTATCCTATTTATACAATATTTTATAATCACACTAAGATGATTTTTAGATTGAATTATTAATTCAAGTTTCACTTTAATGTTTTAATAATTAAATTTCTTTTGTAATTTATCGCCTTCTTACCGATATAGTTTCAACTTGTTTCTTAATTAACAGGTACGTAATTGCATTTTTATATGGAGATAAGACCATTCCATTAATTTCATGCAGATAAAACAAGACACCGTCGCGCCAAGGGACAACGCCAGACGGAGCCCGAGTTCACTACACGTTAGAGGCTAGCCTACTCGCACTGCTTCTAGCGGTGCTTCTTGGTTTGAGGTGGTGTTTGCTTCTCTACTGAAACTAATGAAATGTTTTTTCGAAGTCAGTACTTTTGAAAATGATAGCTTACCTTTCCTAACCAAAAAATGTTTCTGAGCTTTCCATTCTCAGTGTTGTACATCTAGATGTGCCATGATAGAAGTGAATTTCTACTCTGCTTGTATTTGGTTCGTTAAATTCACCGTTCTATTTTGCCCAGTGTCATGGTACCGAAGTAAATGTACACGTTTTGGTCAAATGGAAGATACGTGCCTGAAATACATGTGAGCCGGAACAGGACAATATGGTCTCGCTGAATTGGTCTCGCCAATTTGGTCACGGGACTAATTGGTCTCACCGATTTGGTTTCGGGTACTATTTGGTCTCGGGACTATTTGGTATCGTGATTATTTGGTCACGGGATTTAGTATCGTGATTATTTGGTCTTGAGACTATTTGGTATCGTGACTATTTGGTCTCGGGACTATTTGGTATCGTGATTATTTGGTCTCGGGACTATTTGGTATCGTGATTATTTGGTCTCGGGACGGTTTGGTCTCTTGATTATTTGGTTACCTAATTAGTTGTCTCCTTTTCCAAAGCAATGGTCCCAATTATTCGATGCCACCTTTTCCAAAGCAATGGTCCCAATTATTCGATGCCACCTTTTCCAAAACAATAGTTCCAATAATTCGTTGCCACCTTTTCCAAAATATTCTGCCATTAATTAGCTGCCACCTTTTCCAAAATATTCTCCTATTAATTAGCTGCCACCTTTTTCAAAACATTCTCTTACTAATTAGCTGCCACCTTTTCCAAAATATTCACCTAATAGTTAGCTGCCACCTTTTCCAAAATATTCTCCAATTAATCAGCTGCCACCTTTTCCAAAATATTTCTATTATTGCTAATAAATTGTTCGTGGTAAGAGGCGGGCTTTTAATACTCAAATAATCTTTTTACCTCCAAACAAGGTTTGGTTGGGTTAGGTCCCGAGACCCATTTGTCCCGAGACCCATTTGTCCCGAGACCCAATTGTCCCGAGACCCATTTGTCCCGAGACCAAAACGGCGAGACCATATCGGCGAGACCAAATCGGCAAGACCATAACGGCGAGACCAAATTGTCGCGGAATGATATGAGCTCATTGTAAATGCTATATTTGCTTCGCTGCTCTTAAAATGTTCATTTATGTTTTTCTCTTTTTCGCAACCAAAAGTGTTTAATTATGAATTGATAAAGACCAAACTGTATCAATTTAATATTTATTTCCAAGTGCATAATTAAGTGTAAACTTTTTAAAAGTATTTCTGAAGTCTGAAAATTTTCAAAGTGATATGTTCACTTTGGGGTTTGGACTACTATATATATATATTAACTATACTTTTTTGAAGCCTTGGACTACTGGAATTTGCTTCAAGATACTCCTGTCGATTAACTCCGGCTTGTTAAAGACCATTCCATTAATTATTTGAGGAGAAACCAACTTACAGTGGCTGGGCTGCCCTCTAGGGTTATTTCCAAAAGGCACCGCCAGACGGAGCCTGAGTTCACTCCACGCGGGAGGTGATTCGTACTGCCTCGAGCGGTGCTCCTTGCGCAAGGAGGCGGCGGTCCCGCCTCTGTAGTGTTTGCTTCTCTTCTGGAATTAATGGAATGATCTATTATGAGTCTGGGGCTCCATGGAGCGTGCCGTGGGCTACGGATCTTTTCCACAAGAAGACTGTCAGGTAATGAAGTGTCTGTAAAATTTTCAGTTTTATTGCCCATACTTGGAATACTCTAGCCCTTTAACAATGCCTTTTATAATGTGTAGAACAAACTTTAATAGCAATTAATTTCTTCTTATAATTTAGTTTATTTCACGGCATTAGTTTCTATTATAATCTAGTGTTTCTCACTGCCCATTCCCAACTGAATCTCCAAATAAAGCATGTGTTTCAGTTAAACATTCTAAACCTTCAGTTAAGTTACAGTCAAAAAACCACTAGACTGCAAAACACGCAAGTAAATTTTGATATGAACATAACTTTTAGTTTTTTCTCTTATTGGTGGTGTACATATTAGTCATAATATCTCTTACCTTCACTTTCAGGAAGAAAATTAATAAATACTGCGTAGTATTTATAAACATGTAAGGTATCATTGCATTGTTTAGTGGGGTGGCGAGATGCCGCACCCAGCACCGCTAACATAGGTTGGGAGTACTCCCATAGGTATATTGTGGGAAGGAATGGGCCCCGATCTTGTTAGACTGCGAAGAGCCGGGTCGCATCATATCGAATCGATGGCAAATCCGACCGGAGCCTCCGAAATGAACTAGGCCCATGCATGTCAAATTTTATGTGGGAAATATCCAGTTTGTTAAGGAAAATATTTTCACCATATATGTGTACGAGATGGCGCTTCTATTACCGTTGTGACAGGGGTCTTCCTTAAATTATCGTTGATATTTTAAGGGTCAGTCATAAAATTTTTATGATAGAAAAAGGTTTCACCCTAAAATTAACGTAAACGTTTTTGGGGCTATTCACTTTTTATTCAATCTTTCGGTTAGATTGTATTGATGACAACAAAATAAATTATTTCAATTAAAATAATTCAGTAAGAGTAATAAAAACGTATACTTGCAATCCGCGACGTTGGCCCAAATACTTAAGCAGTCGACAGGGTCACGGGGTTTAACTTTGTTTATTTTACGGTAATATATAAGCGCCCCCAAGCGTAAAACCACGGCGAACTAAATTGGATAAAAATATATTCTCGCTTCGCGACACGCGTGGGCCTAGTTCATTTCGGAGGCTCCGGTCAAAGTCATTGTGCTAATCAGAATGGGCGTGATTTTAAATAAGAAATCCTGAAACGAGCTCCACCTCACGGGGAAACCGCGCAATTATATACAAGTTCAAATCCCCATCTGACGAGGGAGGGAGAATACTCGGGCCTTATTCTTACATAGGAGGTAGTGACCAAAGAAAATATTGGACTATCGTTCAACTTTTCCATCGCGTGACTAGGCGAGTTGCGAACTGCCGATGTTGAATTGTTCTAGTATTTGGATTTCGACGAAGAGTAAAATGTGGGAGCTATCGCGCAGTGCTCGCCTTGCGTCAACAATTGGCAATTGCCATTTGCGTGAATAGACGAATTCGGAAACCCCATACTCAGAAAACAACTTTCAGGGGCGCTAGCCATATCGGGGTCCAAATATTTGTAATAACACTTCACAGTAGATGACGCTTAAAGACTTGCTCTTGATATTAATTATTTTAAAAAAAAAATTTCGTGTTATTTTGCGTTTGCATATATACAAACAAATTTGTATCTAAGGTCCAAACTTATTTATGTCAAAATTGATATAATTACTATAAGTGCAATTAGTTATTAGTTCTCGTTTTAAAGTGTAGGGGGGAACGGTTTAAAACAGTGCACTCTCATTTCTGATTGGCTAGAATAACGCGCCAAGTCACTAGCATCGTCTGCTCACGGATTCATGTACAACTTGTGGTGTTTATAATAACTCCAGGATAAAAGTATTAAATTGTTTAAATTTTATTTTAATTAGAAATATGATAAGTTTAAGTAAGCCTTGGTCAAAACTATGAGTTCGAGAACTAGGAGCCCTCGTTATGCTGGGAAAGCTTGCTGTGTTTTATATTGCACCCAGAGAGGAGATTCAGAAAACGTAAATACAATTGAAAATTAAAATTTGAGAGTTTAAGGCGACGTTATTATTAAAAAATTGTTTCAGATTTCATATCATAAAGTTCCTTCCTTAAGAAATTCTGCAATGAGATGTCTATGGCTGAAGAGAATTCGGCGTCGCGATTATATTTTTAAAGCAGTGAAGTGCATTTTAGTATGCTCCAAGCATTTCAAATCGTCTGATTTCAAAACTTTTAATGGGAAATTTGGGAATAGACCAAAATATTTGAAAGAGGGAGCTGTACCTTCAATATTTCCGTGGGAGTTTTCTCATAAAACTAAAGTTACCAGCATTATGGAATCAACATCTATTAAAATCCCGAAGAAACATGAAACCACCGTAGAAACAACACCAAAGGAACATACCACAGAGCAAAACAATAGTGCAAAAACAACCATTCTAGCGAAGAAAGCATAATACCCATAGCAGAAGACCAGGAATGGGTTATAGAACCAATGTTACCTGATAAAGTTACAGTTGTTGAGTCACTCAATGATTATGTGAGTTCTGAAGACCAATGTATAAAAGATTTATCGGAGAAGCATTTTGACCAACCAGAGAATAATATTAAATGTAAATGTGCTGAAACAATAATAGAGCTGAAAGCAACCGTCGAAAAACTAAAGAAGGTAATTGAGGTACAAAATTTCAAGATGAAGAAAGCAGAAAAAGATCTGCGTCATGCGAAGAACTAAAAAAAAGTCAAAAATATTGATTTTAAACCGAGCATAGAGACAATAAAGAATAACAACGAGGACATAGCATTTTACGCAGGATTACCCAACTATGAAAAACTCATGGCTTTATACCATCAGCTAAATCCAGGTCCAATGGGGGAAAATATAAATTTATGGAATTGTGGCAATGTTTCACAGCACACAACGCCTACAGGTCGTCCCAGAAAACTGAGCGTAGAAGATCAGTTTCTACTTGTTTTGATGCGTCTACGATAGGGTCTATTTTTAAAAGACTTAGCTGATCGCTTCAGTATTTCACCCAGCACAGCATCAAATTATTGCATATCATGGATAAATTTCATGTACTTTCGCCTAGGAAAAATAAACATATGGCCAACACGAGAGACAATTGACGCAACTATGCCGCAAGATTTTAAAACGGAATACTCCACTACCCGGGTCATAATTGATGCTACCGAAATAAAATATCAAACCTCTAAGTCATTAGTATTGCAATCAGCATCATACTCAAATTACAAATCGACTAACACGTACGAAGGACTTATGAGCATAAGCCCGAATGGATATGTCACATTCATCTCACATTTGTTTACCGGATCCATATCAGACCAGGAAATAACTAGACGTAGTGGCTTTCTGAAGTTGAAATTTTCGGCAAATGATAGTGTCATGGCTGATAAGGTTTTTCTCATTGAAAAAATGTTAGACAAGATAGGTGTGAAATTAAACATACCACCATTTTTGAGCGAAAAAGGCCAGTTTACCAAAGAAGAACTAGGACATCTCAAAAGATTGCAGCCCTGCGCATCCATGTAGAACGACGAATTGCGCGAATAAGAGGGTTCCACATCCTTAACCGTCCTGTTCCCTTAACTCTTGCTCCGGTTATTAACCAACTCTGGACAGTTGTAACTCTATTGACCAACTTTCAAAATCGTCTCATCAATGTCACAGATAATTTATCTCTGAGCTCACTCGAAGATGATGAATTTTACGAAGAAATAACAGTACCTATTCATGAAGAGTTGGATAATTTCGAAGAAGAAATTAAGCAACCGGAAAATGAGTCCCTCAGCGATGAATCAAATGGTTTTACTTCAGATGAATATGAAAACAAGGAAGATGTATCTTTAATTAATTTGGATACATCTGAGGAAGGTAACTAATGTATGCTAAAAAAACAATTGTTCCATACAATTTTTGTAAAACATATTGTAATAAATTTTAATTACAATTAAATGTACAATTCAGTAAAATCATTTTTAGCAACTTTGACAAATTTGTACATTTCAAACTTAGGCCATTTTAGGAACTTTCAAAAAATTGCACAATTTAGACTAACAATCTTAGGAACCAGAGACAATTGCACACTTTAGACTAAAAATCTTAGGAACCAGAGACAATTGCACACTTTAAATCTTAGGAACCAGAGACAATTGCACACTTTAAATCTTAGGAACCAGAGACAATAGCACACTTTAAATCTTAGGAACCAGAGAAAATTGCACACTTTAAATCTTAGGAACCAGAGACAATTGCACACTTTAAATCTTAGGAACCAGAGACAATTGCACACTTTAAATCTTAGGAACCAGAGACAATTGCACACTTTAAATCTTAGGAACCAGAGACAATTGCACACTTTAAATCTTAGGAACCAGAGACAATTGCACACTTTAAATCTTAGGAACCAGAGACAATTGCACACTTTAAATCTTAGGAACCAGAGACAATTGCACACTTTAAATCTTAGGAACCAGAGACAATTGCACACTTTAAATCTTAGGAACCAGAGACAATTGCACACTTTAGACTAAAAATCTTAGGGACTTTGACTTTAACGATTTTAGGAACTTTCATTTTTTATAATAATTAGCTAAATGAGGCAGCATGTACGTGAAAAAAAAGCCTTTAAAATGGATTCCATCTTTTTCCACTTCTCAGCATTGAAACGAACCCGAATAATAATCAACCCAGCAGGCATATATGTTACATAATCACACCATTGAAATCCTGATAGACCCATTTGTCCCATAATTTGATAGTAGTGATTATGGTTTTCGTCCAAAACTGGTTTTCCATCAACAATTTTTACGTGAAATTCTTCTTTTAAAAGATCCGTTAGGTTTTTATCTCGCTTTGACCAAGGACATCTAATTTCCAAAAGTCCGAAAGGTTCGTCTTCTTTTGGGTCATGTACTAAACCATCAGGAGAAGTACCCAGCCATGGTTTTGCAGGATCAATAATATATCCGGAAGTGTGCACAGTGACATTATGACCAATACTGATTAGTTTTTCCCTATACTTCATTCTGGCAATCGGTTCATTTACTCACCCATATTTGATTGCATGCAAATGACTGATATCTTTGGGTTGAACTATATTTTTTATACCAAATTGGGTCCAAGATTATTTTTTCCTTTTGCAAACCAAACCATAAATTGACGAATTTAGTCTGGTGGCGCGTGCGTTTTTCCAAGCGTCTGATTGAGCTTGTTCTCTAGTAGATAATTCTAGCTCTCTCGCATCCTCACAAGAAACTATATTTTTCTAGAAATGTATGTGAAAATTATATGTTTTAATAAGAATTTATGAAAATATATATTTATTATATACCTTCAATATTATCAATTCTGAAGGATTAAATGCTCTTGTATGTTTGTTTACATTCCAAATTGTAGAGCCACATGAGTCCTGATGTGTTTTTATTGGAAATCTTGGTTCATTATTCACATCCGTAAGTAAAATTTGACTGGGAAAAGGCTGAAGGTTATGGATAGTTTCAAACCCATGTTCAATTACTGATAGTTGTAAGCTAATAGGTGATCCCTCTGGAGCATACCCCATCCTAGTATTAATCCAATTATATTCTTTAGGTTGTGGTAATATGCTTCCCCAGCCGTCTTGAAATCCATTCGAATTAAGATTATTTATTAAATCTTTCGTCACTGTTGCCACCTCCTTTTGATCGACTGTAGAACTCTCGTACATTTTGCACAAGAGAGGTTTGTTTTTGCCACCTTCTTTGGGCGCTTGGAAGTTAATGTCTATCACAGAAAAAGGGCGTATCTTTTTACCCCTGGGCCGATTCCACTGCTGTGGCTTTTCCGTACAAGAAAGTTCTCTTGGGGGATTTGCGATATGTTTTTCACTTAAAAAAGCTAACAGCCTAAGCAACGCAACACCATGGTTACAAGTACCATTAATTCCAGCTGGACATCCACAATATTGATCCAAAATTAAAGGATTTGATATTTTTAATGCAGCACAAACTGTGTAGGGATTTTCATTTTTTTTCTGACTTTTGAAACATAGGGCTTTAACAAAGACTCTGTCATTCTCACTGAAATGTTGAAATAAATTAATTAATAATAATGCCTACATCAAAATTTGTTAAACTCTTTTACTTACACTTCTGCTTTGCTCATTAATGAATGAGAAACAATATATTCCTCAATAAAAAACTTGTAGCTTCTACGAAAATGCTGCTGGTTTCCCGATTTAGAAGAATAAAATGCCTTTATGTCTTAAACCGTTAACAAGGGCACATCTTTTAGGCATTTCTTGTAACCCACAATGGGAAATACTAAACCACCTTCTATTGCGGAATTAAAATTCATTACTAAATGAAACTTAAATTTAACTACTATCAACACAAAATCCGCACAAACTCAGACGGACCCGAGAGCAGACGATGCTTGTGACTTGGCGCGTAATTCTAGCCAATCACCATGAGAGTGCGCTTTTCTTAAACCGTTCCCCCTACACTTTAAAACGAGAACTAATAACTAATTGCACTTAGAGTAATTATATCAATTTTGACATAAATGAGTTTGGGCCTAAGGTACAAATTTAGTTGTGTATATACAAACGCAAAATAACACGAAATTTTTTATAAGAAAATAATTAATATCTAGAGCAAGTCTTTTAGCGCCATCTACCGTGAAGTGTTATTACAAATATTTGGCCCCCGATATGGCTAGCGTCCCTGAAAGTTGTTTTCTGAGTATGGGGTTTCCGAATTCGTCTATAATATCATTATTTAATATGAAACTTAAAACTGTAAACAAACAAATAATATCCTTATTATGAAATTTAATTTAAAAAAAAAACAAAGTACTGTCATTATATATTTTGAAGTTTAATAAAATAAAAAAATTATAATCATTTGTTATTACGAAAATTATTTAAAAAACAACAGTAATGTCGTTAGTTATTATTTGAGGCCCTCGAAATTGGTATTTGAACTGAAGAATTATGGCTGCTCTGGGCGTTTTCAAGTGAAAAATACTGTATGACATTTTTTGTTGAGCCCACTGTTTTCAAGTTAGGATTGCAGAATTTAATTGATGGCCCCTTAAATATTCATTAGTCAAATGCCTTGAGTCATGCTTTATTTACAGCCCTGCTAGGGGTACTTTGCCCGTGGTGCAGATGATCAGGGCCGGAAATAAACATAGGACACTGGATATTGTCCAATAATATTTTAAAATGTCCCATAATTATGATAAAAACTAAGGGTTTCACTGGACATTTTGACCAACGAATTTTCCGTACTTTTGAAAATGCCACACTTTTTTCACACTGCAGTGGACAATGTCGTATAATTTATCCAGTGAAATTGGGCTTCACAGGACACATGTCCTATAATAAGTTTCTCTTATATCCGGCCCTGCAGATGATACCCTATGGTTTGTCGCATAGCTCACTCGATTACGCGCATCACGATGCTAGCTGCTCGTGCTAGTATAGCGCGAGTAGCGCAGCGTCCGTGAGCGCGGATCGAGTGTGCTATGCCCGGAGTTTGTGTCATTTTCCTTCTCCCAATCCAATTCCCATTTTTCTGCCGGTACTTGGTGAGTGTGGATGTGCGATCATGTGCGATGTATTTTGAGATTAACTTTTGCAATCTGTGAATGATGGTTTTTAAAATATTCGTAAAAGTTAAAAGTTCAAATATTTATAAACGTATTAAAGTGTTAATTTATTCCTTGAATGAACAATAAGTTAGATTACAATAGATTTTTGAACGTCCGAGGTCTAAGCTTCAAGTCGTCGCCATGATGCCACATCCACATGGTTCTTTGGAAGGGTCGAGCTGGCCAAGTTCAACAGGCAGTGTTTTGAGACGAGTATATTTACCTCAACTAACTAAAATTGTCTTGTGGAGTGAGTCAATCTAACCGCTACCCTTTTATTAAGAATTGTCATTCTTTCTATTACGTTTTTTTATATTTGTTGCGTCAATATAAAGAAATTTGAATGTTATTATTTATACTTTTAAGAGGACGATTGTGCAAATGATATAATTCAAACATTTGATTTCAGCCATCATTTCTGTAGTTCTCCTGAACTGTCAAGGAGCAACGCTCAATCATCAGATTTACTGTCAAGGATGTTTTGTTTCTATGTTACCTCAAGTGTGCTTAACGTAGTTTATGCTTAGTTTAATTATTTACTAAACATTATCCGATAGAAGACATTGTGAGATAAGTGAAAACTGAGAGACATTATTAAGTTCTTTACTCTTAACGTCCAAACCCTCTCTGCCTGTTGCTTTAGCCAGAGAGTAGTCTTACAAATAATATCGATTGACCAGTATCTGCAGAGAAATATTACAGCGACATCTAGGTGGTTATTCTTACATCTTTTCCCTCAGATATGTTCTTTATACTTTAGAAAGGTTTGAAACTAGAAATTATATGTACATTGCAATACAGTGTAAATTGTTTCTTAAAGATTAAAGCATAGTTTTTTTTCTTGTTTGTTTAACTACCTATTATTAGAAATTTTGTACTTAAAGGTTTATTGAGCTGTATCACGTATTATTAGAAATTTGTACTTGAATGTTTATTTGAGCTGAGTTACTTATTATTAGGAATTTTTAGTTAATACTAGACGTGTAACTATCACGTGAGGAATGTTCGATTATCACTAAAGATTCAGCCTCTTTACTGGCTTGACTTGTCTTGTCGACCGTCGAGCTGCAACTGGAGTCTCGTTCTGTGTCGGTGAGACGTGTTTATCGGAACTTGTTCGTGCGTCGTTTTCCAGTGGAGGTGTATAAATTTCAGTTGTGCTACTTGCTGGAGAAGTGGGGTTAGGAACAAGTCTTGTTGGACTTTGGGGGTTAGGTGTAGCTGACATCCTGACTGGCGACGTTGGTAGCGCAGTGAAATTGAACCGTATTGGTGTGTCAGTACCCTGTATAAACGAGTCTTTCTCCTGCACCTGGCGGAGCTGTCGTCGATTACGTCGTAACGTTGTCCCGTCTTCGGTTTCTACTATGTACGATCGCGGTGCGGTTTCGTTTACGACTAAGGCTTTGCGATCCCAAACGCCTAGTTGGTTTTGTATGCGAACTTGCATCCCTTTTTCGAGATGTGGGAGTTCGTTGCCAGTTAACTTGGGTTGCTGTTTGACGAGGACGCCATTGCTGGTGTTGTTTTTGTCTACAACGGGCCTGTACTCAAGCAGACGTGTGCGAAGGGGTCTACCCATTAATAGCTCTGCCGGCGATCGGCCATGGGCTTGTGGAGTGTTGCGGTAACTTAAGAGACCCAACTCATAGTCTTGCTTAGAATCCACAGCTTTCTTGAGCAAACGTTTGGCAATTTGTACACCCTTTTCCGCCAACCCATTTGATTGCGGGTATTTGGGACTAGAGGTGGTGTGCGTGAACCCATACTCTTGAGAAAGTAACTGGAACTCTTGTGAGCCAAACGGAACGTTATCCGAAAGAACCTCCCGTGGGATGCCGTGCCGTCCAAAATGCTTCTTTAGGCAATGGATGACGGTTGGGGCTCCAAGTGATTTAATTTCATCTACTTCCAGGTAATTGGAATAGGCATCAATCACGGCGAGATAGTCCTTATCTTGATAATGAAATATATCAGTGCCCACGCGTTCCCATGGATCCATTGGCAACGGGCGCATCATTAACGGCTCTTGGGGCTGGGTATACTGATACTTGTTGCATGTTGAGCAACTCTTGCAAGTACGCTCAATATCAGCGTTGATATTCGGCCAATACAATGCCTGTCTGGCGCGGCGTCTGCATTTTTCAATTCCCAGATGGCCGTCATGGATTTTGTCCAGCATTCGTTCCCGGAGCGACGTCGGTATAACCATGCGGGTTCCTTTTAGGACTAGCCCATCTGCTTCGATTAACTCTGCGTGCACTGTGGCATATGGGGACGTCACCCGGTCCGTGGGTTTCCAGCCTGTTCTGATATGGTCTTTAACCCTCGTTAAAACGGTATCCTTGCTAGTCTCTTCCTTGATGAGCTCTAACATAGCGTCACTAACTGGCAGGGACCTGAGTACGGAATTGACGTGTACCTCTAGCTCGTCAGATGTTTCCTTACATAGCGTAGCGTCGCCGTGAGTTAATGGCAAGCTCGATTTGGATAGCGCGTCGGCTACAACTAGGTCCTTCCCAGGCTTATACTCCATTGTATAATGATACTTGGCCAGTTTGAGGAAAAGGCGTTGCAGGCGGGGTGGCACGTCAGCCAAAACCCTCTTTACCATCGCTAACAACGGCTTATGGTCGGTTTCCAAACGAAATGTTCTGCCGTACACATAAGTGTGAAACCTTTGGCATCCAAAAACGAGACCGAGGCACTCTTTCTCTATTTGTGCATACCTCGTCTCGGCATCTGTCAACGCTCGTGAGGCATACGCTACAGGCTTCCAGCCGCTATCTTCGGTCTGCTGCAATAAGACAGAACCAAGTCCACTGTTCGACGCATCGGTTGATATTTTAACAGGTAATGAAGGATCGTAGAACTGTAGGATAGGACTACTGGTGAGCGCATCCTTTATGTATTGCCACTCTTCGTCATGCTGCGGTAGCCTTTGTGGGTTTGTTTCCGACTTGAGTAGCGAGCGAAGAAACGTTGTGTGTGAGGACAGCTGTGGTATATATTTACCGACATAGTTTACAAGGCCCAAAGCTCGTTGGACTTCGGCCTTCGTGCTTGGAGTTGGCATTTTTAATACGGCTTCGACCTTGCTAGGATCAGGTCGCATCCCAGCCTGTGAAATGATTTCACCCATGTACCGTAACTCTGTCGTACGGAATACGCACTTTGCGGGGTTTAGAGTAGCATTAGCCTTTGCGAGGCGTTTCAGGGCCTCTCGCAACTGTTGATCGTGATCGTCCCGAGTTTTACCCCATACTAGAACGTCATCATGGATGGGCCTTGCTTGCTTGACTCCATCAAAGATTTGACTGAACACCTTGTAAAATATTTCAGGTGCCGATGAGATTCCAAAAGGCAAACGCGTGAAACAGTAGCGCCCATTCGGTGTGTTGAACGTCGTCCGTAACTGACTGTTTTCATCTAGCGGGATCTGATAAAAGCCAGAGGCAGCGTCCAACTTCGAAATAAATTTGGCGCCTGCTAATTCCGCTTCGATTTCCTCTTTAGTAGGAATCTGATAATGTTCCCGACGTATATTCTGGTTTAAAGACTGCGGGTCCAGACACAGCCGAAGTTTAGGAACGTCGTTAGTGCTACTCTTTGCATGTCCCTCACTGGAGTCCCCCACAACCTTTTTCTCGATTATAACAAGGGGGACTCACCCAGCTGCTTGGTTCATCTACTTTGCGTATGATCCCTTGGGCCTCTAATCTGTTAAGTTCTTGTATAAGGCCATCTTTTAGTGCAAAGGGAACTCGACGGGGGGAACAATGACGGGTACTGCGTCTTTCGCAAGCTGGATAGTACAAGACGTTTTTAGGCAGCCAATCCCCGTAAAAACTGTAGGAAATTCTTTTATGATGGTTTCCCGAAAGTTATCTTGTACTTCGTACGCAGGGAGTTCAGCAGTCTGTACTCGTTTAATAAAACCCAAATCTTCGCAGGACTTGAGGCCTAAAATTGGTACTAGGTTCGCCGAGACTAATACGAAACTGGCGGGGTACCTGCGGAATTAAAGTTAACCTCTGCATCAAACGAGCCAAAAGAATGTATGTTCGACCCACTGTACGCAGTCAGGTTAGTCTTACTGCTACGTATTGCCGGCCTTGGTTCTAAACAATTGAAGATGTCAAGTGGGAACAGGTTAGTTTGAGCACCTGTGTCCAGTTTGAATTGAACCGTCTTGTTGTTCAACGTGAGGGGTTCAACCCAATCGTTGGAAGATGCATTTGAGGTAGCGGTGTTTTGTTCGGCGACCGCCGCTCCTATGAAGAAATCTTCATCTTCCTCCGCTTGTACATCATGTATTTGGCCAGACGCTGAACTTTTGCAAGCCTTTGCAAAATGGTTCCTCCCATGGCAGCGTAAACACTCCTGATTATACGCAGGACATTTTCGCCTCTCGTGGGTACCCAGACAACGGAAACAGTTTTTAATCATCTCTTTACTTTGAGGTTGTCCTCCTGTACTCATTGTAGTCGGTCTCCCTTGGGCTTGGTGTTGTGTATTCTTTGTTGCTTGCTGCTTTTTGCGGCCACGTTTCTAACCGTAATTGGCGTGTATCGCATGTACGTCTTGATTTGCTGCTGATAACCCGTTATCGTCGAAAGATTTCAACTGTGTATTGAGGGTTTCCGCGGCTTGACATATCGCCATAGCTTTGGCAAACGTGAGATCCGTTTCTGCCAATAACTGCTTACGTACCCGAGTGTCTTTTATACCCGCAAGAATTTGGTCGCGTACAATCGAGTCTTCTTTAGTTTCGAAGTTACAAGACTGGGCTAAAAGTCGCAATGCTACCACATATTGTTCTATCGGTTCGCCATCCTTCTGTAGGCGACAACGGTAAACATAACGATCATGTGCTTCGTTACCTTTAGGGGTACAATAATCGTCGAACTTTTGAACCACATTAGCATACGTGCGATCCGTAGCTGCTGCGAACGTGAAAGAGTTATATATATCAATGGCTTCCTGTCCCGCAATAGTTAAAAACAGCGAGAGTTTCTGCTTATCCGTTCGTGCAGTCGTAGATTCAGTAGCCATTTCATATAATTCGAACCTCTGTTTGAAAACCCGCCATGCCTGCTGGGCATTTCCAGTTCGAATTTTAAGCTCCGGTGGTGATTTTACGTGATCCGTCATTTTTTTATAGATCTGGGCGGGCAAGGCTTAAGGGCACAATGAGGTGTGCAAGGCCTATCGCTCAACTTTCCCTCTCTTCAAACAGCGAAGAACGCGTGAAAAACGTAAAACTCTGGCACCATGTTTTGTTTCTATGTTACCTCAAGTGTGCTTAACGTAGTTTATGCTTAGTTTAATTATTTACTAAACATTATCCGATAGAAGACATTGTGAGATAAGTGAAAACTGAGAGACTTTATTAGGTTCTTTACTCTTAACGTCCAAACCCTCTCTGCCTGTTGCTTTAGCCAGAGAGTAGTCTTACAAATAATATCGATTGACCAGTATCTGACAGAGAAATATTACAGCGACATCTAGGTGGATATTCTTACAAAGGAGAAACGCTCAATCATCAGATTTACTGTCAAGGAGAAACGCTCAATCATCAGATTTACTGCCAAGGAGAAACGCTCAATCATCAGATTTATTGCCAAGGAGAAACGCTAAATCACCAGATTTACTGCCAAGGAGAAGCGCTCAAGCATCAGATTTACGGCCAAGAACCAGAGTTTGGGTCTAGTACTGGAGTTGCTGTCAAGTACCTTAGTTCCCCTTAAGGATTGAAATTACCGACAACAAGCAGAGCTAGCGTCAAGAGGCAAAGTTGCCATCAAATACCGAATTCACCAAGTGTCGGAGTCAAAAATCAGAATTACAGTCGAGAATCCCAGTTTCATTCAGTTATGGCTTTCATATTAAGGCATGTAGTTTTAAAGTGTTAATTAGATTTGCCCAATATTTTTATTGACATTGAACGGTAACACGAGAACATTTGGCTTCTGTCTTTGTCAGTTTAGGTCAGGGTTGCCCGACTCCTATTGAGTCATACATAGTTTACACTCATGGAGGACTCAAACTATTTACACCAGATGTCAGGATATCTAGAGCGCAAAAGCAGCGGCTTTCTGTCCTCCAGGAAGCCCGGCCTCCTGGTGTCAGTGGTATGAATTCTCCATGGGTGTAATCTGTCTATGACAGTGCTATTTATGCTGACCACATATATTTCTACCTCTTAATACATTATCTTGCCCCATTAACAATTTATGGTATCCGTTCTTACACTATCGTGTTTAAAAGGGGGATTGTACTTCCATCTCTTCTTTCCCAAAACTAAACCAGACACATTCACTTACACAGAAGTTCCAATTGCTTTAACCAAATTAGAGGGATTGATAAGTTTGTGCTAAGCCTTAAACGGCCATCCACGCCCTGAAAACAACTACTAACATAGTTATTTGTGTTTGCTCAATTTAGAGCCAACTTCACACCTTTAAAATGTTAATGTTCGATCTCTAATAATAATTTTTCCTTTGCATATAGAACAGAAAAACCTCCATATCTGGTCTGAGTGAATGTAGGAAACTCAAGAATCGTGTGTGACAGTACTGTCCGCACCGATCGTTATTATTCTAGATTGCCACCAAACATTTGGGAAAAATTGAGTGATGCACCATTCCAACGTTTAATCGAATCAATCAAATCGGTAGAAGATGTGACCAATTGCATTGGAACAACACTAGTGGATCTCCAAATCGAAAACAAAACATTGCATAAACATAAAGTGTTAATAACATCTATGGAATCAATTCTTTGGTTGGGAAAGATTACCTTGTTTGGATTTGGAGCAAACATTCATTTCAGAATGCAAATATTTTCACTAACGACAGCCCAAGCATTAAACGAACTTCAACTATCAAAGATTTTCAAAAGCCCGTCTGGAGAAAATGAAGATTCCCAAATTTCATCATCTACAACGTTTCGCAAAAGGTGTTTTTCTTGTGAGGGTTTTGACCACTTGAAGTATTGTTGTTTAAATGAGGTTTCTAAAAGTAGAGGAGGTCGTGAACTACTATATACACGTGATGTCACATCTACTGGTCCGAGGCGTCAAATATAAGTGTTATAACTCTAGAAGGCAACGAACGTCAACATCCTATTTCTCACCTTGAACATTCTGCTTCTTATAGTCAAGGAACAGGTCTTTCAACTGCTTCTCCAATTCAACGAACTGGTTTAAAAAGTGACTCCCTTAGTCAAAAAAGCGGTCGCGAAAGTCTAAAAAGCGGTCCCGAAAATAAAAAAAGCGGACCCGAAAGTCAAACAAGCGGTCCCGAAAGTCCAATAAGCGTTCCCGATAGTCAAAGTAGCGTAGGCGCTGCTCTAAGTCGGTTGAATGTTCCTCGAAGTCAATTAAGCTCCTTGGTGTTCTGCAACCAGAACGACATTCCATCCATTGATGAAGATACAGTTATGAACTTAGACGAAAAACTTTTACGGAACATTAAGCAACGTTACTCAAAGGAACTATTAAAACAGGTATTTTATTTGGTTTCGTAGCAAAGTTCTAGAAGATAACAACATAACCTGCGCTTCCCAAGACTAATTAATAACCAAAACTTTAGTAGCGGTTAATTAAAATTCATTACTTAATAAATATTCCAGGACAAGAAATTTTATTTGTGAAAGGGACTCTATGTTACAAATATATTTACTTAGGCATATATAGCGGGACAGATAACAATATTTATACAGTGTCGATAAATACTGACGGAGAAACTTAAATTTATTTACCATTTAGCAGGAAAATGTGGCATCGAACACGACAGCATCCACTGGTGAAAGTTTGCCCCTTTCGACGGTTACAACGATTCCATATTTCTCCAATAATGAAGAAAACATGAGCAAGCAAGCAATCAACGAAGATCGTAAAAATGAGGACGGAGTCGAAAGTACTTCAAAACGCCAAGACTGCGAAGACGACGAAAGGGACATATTTGAATCGTAAATTTTGTATGTAAAATGGAGAGACTTTATTTATTTTGTTGAATTATTTAAAATGAGGAAACTTTATTCATTTAAATGGGTGGAAATTTTCCCCATAAGATCATAAATTTATATTCAACGGCCATAGTACAAAAAACCCCCACTAATATCATTTTATGTGAAATAAAAAAAACCATTATCTTTATTGTGAAATAAAAAACCACCATTGTCATTATTATGAAATTTAACAAAACTCCACAATAGTATTTATTATGAAATTAATAAAGCGCACTAATTACATTATTAATTTATTATGAAATTGAAAAAAAACTATTATCACTTGTTATGAAATTAATAAAGCGCACTAATTACATTATTAATTTATTATGAAATTGAAAAAAAACTATTATCACTTGTTATGAAATTAAAAAAACTTATCACTTCTTATGCAATTAAAAATCCAACTAATATCATTATTACGAAATTAAAAAAACCAACTAATATCATTATTACGAAATTAAAAAAAAACCTCTAATATCATTACTCCGAAATTAAATAAAAACCGCCAATATCATTATTGTGAAATTTAAAAGCCCAGTTATATCATTATTATGAAATTAAAAAAAATTGCATTATTATCACTTATTATGAAATTAAAAAAAATTGCATTATTATCTCTTATTATCAAATTAAAAAAAACCGCACTAATTACATTATTAATATTTGTTGTGAAATTAAAAAAAACCGCACTAATTACATTATTAATTTATTATGAAATTGAAAAAAAAACTATTATCACTTGTTATGAAATTAAAAAAAAACCGCACTAATTACATTATTAATTTATTATGAAATTGAAAAAAAACTATTATCACTTGTTATGAAATTAAAAAAAACTTATCACTTCTTATGCAATTAAAAAAACCAACTAATATCATTATTGTGAAATTTAAAAGCCCAGTAATATCATTATTATGAAATTAAAAAAAATTGCATTATTATCACTTATTATGAAATTAAAAAAAACCGCACTAATTACATTATTAATATTTGTTGTGAAATTAAAAAAACCGCACTAATTACATTATTAATTTATTATGAAATTGAAAAAAAACTATTATCACTTGTTATGAAATTAAAAAAAACTTATCACTTCTTATGCAATTAAAAAAACCAACTAATATCATTATTGTGAAATTTAAAAGCCCAGTAATATCATTATTATGAAATTAAAAAAAATTGTATTATTATCACTTATTATGAAATTAAAAAAAATTGCATTATTATCACTTATTATGAAATTAAAAAAAATTGCATCATTATCACTTATTATGAAATTAAAAAAAACCGCACTAATTACATTATTAATATTTGTTGTGAAATTAAAAAAAACCGCACTAATTACATTATTAATATTTGTTGTGAAATTAAAAAAAACTCAGTAATATTATTTGTTGTGATGTAACACCTTTTCTACTACCATTGCTTTATAGCTGCCAAGCGTTAACAAATCTACTACTACTATTGTTCGGTTAATGCTTCAGGTTATGAATCAGAATTAAACGAAGGTTTGCCATACGTAGAGTCAGTTTTATTCAATTGTATCGAAATATATTTAATGTTTAAGGATAAAACTATAGCCATTCTAATATTAAATAAATGTCTAAACATAGAGCCTCTAAAGGCTTTTTTAACTATGAAAGCTTTTGCCCTTATTACGACATAATCCCCTACAATATTATTTAATATTGTTTATCACCAAAAATAGTTGTTTAACATGATAAAGCCATATCTTAACTCATGCAGCATGCATTTTTGACCGATGCCAGGTCTAATTACTACGAAGTCTCATATTAATATATTAATACCGATGGCATTTAATTGCCTTTAGTTTAACCCAAAAGTACTCATCACTTTGCAACGGTCCGGTGAACGACGAACGTTGACGAAAGTCTATTAGATGAAGTAGAGCGACGTACGATGATTACGCGGGAACTAGTGGTGACGATCCAATGAGCTATGACCCGGAACTATGTTTAAACTTGCCATTAAAAATTGACGGCCAGCGCTAGGACATTCAATGACTTGTCCATAGTCTCGGTTCGGGACGGACAAGCTAGTTCCAAATTCCCGATCTCCATCAGCATTGAAACAGATAATCGTAATGATCCTTTGTACCAGTGTTCCCGGCTTTTATATGTTTGAGAGTGCTTGAAATTGCCATCCAATCATGTACGGTATTTTTCGAGGTCCATCGTCTATTGGTTATTTATTTTGGCGCGAAAATATCGCGCTATTTATTTTGGCGCAAAAATATCGCGCACTGTACCGTGGTGTATCCCGTGGTGTATCCCATGGGTATTAACTTAACCCTACCTTAACTTATCTTATCAGATACTGGCAACGGTACTGGCATCGGTCATTGAAAGAGCATGCAACGATCTTTTATTTACGGTTTCTATAGCCTTTTGACACTTTGTCGACCAAGTGGCGCCCGAAAGGGGCTAAGACTTCCAGGTATGGCATTTTATAAGAAAGAAAGTGAAGGTATACCTTTAAGCTACTGCATGGGGGACAATAACAATTGGCAGCTCGCAAGGACAACGGTGGAGATTCGATCGATAAACAATGATAGGTCCTCAATATAATTCATCCCCAAAAGTAGGCCTACAGGCCGCTGGAAACATTGAGAGGGGTGATTCTAGTTCTATTATGAACAAGGAAAATATGGCTACTCATGAATCTAAAACTTAAAGCAGCAAATATTCCTACTGTAGGGGATCTAGTAAAATTTATCCGCTACACTCCCCACCCCTTAGAGCCGAACGACCTCGGAGGCAAAGTAACTAAAAGTTGATAAAAAAAAATGGAAAAAATAAAATTACTTACAAAAACCACTAACGGAGATATTTACACATATTAAATTCTAAGTTTTATTAAAAGTCCGCTACTTCATGGAGAAATATATTTATTTTATTTAAAGTTTAAAATCAGGAGCTTTCGAGTCGTGACTCTTCCTCAGCTAGTCATAATACTTATTAAATTTAAATTTACGATAATAATTAAAAAACATGTGAAACTATGGAGAAGGTTTATGGACGACATCTTTATCATTAAAAGTAAATCATTAGAGGTCGGGGAATTATTAGATACAGTAAATAAAATTCAAAAAGATACAATTCACGTACGAAGGGGAAGAAAATAAATGTTTACCTTTCCTGGATATTTTAGTAAAACATAATAATGGACAAATAACCTGCTCCATGTATCAGAAACCCACCCATGCCAAAATGTTTCTAAATTTCCAATCATCACACAACAATAAAATTAAATTAGGTATTATAAAATCGTTCAAGGGAAAAATTGAAACATTATCGGACAAAAATACATTTAAAAAACAATTTATAGACAGTGGCTATCCAAAAGATTTAGTTAATCAAATATTTGACGATAATGTAATTCGGAATAATGTAAAAAAAGAAAAACCGGAAAATATCATATCATTACCATATATAAATGGGATAACGGAAAAATCCATTAGACAGTTAAAACAATTCAATGTAACATTAGTGAGTAGGAATAGCAATACCTTAAAATCACAATTAATAAAGAACAAACCGAAGATAGAAGAATTGAAAAAAACAGGGGTAGTCTATGAAATTAAACGTAATTGTAATTTAACTTACGTAGGACAAACAAAAAGACAAGTAAAAAAAGACAGAGAGAACATAAAAACTGTGTAAAAAAGGGAGATATAAACAATGGTTTAGCCGTGCATGTAAAATCTGAAAACAATCACGAGATAAATTGGGATACGACGAAAGTCATATGCCAAGAAACAAACTGGTATAGAAGAGGGTTCAAGGAAGCAGTTTATATTAGAGATAGGGGGAGATTGAACCTGGATAAAGGGCAAATATCTATAGGAGGATGGGGTGGTTTTAAAAATCTAAAACACTTAACAGATAAGGGGTAGTCATTGTTTAAAAAAATCATGAATCGATGTAAAAAGGAAATTTTTAATCGTAAATTTAAATTTAATAAGTATTATGACTAGCTGAGGAAGAGTCACGACTCGAAAGCTCCTGATTTTAAACTTTAAATAAAATAAATATATTTCTCCATGAAGTAGCGGACTTTTAATAAAACTTAGAATTTAATTAGTGATAAACCATGGATCAGAATTTTAACATCTACGATATTTACACATATTTCACAAATTTACAAAAACATCTAGAATTTAATTAGTGATAAACCATGGATCAGAATTTTAACATCTACGATATTTACACATATTTCAGAAATTTACAAAAACATCTACAGTAAGGTTTAGGGTCAGTACAACTGGAGAGGTACCAAGGTCCGGTTATACACTAAAACCAATCCGCAAACTACTTGCGCTTACGCAATACCATTTGAAAGCTATTGTCTACTGGAGGGCGAAAAATATTAGGCTTTTTTCTGGCTTTTGTTTCTACTGGACGTTGTTCCTCCTTTTCTTGGTCGCGCTCATAAAAGAGCTTAAGCTCCCGAAGGTGGAACGTCCCTTTCAACTGACGGTTATTGCTATCCCTCGTCCTTAACTTGTAGTATAAGGGGACAATTTTTCGTCGACTACAAATGGACCCTCCCACGTATTAGCCAACTTAGCGGAGAATCTTTTACCAGCGTCTGACTGGTGATGCGTTTTATTGAAAACTAAATCATCTTTCTCGAATTCAAACTCCCGCTTCTTAACGTTATAAAGGGCTGCGTTTTTGTCTTGGGCTTTAACTAAATTGTCTTGAGCCTTTTTAATTGCATCACGAATAATATCGGCTCTGCGCAAGGGATCAATGGCTTCGCAGGCCTTGGAAAGTTGGTTGTCTACGTTCATAATGGGTACCTCTCTAATTTCACGACCAAAACTAAGAAATGATGGCGATTAGCCGGTTGATTCGTTCGTTGCTGAACGGAGGGCCATTACGAACTGCTGCAAACCAACGTCCCAATACTGGTGACTTTCAGTGACGTAACACTTTATCATGTTACCTAGGTTTTTATTTGCCCTTTCAGTCTGATTACTTTGCGGTGAATAGAAGGATGTAAAACGCTGCTTGATTTCAAATAAATTACAGACTTCCTTCATCAGGTTCGAAACGAATTGAGGTCTTGAATCGGAAACTATTCTCTTTGGGACACCAAAACGTGTAAAAACGTGGTCTATTAGAATGGTAGCTATTGTCTTTGTGGTAGCCTTCTTAAGGGCATGGGCTCGACCCATTTCGTGGAGTAATCTAACACGGTTAATATTTGCGTATTACCCCTTTTACTTCGTGGAAATTCTCCTTTGAGGTCTATTCCTATAACCTCCCACGGTTGAGAAGGCTCTGCTGACTTCATAAGTCCTGCTTGTTTAATTGGGGGAGACTTATGCTCTTGGCAGACTATACATGACTTGACGTAACTATTAACGTCCTTAGTCATCCCTTCCCAGGTATAGTACTTCCTCGATCTTTCCAAAGTTTTGGCCTTGCCTTGATGACCCGATGAGGGTATGTCGTGGCATGCCGCAATTACTACCTTAATTAGGGTTTTGGGTACTACTATTTTAAAAGAGTCCAATGAAGGACTACTTTTATTAGAGTCGCTAGAGGCGCTACAATGGGTGGCACTATCATAACCACGTGGGGTTCTACTAGTACCCGCGTGAACGAAACCACTGTTATCATCCGCTTGACCTAGTGGTACGTTTCTATACACGATACCGTCCATTAATTTGCAAGATGGCGCTACTCTCTTAACCCATTTCCCTATATTATCACTTTCACCACATTTACCTTCCTCCAGAAAGGATATAAGTCGGCCTATTCGTGGATCTACACGCTGATCGGCTATAATAATTTCCCTATCTAAGGTTATAGCTCTGGATTCGCCTAATTCTTGGTCAATAAGGGCTACTAACGCTTCTTCGGTTTCGCTTGCCTCGGGGATGCGTGAAAGCGCATCAGCTACTACATTGTTTTTACCGGGATATACACAATCTTAAAATCGAAGGATTGTAGTTTAGTGCTCCACCTGGTAAATTTTCCCGTGGGGTCTTTAGCATTTTTCAGCCATTCTAATGATTTATGGTCTGTTATTACTGTGAAGAAGTTACCCTCAAGATAAACGCGAAACTTTTCTGATATGGCGCAAACTATTGCCATACATTCCCTTTCGGTGACTGGCAGCTTTCTTTCGGCCGCGCTAATTGTTCTACTAGCGTATTGGACGACGTTTGTCTTTCCATCTATGGTTTGTGTGAGCACCGCGCCTAATCCCACATTCGAAGCGTCAGTATAGAGCGTGAATGGTAACTTAAAGTTAGGGGAAACTATGATAGGGGCGGTGGTCAAGCTAGTTTTGTTTTAAGGGAATCAAAAGCGTTTTGTTGTTCCTCTCCCCAATGCAACGTAACGTTGTCGTGGGTGAGATGATGTAGTGGGGTAGCTACATCTGCAAATTTTGGGATAAAACGTCGGTAAAACCCTGCCATTCCCAAAAATCTCCTTAGCTGTCTAACTGTGCGCGGGACTGGGTACTCTTTAATGACGCGAACCTTCTCCGGATCTACTTCTATTCCTTGTTTTGAAACAAGATGACCCAAAATATGGGCTTTTTTCCGGCAGAACTGGGCCTTCGTGGACTTAACTGTCAAACCATCGTTTTTCAGAATTGTTAGGACCTTTTCTAAGCTTTTTAAATGCTCTTCGAAGGTATCAGAGACTATGTATAAGTCATCGAAGTAATCAAATACTCCTTCTTTGGCTAAATGCCCAAACAAATTGTTGACAAGTCTCTGAAAGGTTGCCGGAGCATTCGTGAGGCCAAACATCATAACCCTAGGTCGATAGATGCCGCTATGGGTTACGAAGGCACAGGTGTCACGACTACTCTCGTTCAAGGGCACTTGCCAGTAGCCAGATCTCATATCTAGTACTGTAATATAATCGGGGGTTCTAACTGATTCTAATATATCCTCGATTCTTGGTAAGGGGTACGAGTCCTTTCTAGTCACACTATTTACTTTCCTATAGTCTATAACTAGGCGGAATTTTCCCTCGTGTTTGCCAACTAGTAGGGTCGGAGCGCTCCATGGACTATGACATGGTTCAATGAGATTTAAATCTAGCATCTCTTTGACTATTTCGTGTATTATCTCCTTTTTGCGAGGAGAGTTACGATATAATGGACACGCTATCGGTTTACTATCACCCGTGTCTACATAATGCTCCGCCGATTAGGTCAATCCAGCAGTGGTGAAAAACACACACTTAAATTTTGTGACTAGTGCTCGTAACTTATTTCTTTTCTCCTCATCTATGGGAGCTTCTGCTAACGCCTTCTCTATAGCCTCTACGTCGAAATCCTCATCTTCAAATAAATTGCATTCCTCTAAGTTAAAATTTATGCCACTATTATAGAAGTCATACGCGACCGAAGGATTCAACTCCCAACTCCAGCTTAAATTACCATAGTTAATCATCATACCGCTACGTTTAAGGCAATCTATTCCTATAATACAAGGGTAAGCTACATTATCCATGACGACTGCATCATGTTCAAATTTTTCCAGGGAACTCAAACGGTACTGTCATTAATTGATCAGCCATAATAAATCTTTGATCAACTACCTTAAGCTTCTAATTAATTGTAGAAGTCTTAAATTTAAATTTTCCAAAAATTTCGAAACATTTAAATTTAAGACTTCTACAATTAATTCTGGTAGCTCAACTGAGCTACCACAATCCAATAATGCAAGGGTAGGAACACCCGCTATGCTAATTTCTATAAGACATTTACTTTTGATAGTATCGTTTGAGACCTGAAAGCAGTCAGCTGCTAGGGGGCTATTTTGTAAGGTTTTTACTACTTTTGTTTTGGGGCAGGACCGTCCCCTTTCGGTCCTCCCCGACTCCCGTTTCCCAATTTTTTTGTCGGGCAGTACCTCTGAATGTGACCTTTTTCGTTACAAATGGTACACGTGACTGTAGGACAGTTTGGAGTTTTGTGTCCTTCCACTCCACATACATTACATATGATTATTCTCTCCCCACTATGGCTACTCGATTTCGACTTAGACTTTTTAGAAGGCTTATGCTGGGGTCTACTTTCGGGTGTCCCATTCTTAACGTAGCTATTTTCAGGAGGAACCGCTCTATCTTGATCTCCCCCTGTGGTGCCACTCCTTGCGCCATTTCGAGGCGGATAGCATGGGCTAGAAGTTCACTAACGGAAGTATATGTTAACAGTGATAACAGAGGTTTCATGGTTTTATTAAGGTTTCGGAAAATATATTCCACCTGGTGTTGACCAGCTAACGGGGTTTCTAATTGCAAAAATATTTCGCGCATACTATTAATATAATCGCGAACTGGTTCCCCATTCTTTTGTTTTCTATTTAATAATCTATCCAGTAATACCGTGTCGTTTACTTGAAAATCAAACTCCTTTTTTACTAGAAGCTGGAATTCATCAAAAGTTATATGTTTTATTAACAACGATCGCCACCAGTCTAATGCGGGTCCAATAAACATATGAGGAAACCATGCCTGTATAACATTGATATCCGGCATCCCCAAAGTTTCCCTTATTTGACGTACATTTACTAAGAAATCCTTTTTCCCTAAATCGGACGGTCTACCCGTAAAAACGGGGGTGCTTATTTTGGGAATTCTATACTGCTGTTGATAAGGCGGAACCCTGACTAAAGGATTTAGCGAGCTACTAACACTTTGCGCCGAGCTAATGTTAGCATTGTGTGTGGCTGTACTTTGAACAACACTGCTATTATTGGGACTATTTCCAGGCTGTACTGTTAACAATGAAGGACTAACCCCTACTAATGGCGGGCTAGTTACCCCCGAGGTCTGTTGATTGCTACTATTTAATTGTACAGAGCTCGAGCTAGCCTGAGTTAGCTGAAGAATTTGAGCTTGTAAAGCTGCTATTTGTTGCTGCATTAAAGCTAAAGCAGGTGTACATATTAGAGTCATGCCTGTGGGTGAGGTATTAATTGCTCGCGTGGTCAAGGTAGACGTACTACTATTGCTACTAGATTGCGTCACTATGGGAGGAGGGTTCAATGTCAGGTTGCTACTACTAACTGTGGAAGGGACTACTTGTTGCGGTTGAGTGTTTACTCCCGCACTCCCGCTGTTTCCAGCTACCTGCGAACCTTGATTGTTGGGACTATTTGTCGTAACCCCCAAGTTACTTCCCGTACTACCATTAGAAGCTCCCCCTAGTTGTCCAGTTATTGGATTCATATTGTTACTATGTCTGTTCCTCGCCCTCTTCGCTCTATCTATAGCTTGGGAAGCTTTGTAAGCGATAATACAATCGGAACAGCTCGAATATGCGCCAAAAACTGGTTTGCACCTAGAATGATCAATCCTTGACTGCATGCGGCCTCAATTACCTCATAAATATTTTAGTTATCTTCACACCTATCATTCCTACTAATTAATGAGTTCGGACTGCCTCCGGTACTAGTTTACTAGCATAGAGAAACAATCCCGGCTGGGCCCCCAAATTCTAACGCTTTTTCTACTACCATTGCTTCCTAGCTGCCAAACGTTAACAAATCTACTACTAATATTGTTCGGTTAATGCTTCAGGGTATGAATAAGAATTAAACGAAGGTTTGCCATACGTAGAGTCAGTTTTATTCATTCAATTGTATAGAAATATGTTTAATGTTTAAGGATAAAAATATAGCCATAATAATATTAACATTATAATTAAGCATAGAGCACTCTATCGGCTATTTTACTATGCTGGCTTTTGCCCTTATTACGACATAATCCCCTACAATATTATTTAATAATGTTTATCCCCCAAAATAGTTCTTTAACATGATAAATCTATATCTTAACTCATGCAGCATGCATTTTTGACCGATGCCAGGTCTAATTACTACGACGTCTCATATTAATATATTAATACCGATGGCATTTAATTGCCTTTAGTTTAACCCAAAAGTACTCATCACTTTGCAACGGTCCGGTGAACGACGAACGTTGACGAAAGTCTATTAGATGAAGTAGAGCGACGTACGATGATTACGCGGGAACTAGTGGTGACGATCCAATGGGCTATGACCCGGAACTATGTGTAAACTTGCCATTAAAAATTGACGGCTAGCGCTAGGACTTTCAATGACTTGTCCATAGTCTCGGTTCGGAACGGACGAGCTAGTGGCATCCACTGGAATCCCTCAGTCGACTTGAGTAGGCTCCAAATTCCCGATCTCCATCAGCATTGAAACAGATAATCGTAATGATCCTTTTGTACCAGTGTTCCCGGCTTTTACATGTTTGAGAGTGCTTGAAATTGCCATCCAATCATGTACGGTATTTTTCGAGGTCCATCGTCTATTGGTTTTTTATTTTGGCGCGAAAATATCGCGCACTGTACCGTGGTGTATCCCATGGGTCTTAACGCTACCTTAACTTATCAGATACTGGCATCGCTACTGGCATCGGTCATTGAGAGAGCATGCAAAGATTTTTTATTTATGGCTTCTATAACCTTTTGACACTTTGACGACCAAGCGGCGCCCGAAAGGGGCTTTACTATTTACAAACAAACCGACTTTGTTCATAGAAAATACTTGGCGACTAGGTGGCGCCCAGAAGGGGCTAAGACTTCCAGGTACGGCATTTTATACGAAAGAAAGTGAAGGTATACCTTTAAGCTACTGCATGGGGGACAATAACGAGTGACAGCTCGCAAGGACAACGGTGGAGATTCCATCGATAAACAATCATAGGTCCTCAATATAGTTCATCCCCAAAATTAGGCCTACAGGCCACTGGAAACATTGAGAGGGGTGATTCTAGTTCTATTATGAATAAAGAAAATATGGCTACTCATGAATCAGCAGCAAATATTCCTACTGTAGGGATCTAGTAAAATTTATCCGCTACACTCCCCACCCCTTAGAGCCGAACGACCTCGGAGGCAAAGTAACTGAAAGTTGATAAAAAAAAATGGAAGAAAAATAAAACTACTTACAAAAACAACTAACTGAGATATTTACACAAATTTCACAAATTTACAAAATAAAATCTACAGGAAGGCTTAGGTTCGGTACAACTGGAGAGGTACCAAGGTCCAGTTATACACTAAACTAAACCGCAAACTACTTGCGCTTACGCATTACCATGTGAAAGCTATTGTCTACTGGAGGGCGAACAATATTAGGCTTTTTTCTGGATTTTGTTTCTACTAGACGTTGTTCCTCCTTTTCTTGGTCGCGCTCATGAAAGAGCTTAAGCTTCCGAAGGTGGAACGTCCCTTTCAACTGTCGGTTATTGCTATCCCTTATAGGGGACAATTGCTATCCCTTATAAGGGGACAATTTTTCGTCGACTACAAATGGACACGCGGAGAATCTTTTACCAGCGTCTGATTGATGAATGGTTTTCTTTAAAACTAAATCATCTTTCTCGAATTCAAACACCCGCTTCTTAACGTTATAAAGGGCTGCGTTTTTGTCTTGGGCTTTAACTAAATTGTCTTGAGCCTCTTTAATTGCGTCACGAATAATATCGGCTCTGCGCAAGGGATCAATGGCTTCGCAGGCCTTGGAAAGTTGGTTGTCTACGTTCATAATGGGTACCTCTCTAATTTCACGACCAAAATTAAGAAATGATGGCGAGTAGCCGGTTGATTCGTTCTTTGCTGAACGGAGGGCCATTACGAACTGCTGCAAACCAACGTCCCAATACTGGTGACTTTCAGTGACGTAACACTTCATCATGTTACCTAGGTTTTTATTTGCCCTTTCAGTCTGATTACTTTGCGGTGAATAGAAGGATGTAAAACTCTGCTTAATTTCAAATAAATTACAGACTTCCTTCATCAGGTTTGTAACGAATTGAGGTCCTGAATCGGAAACTATTCTCTTTGGGACACCAAAACGTGTAAAAACGTGGTCTATGAGAATAGTAGCTATTGTTTTTGTGGTAGCCTTCTTTAAGGCATGGGCTTCGACCCATTTCGTTGAGTAATCTAACACGGTTAATATTTGCGTATTACCCCTTTTACTTCGTGGAAATTCTCCTTTGAGGTCTATTCCTATAACCTCCCACGGTTTAGAAGGCTCTGCTGACTTCATAAGTCCCGCTTGTTTAATTGCGGGAGACTTATGCTCTTGGCAGACTATACATGACTTGACATAACTATTAACGTCCGAAGTCATCCCTTCCCAGGTATAGTACTTCCTCGATCTTTCCAAAGTTTTGGCCTTGCCTTGATAACCCGATGAGGATATGTCGTGGCATTGCGCAATTACTACCTTAATTAGAGTTTTGGGTACTACTATTTTCAAAGAGTCCAATGAAGGACTACTTTTATTAGAGTCGCTAGAGGCGCTAATGGGTGAAACTATCATCACCACGTGGGGATCTACTAGTACCCGCGTGAACGAAACCATTGTTATCATCCGCTTGACCTAGTGGTACGTTTCTATACACGATACCGTCCATTAATTTGCAAGATGGCGCTACTCTCTTAACCCATTTCCCTATATTATCACTTTCACCACATTTACCTTCCTCCAGAAAGGATATAAGTCGGCCTATTCGTGGATCTACACGCTGATCGGCTATAATAATTTCCCTATCTAAGGTTATAGCTCTGGATTCGCCTAATTCTTGGTCAATAAGGGCTACTAACGCTTCTTCGGTTTCGCTTGCCTCGGGGATGCGTGAAAGCGCATCAGCTACTACATTGTTTTTACCGGGGATATACACAATCTTAAAATTGAATGATTGTAGTTTAGTGCTCCACCTGGTAAATTTTCCCGTGAGGTCTTTAGCGTTTCTCAGCCATTCTAATGATTTATGGTCTGTTATTACTGTGAAGAAGTTACCCTCAAGATAAACGCGAAACATTTCTGATATGGCCCAAACTATTGCCATACATTCCCTTTCGGTGACTGACAGCTTTCTTTTTGCCGCACCAACACTGACGTAAAAGCGTCGGTAAACTTTCATTTCGACCGTCGAAATGTCCTACTTCGGTCCGACTTCCGGTCATAGAAATTTTGCCAGCACTTTAACCGACTCTAAAAAGTAAGCGTGTCCAGCTCTTACCTTATCAAACAAGAAGTCGGCTTTGTTATCTGGTTATTATCGGATTATTAATCTAATTGCGGTCGGATTTATGGCTTGTTTGTGGTTGGATTTATGGCTTGTTTGTGGTCGGCTTTGTGGCTTGTTTGTGGTCGGCTTTATGGCTTGTTTGTGGTCAGCTTTATGGCTTGTTTATGGTCGGCTTTATGGATTGTTTATGGTCGGCTTTATGGATTGTTTATGGTCGGCTTTTGGCATGTTTATGTTCGGATTTAAAGCTTATTTATGGTCGGCTATAATTGTTGTAGTTACTGTCTTCTAAACACCACTTTCATCTGGTCTTTTGTCCATCGCACATGGACACCAGTGTGAACTTACTGGCTTCTATTCCTTCATCATCGTTAAGGTTATGATGTACGCGGCGATCGGCTAGGGTTACAAGAAACTTCCAGCCTCCCAATGGTGCAGTTTCCACTATAGGTTCACGCAGTTGTGCTGTTCTTATCCATTACTAAGATTCGAAACCTTATGTACCGATTTGAGTAAGACAACAATAGGTGTATGCTTCATTTCAAACGTCAATATTAGTCTTGTCTCTCAAGAATGTTCAATAGTTATTTTTTAAACGATGTAATGCGCAATAAGGTTAATAGTTATCGAAGAAAATATATAATATTAATTATATTTATTTTAATGTTTAAGACAATCTTAAACCGTTGATACACTAGTGCACTTTGATAAAAACGCATTTTATTTGGTAATGAGTCGAGCAGCCAACATAATCCTTCATTACATTAACCGACATAAAATGTAACTATCAGACTACTCTATTCTATTGTTCTCAAGGCCGACTGCAAAGCGGAGTTAGCAACTGAAGATAAGAGTCGGATTTCCGTTGTAAGTGCCAACTAGACCATAAACCGACGAATCTACCTCGAACCGACTCAAACGCAGAAGCTTCATTATAACGAAATTTTAAATGTTTAGTATTGATCGGCAGGTAGTCTGATATGCCGAGCTCTCGACCCTTGTTGTTAATTTGATAAAAACCCATGTTAGTTGGTAAGGAGTTGAGCAGCCGACCTAATCCTTTTTTACACCAACCGACATAAAATGTAACTATCAGCCAACTCTATTTGTTTGTTCTCATGTCCGACTTCAAAACGGAGCTAGTAGTAACTGAAGTTGGATAAGAGTCGGACTTCAGTTGTAAGTGCCGACTAGACCATAAATCGATGAATCTACCTCGAACCGACTCAAACGCGGAAGAAGCTTCATTATAACTATTCTTTAGTATAATCGGTAGGTAGTCAGATATGCCGACCTCTCGTCCCTTGTTGTTATTTTGATAAAAACCCATGTTAGTTGGTAAGGAGTTGAGCAGCCGACCTAATCCTTCCTTACACCAACCGACTTAAAATGTAACTATCAGCCAACTCTATTTGTTTGTTCTCACGTCCGACTTCAAAACGGAGCTAGTTGGATAAGAGTCGGACTTCAGTTGTAAGTGCCGACTAGACCATAAAGCGAAGAATCTACCTCGAACCGACTCAAACGCGGAAGAAGCTTCATTACAACTTAATCTGAAATTTTCAGTGTTATCGGTAGGCCGTCGGATATGTCGACCTCTAGACCCATATTGTTATCTTTTATTTGATAGAAACGCGTGTTAGTTGGTAAGGAGTCGAGCAGCCGACCTGATTCTTCATTACATTAACCGACTTAAAATACAACTATCAGCCAACTCTATTTTATTGTTCTCACGGCCGACTGCAAAGCGGAGTTGGCAACTGAAGTTGGATAAGAGTCGGATTTTAGTCGTAACTACCGGCTAGACCATAAACCGACGAATCTACCTCGAACCGACTCGAACGCGGAACACTCGTGTTACTGGGGAAGGGGTTCGATTTCGCAGACGTCACTAAAGCAGTGGCGGTTGGCGTGGTGGTCCTGGATTATTTTTAATACTATTTAAATGCTAATTATCATTTGTAATCCTATCAAAAACATTAACATGTACAAAAATGGGCCAAGCCTCGCCTCGTGCCCTCTCCGCCGTAAAACGTTCTGAGATCCCATGTAGATCCAAGTCTGTCATCTTCTTCTCATTCAATCGCCAATTGAACAATTATGTTATAAATTAAGTCATTTTCCTAATTAATAACCAATATTCTTGACTCTATCATTATTATACATCTTTGATGATCGGTGAGTGAGTGAGTGAGTGACAAAATAAGGTAAATTTCACCTGCGATATTTCGAAAAGTATATAGGGTAGGAACTTTAAATTTCGAAACTATTGCTAGGATTGACAGTCCTCGCGGCAAGCAAAATTTTAGACTTTTACCTATACCCATCAGGAAGTTACAGTGGGCTTAAAAGTGCCGTGAGTTCCTTCGAGAAAAGGATGTCAGTGCTCGACTTGTCTGGGAGCACTGCTCCCAGATAAGAGATCGGTTATTTTTCTTTAATATTTAATTCCTTTTATATTTAGAAAAAAGGGCCGTTCTTTTAAGGTATAATCAGTTACGTTACCTGAACTTTTCCTTTAACACGGGCTTATTTACACGACACCTTTTAACTCTGGTCCTTTGAGTTTGTTATAGTCCTATTTGTCCCCTTTTCAACGATACCTAATTACTCGATGGGTTACGGACAATTGGGGAGCGAGTAGTTAAGCAAAATAGGCGAGATGCAGTCTGACGAAAAAATGTCAATGGATTTAATGTCAAAATTTAAGCGTGACGTTAATAGAATGTATAAGGAAAGGTAGAGAGAGAGACGAAGTCTAAGCGAAACAATTAGGAATTTCAAGGCAAGAGTTATATACGGCAGAGTCATAAGTAAAATCCTGAAATTCTAATAATCAACTTCTCTTTAATATTCAAACATGTTTTTCCTAGTTACAAAGAAATCTAAGAAAGGCGTAGGCCTAATAGGTACATTTTGAATTCTATATAAAAGTGAATAGTAAGCTTTCGGTTGGGGGAGGAGCTAAGATTCGTGACATAATTTTCACGGCGGCCATACTGGTGGGTTGAATACGGAAGGAAAGCTGATACTTAACCAATATGGCTTTCATAACCTTGGCAAGACTTAGAAGGGTGTGACGTACTACTAAACCAATTGAAAGCTCTCTATGGGATGGAGACACAGAGGGCGCTTTAGACGTGATACAAGAAAACGGAGGACACGAGACAAGACGAATCTGTTTGCGTGCATTTATCGCAAACTGCGGCGGCCGCCAAGAGCGAGAGAGACTCTTCATCGGGTTGGTAACGAACTAAACTGGACAAGAGATCGAGGTTACTTTCATCTTCGTCCTGATACAAACATTCATTGAACGACAAAGAACTAAAGGCGTCCACCGCGTCTTCCGGGTGCCATGACGCGTTTTCTTCCGCATGTTTTTCGAAGGCTTCTCGGAACAAATCACGTCCGACCATCTACTACCGGCGCTTCTTGGCGAGAGGGAGAATACCCCAATAACGGCCTCGCCTTTGTGTATTGCTTTCTCTGTATGTATTTCCGAACGTGGGTATATTTCCTTATTATATAATATGGACCTGAATGAAACTGAGGGCAGCGGAGCCTTTTCTCAACAGACGCATCGCAGAGGGAAAGCGAAATACGTGGTCTATGGTGTCGAATGGCGGGGCTTCCGATTTGCAGGAAAACCGCGACGTTATTTCCGAAGATACGAACACTAATAAAATAAATGAAGCCAGACTCCATACAGAAGAAAGAAAACGAGATACTCCGTTGCACTTTAAACTTTGGGGACCTTAAAATGGCCTCGATTAACATTTTAAATCGAAAAGATCGTTACTTAAAACAAGGAGAATGTATAAGAGGGGAGACTCGGGGATCAGACAAATGCACGTAGTCCCCTGTTCGTAAAATGGTACTGTGCCGTTCCCCGGTTATCATGGTTAGCGTTACCCCTCATGGCAATGGAGCGTACGTTCTCGCGCATTCGATCAAGCCTCCTTGCTCTAACATTATGAGTTTGTTTATAATTTTGAATATCCCTCGTTTCGAACAGTGATCACGTAACGCGCTCCTTTACCAACGGCCTGCGCGTCGAAGTTGCGCACCACTGTCCGGGGTATCTGCCTCGTTTTTTTACCTTCCCCCTTTCCAGAACTTGTCTCCCCTCTTATACGTCCTCCTTGCTTTAACAACCTCACTCGTTCCCAGAAGACATTGCAACAGAAACATCCAGGGCAGTTCCGGCTTTACTTTCCCGTCGCGTTAACCATCAAAGCCAAACCAAAGAATAGCACGATTATCTACGGACATAAAAATATTTTAAAGGAACAAGTTTAAACCAAATAGTTTAAATTAGTTACGACTCGTGACCAAGAAGTTATATCAGTATCTATAATGTTTTTAATTAAAATTAAACGAAACACCTATTAGGCCCTTTTTTCCATCGTTGCTTTTTGAATAGAGTTTGGATGTCGTCATGCGTTACAATTACGATAAGTAAGCAGGGTTTAAAAAGCCCAGCCCACCGGGGTTTTATTGGGTACTTGGGTTTCCTATCTTTAGCAGTTGCGTGCATTGTAAAAATTGTCATTCAAAAGAAACTGCTTATAAAAAAGTCCTAAAATGTTTCATAAAATATAATAAATAATATTAAATGGTACTTTTGAAATTGAAACAACAAATATCTTTAAAATGAAATTACACCAGCTTTCAAATTCATCATAATTGAAGATCTTATGGATGGGTTTAATTAAGTGGGGTTTTTATGGTGGGTAAAAGCCAATAAAACCCGCGGGTTTTTTCTGTGCTGAGTTTTTTTATTCGATCCCTGTAAGTAAGTTACCCATTTGTCGACAACTGAGTAAAGATCATTTTCGTTTGTAGCATTTGTTCCGAATAATATTTGCAACTTTGAAATTAGAAATGGATGCGTGATAGCAAAGTCATTGAAACAATCCCGTTCCAAGCAAAAATCCGCCTCCTTAAGATGGGAAACAATATATTATTAATTTTCGATATTTATGTCATATTCAATATACACAACAACTGACATTTCTTTGAAGCATACCGAAGAGTCCATCCTACGAATCACCTACTTTTGCACCCCATCGTTGTTCCTGACTAAGGACTGGCGTAACGCTGCAAAACATTGGATAATCTGGGTAATGGTGCATCTTAAGAACTGACCACTAGAGATGGCCGATACCACTTATAACCGATACCGAAATCATTCCATACTTGGGAAACCGATACTTACCGATACCGATATTTTACTCGATCCTTCGAAAAAACTGATATTGAACCGATACCGATAAATTAACCGATATCAATTATAACAATAAATAAGAAAATAGATGCTAAAATGTAGGTTGGAAAACAGTAACCGTATTTTGATAATAAATCACAGCTTGAAACTTATTCCAATATGAGTATATGAAGTAGACTAGAAATAATACTAATTGTATGATGTAATAATGCAGTAATTAAAGAGTGCACTCGTTCAAAAACGCCAACTTTTCGACTTTTTGAGGTTTCAGGCGACTTCTCTTTGGAGTAACAGAATCCCCAGTCTGTTGTAATTCTCTAGGCATGAACCCTCTATATAATGGACCAGAATCATAATGGTGGATCCCATGTTAAAGTTTTCTCACTAAAGTGTCCCAAAATAATAAAGAAAGAAAAAAAAAGCTAGCAGACGACAAGGTCTTGGAGAAAGACGGTACAATGTAAACAATGAGCCGCTTGCTCTCATTTCGCTAAGCCTTGGGACTAATGTTATTTTTTTTGCATCTATTTAAAAGTAGAGTTTAATAAAGTATTTAAAAATAGGAAAAATAAAGATTTGCGCGTTTGGCAATTGTGAAAGTGATTCAAGGAAATTAAAATGGGAAAAAATACGTTTTGTACCCTTCCCAAAACCGGTATGTTTGTTTACGTTGTACCGCGGTGCGCGTACCCTGCGAAATTGGTGGGCAACTGCGCACTGACGTTGTAGGCAGAAAAAAACCTACCAGTTTCTGGTCCTTCTAGATTGAAGGTTCATGCTCTAGGCTTGTGATTCGTTAAATATTAAGTCTTCTGGCGCCATCTACTCTCAACATAAGTACCTTCCCTTAAAAAATATCGGGTAGAAATATGGAGTCGGTTTTGGCCCATCTCTACTGACCACTACGCGTGAGTTTCATTACGTGATATTGTCAAGCCTTTTGAGAACATGTAGTAATTGAATCATATACAGTGGCGGCGCCAGAATTTTTTTCAGTGTAGGCTGAAGGTAATTTTAGGGCCCTTAGTAGTTTTTTCCAACTTTCCATCCCCTTCTTATTAAATATCGTAATTTTATTCAAAGAAAAAGTTTATAGAAAAGAAATTATATTGTATAGTTCTGTTTCAGAAAAGAGTGAAAATAACAAGTCGAAATGTTTTTATTATAATTATCGAAATTCAGCAGTTGTGAAATGTAGCCCCGACATTCAGCGGCTTCATCAGGTTTTCCCATCTCTGTAATGTTTTCCAAGGCTAAAATGGTTGAGTCTAATTTGGATCTAAAATAGTGTATTCCTTTTTTTGCTAGACCACCTTATGTCAAAACTTTTCGGTATTTTTAAAATCTCTTTATGGCCCTAGTTCTTTCTGAGCATTTACAAAACATTCGTTTCTGAGCACGGAAACACTAGCGCCGTCGTTGCTTTGAGAAACGCATTTTCTTATATCTAATCCGTTTTCCGATATTATTTTTAAAATCTCCGAACTAATTGACTCTGCATTAAAAACGTGCAAGTCGGAGAAACTGAAAAATCTTTCCTTAACATCTTCTTTGCAAAGGTACCTAAGACACAAGCTTAACTGCTCCGTCCCACCCTTATCTCTTGACTCGTCACCTATTATTGAAAAGTACCCGCCAGAATTATTAATCTCATCTACTATAATTTTTTGAATTAGATTTTCGCAGATGTTTATAATTTCGTTTTGTATAGTGCCGTGAGAGTATTTTGCATTGTTAGACATACTTAAGGATTTTAAATTTAAATCTGGGCAATGTTTTTTTTTTAAATTCTAAGATCTCAATAAAAATACCCCGGTTTTCGCACATTTCATTTTCATCATGACCCCGGAGAGCTGAACACAAAGTAAAACTACATCGACGTGGTATGACAAGACTTCCCTATTTCTAATTATATTTTCTTTTTGCTGGTTGTTTATTTTACAAATTATTGAGCTGGCTCCGTTCTTTTTTGTTTGCAGGTAATTCATGTACTTTTGATAACATGTGTGGTGAGTTGATCCTTCCTTTTCAAAATGATCTTTAAATTTTGCTGCTGCATTTTTCCAGTCGAAAAAACCTTCCACAAAATAATTTGCTTTCGATACTGAGAAATGCCTACAGCAAAAACAATAGGCCTTATCTCTTTGCACTGAATATTCTAACATGGGATACTTAAGTAACCATGCAGAACTGAAACTTCGATTTTGAGAACCTCGGTACGTCTTTGGATAAGATTTCAAAATGGGTTTAACTGGCTGAGAATCCCTATCAAGACTAATGTCTGGTGCGAAATACAATTGGTGTTGCTCTGGAGGCGGAGGCTTTAGTAAAGTTATAGTGTCGGTTGTCAAGGCACAAATTTTACAACTTTCACCAGTAGAACTGTTCGGGTTATCCTGCGTTGCATTTATCGGGTCAAGCAGAAGATCAGATTTATTCTCAATTTCATGTTGAGAACTTGACCTACTTGCACAAGTAAGGGTCCTGGACGAACTGCTGCTTTCACCGAGTGTCCCCAATTCAGTTTTGCTTCTCAATGTCAGATTGTCTTGTCTCTTTTTGCTTACGCTTTTGCGCACCAGATAATTGTTTTTTGCTACTCATATTCAAGCGTTTTAAATTGTGAGACCCTTCCGTTACAAAGCGTAAGAGACTATGCTTGTTCAGATTTATGTGCGATAAAATTCTACTCTTATTTACAACTTGGACATTCACCCTATGGGAAGCCAATGCTAATAAAAATTTCCAGTCTAAAAATGACTCATAGACTGACTGTGGGTAAAAGCTGTCAGCTGACTTTACAGTGTGGGAGAGGGAGGCGGCGATTCGCCTCTAGAAACGGAATTTTATAAATGTTTACTAGTCTACATATCAGCTTAACCTTGAAGATATTTTTAATACCGAATTTTTCCCCCTTCATTGCTCATTTTTCTGAGGTTTTTTTGGCCCCCTTCTCCTCAATTTTGGGGCCCCTGTCAAATTGTGAGTTAGGCTATAGCCTTCTTAGCCTTAATGTAGCGCCGCCACTGATCATATAGCCAGTTACTTCCCCATTTCCATTCTCAATAACGTATGGTAACGACTAGTAATAGCAAAGAGAAATTAAGGATAAGATTTCAGCAAACTTACGACCAACCTAAGTACACAGAGGGCAAACGTAAAGAAAATCTACTGAATTTTGCGAAATATAAAATTAAAGTTCTTGGAATTGTCATAAACAACATATGTGAAAACAATCAAATCGTACAAACTTACATTTCGAAATGGTGCTCTGTAGTGAACGTCCATAATATCTTCTTTCGATTTCCAATGAAAGAGTAATCGTTCGACGTTCTTGATTTGCTTACCAAATGTTTTTACTTTCTGGCTCTTTTTCGTGGGCCCGGGGGAAATTGAAGCAATCGAGGGACCCAACACTTGGCCCTGATCCAAGGGAAACCGACCGAATTGTCCACCCAACCCTTCACGGCAATGTTTAATTTCTCTCTATTCTCTATTTCATTAGCGACCAGTCTTTCGTCACTGTTTATATTATCTTGTCTGCTCTTTCGATTCCATTTTTATATAACGATATTGAGAATACTATTCTGGATACAACATTTCCATGAAGTTCTAAAACAGTTAATTTCTAGTAACTTTAAATATATAATATTAACTCTTAAACAAAAGTAAAAATATTGGTTGGGTTTCGATCCATTTACAGAGTCGAAAAAGATGTGTATATTATGAGGCAATAGAACAGTGTGTGAGACAATTTATTTTAACCTTAGCGTGAAAGATTAAATAAAGAAGAATGCGGCGAAATAGAATTGCCTTCGACACAGAATAAGTTGAAAGACAAATTTACTTTAGGGAGGGAAACAAAACCGAGTTCTGCCTTATTATTTTAGGTTCACGGGTAGTTGAGCGGTTTTCAAAAGAGCGTATTGGAATAAAGCGGTTCCTAAAACAGCGGTTTGCAAAACCGTGTGGAAGCAAAACCGCGGTTGCTGTTTCCGCGTTTCTCAATACAGCGCTATTTCCTAAAAGAGCGGTTGCTGTTTCTGCCCAAACTGTGATTGATAGGGAGGGAAATCTCTATTATATTAAGTATATAGAACAAAGAAAAATATTATGCAAAAAGGAGTAATGTTATATCGGAAGTAAATATAAAATATAATTTTTGGAAAAGGCATATTGTTTTGGGAAGTCAATGAAGATAAACAACAATATTTTGGAAAAGGCGTACTTTCGTACGCTCAAGATATAAACGCTGTAATCAAAATGCGATTAAACGAGAAATGGCTATAATGGCAAACCCGTTTATGAAAAAACCGTTTTGGACAGTGCTGTTTTGATAACACGCCCAATCGATAACATACCATTATTTTATGCTTAATAGGTTTAGTAAATTTGCATGAGTAAATGTGGTCGCGCGTCAAACAAATTAAGTTTTGGCCACGGTTTAAAACATTTCCTAAAGTTCAGCAACAACAATAACAGAAATAATGGTCATTCCGCCCTTTAAGTGTAGGCAGAGTTTCAGTCATAATTCAGGGTCGAAACAGTATCGATTATTACTAAAGCTACGCAAGTCGTTCATTATCAACTTACAGTGGCATCGCCAGGCCCATTTTGGGGGGAGGAAGTGGGCAAATCTGAAACTTAGCCCCTCAAAATAATCCGGAAACCCTACCAAAAATTGCTCTTAGCCCCCAAAATCCTATAGCAATATAAAACAAGTTGGGAAAACCAAAATATTACCTCTCCGAGTCAAGAGGTCTACAAATAAAGAAGACCATTCAACAGATGGAGACATGAAAAATGTTTTCCGTTCTTTTGAAGGTAGTTCCAGTTATTAGTTTCTAATATTAGCCTTCAAATAGTTTGCCCAAATTAGGTACCCCCGCTCCCAAATTTCAAACCATGGCGACGCTACTGTTATCAAGTAGAACGTTTGGAATCCAGTGTCCACCCTAGTTAACACGTCTTCGGCAGTGTATTAGTAACCTTTTTTTGAGACGCCGATGGTATAATATTTCACACGCCAATACCATACCGGCTATTAAGTGAACATACAACATGAAATTAAACAATGTTGATAATTGTTCGAGTTTAAATGGTGTCGCCTCCTCGTAATTTGTCACTTTTTCACATTTTTCGTAGTTTAGCAGTTTCTTATTGATGTTACGGACGATGATGTCTTGCTCGTGAAGTCTGAGTATGCTAGATTAAAAAAAATACTGTTTGAAAATTTCACGCCCAGCATTAGGACAAAAAGAGAAGTTCATATCCCTCCTCGAAGTACAAAGATGTAAAGCTTTGTTTAACTTTGGTGAACTTTTTGAATTTCCTCTGGTATTATAAACCAACAAAAAAAAACCTTCGAGAAGTTTTGTTTTGACAAAGGCTCTGACATTAACTATTTAGCCTATCTTCTAGCATATGGAGCGATTGTTTCTGTTCTCGCTTATTCAGAACCTTTCTGACACACTTAGGTTCCTAAGAACTTTCATGAGTTCGACCAAAAGTCTAAAAAAAAACCCCTTCGGAGGGTTCCCCGTAGGTGGGTTTTTATAGACTTTTGGGTCGACAAATAGCTTCCGCGATTTCATAAAAACAGCGGCGTTTTTCCGAACTGCTGTTTGGGAAATAGCAGTCTTTAAATCGAGTTTAGAACAATTCTTAGCCCTACAGTTTACCTTACCTATTAAATACAGCAAGATCATCATACACTAACCTGACATAACCTTACCTGGCCTAATATTGTTGAGGTTGAAATGAAAAAAAAACTAACCAAACCTAATACTATTGGGGTTCAAATAACAAAAACTACACCATCATAATCGACTGTGATTTTTCTCATCCTGTTTGTACTGCTCTTTAGAGAACAGTACGCCGTGTTTACGCGAAGAGCTATTTAGGGTTCCGTGGTTATGAGGAGCGCTGTTATGGGATCAGCTCCTACGAGAATTGCTTATACGAGAGCTTCCTGACATATTCAAAGGCAAAAAATGAATGTCCATCTATGGAAAATATGTAAGAAAATATGTGGTGGGGCTAGCATCGCGGTGTTTGGCTGTCTCAAAGCCAAAGAAGAGTATGATTGAATGTACTTCGGGTGTCATTAATTCCTGATTCAAATAGTAATTATGTTGCTTAATATCTGGAGTTTCACGTTTCCACGTGACCTTACCAGTCGTTAATTCGGCTGTATAATTCTTTAGGAAAATCTCTTCGTACGAGGAAAACCAGCAATATGGAAAAGTAGGATTCCTTTGAGTTATCGTATTTTCTTTTTCCAGTAAAACTTCCGCATAAAGGCGACATGATCGTTTTAAGAATGGTCTTAGAGTATAAAACAGCTGATTCTCCGGACCAAACTTCATCGTATAATTTCCGATCTGATAGCTCTTTTGCAGTAAGGTATTTGTTAACCATCGATTCGTCCAGCCGTTTCACAAGATCATATTTGCCCATTTTTTGAAACGCCTGTGTATGTATTTTCATTTGATTTCAAGTATATTGTTAAGATATTTGTATTATACTAGCAGCAACAGAACTGACGTTGGTTCTAACTTTTCGGGCAATTAGTTTTAAAAAGGTTTGGTTATCAACACCAAAATCCATATAAACCCGTCTGGGTGTATCTTGTATCAGCAGTTCCCGAAATAGCAACCATTATTCCAAAAAAACAGCGGAGTGGATCGAAATTTTTGGGATTTAGCAGTGTTTAACAAACGTTTTTAACAATTCTTAACCCAACAGTTTGTCATACCTAGTAAGTACAACTAGATAATCAAACGCTAACCTAGCCTAACCTTACCTTACCAAATACTATTGGTGTTCAAAAAACCGAACCTAAATTGACCTAATACTATTGGGGTTCAAATAACCTAATCTTACACTATTGGGGTTCAAATAATCGAACCAACTGACCTAATACTATTGGGGTTCTAATAACCAAACCTAAACTGATCAAATACTATTGGGGCTCTAATAACCAAACCTAATCTGACCTTATACTTTTGTGGTTCAAGTAACCAAACCTAAACTGACCAAATACTATTTGGGTTCAAATAACCGAACCTAAACTGACTTCATACTATTGAGGTTCAAATAACCAAAACTACAGCATCATAAACGACTATCGTTTTCTTTAGGGAACTGCTGTAACGGTACACCGCGTTTACGAGAACCATGCACTGTACAGGTAACTGCCGTAACGGGTTAACTGCTAATACGGGAACCACTTTATGAGGGCATCCCAACCTGTCTATTTGAAATAGTCCCGATAAATTCACAGCCCCAGTAGCTAATGTAGTTTGGGCTGTGAGTTGATTATCAGATCAGTTAGTGAGGACTTCTTATTGATAATTATATCTTACACTCTTGTAAATTTTGTGATCGTCTCCCCTTCTGGCCCTAATAACGGTGTTTACAATCTTCGACAAATCTTCCAAATTATTAATAACATTCACTTCCGTTTCCTTTATAATCGATGACTTTATGGATCCAGATAGCGCTTTCATCAAAACCATTATGGAAAAAATCCAACAGATAATAACCAGGCGAATATGTCGAAATGATTGACCAGGATTTGGAACGCCTATAACCAAAAATAAATTTAGGAGAATCAGAAATGATTCTTTACCGTGATATTAGCCTTTCTATGAGCATATCAACGTGGTTTATCAACCACTCTATACAAGTTTTAGGAGTTTCGCTTTTCAAAAAGCAATTTGTGTTGTTCACGTCTCATCATCCTTTGCCTAAAACACATTTCTATAAGCCCTGGTTGATTTTCGCTTAAAGACAAAAGTAAAATCTTAAGTTTATAAGATATGTTCCATAACTAGGTAACTACAGCTCAAGCTAGTTGACATGCGAGAATTGACTACACTCGGTTTTGCAGTCCATCTTCCTATTTAGTATGTAGTAAGCCTTTGACAGCGCCTCACCAGGCGTCGCTTTACGAGAATCTATGAAGTTTCACCTACGTCACTTCATGACAAGCTCGCAGTAATCAGTGACAAACTTATGGAACATAACTTATGAACTTACGGTAAAAATCTATACCTTGTTAAACCGATGTATGTTTCAAGTTTTAAATGAACTGCAGTAAAACATATTGTTAATGTTAAAGCTTACTTTGCTGGAAAGTATTCATTAATTGAATATACGATGTATTAAGAAAATGTTCTGAGAAAGAGATCATCTTTTTTGGTTTACTACTTAGGAGATACGAATTTGCAGCAGCAACGAGTGAAGAAAACGCGAAGGCAAAAATGAAAGACAACCATATCTAAAAAAGAAAGAAATTCAAATATTATCTTTTCAATGTTCAAGATCTGGCTCCATTACTGTACTTGTACAATCATAGGCAAACATGATTAAAAGAGAGTGCGCAATGTGTTATTCAGTGTGTACATACCAAAAATAGCAACCGAGGTTTCAAAAAACCACGGCATAATTCAAAACTTCTCTTCTAGAAATTGCAGCTTGCCTTACCCATTAAGGACGAATAGATCATCGTTTCCTAATCTTACCTTACCTCACTGAATTTTTATTATTCTATTACTATTGAGGTTGAAATATGCTAACCTAACCATGACTGACCTAAATCTATTGACTTTTGTAATTTTTTAGTGACCCTCAAGTTTATTTTTAATTTGATTGAAAACTGCGAAGCCGATTTCTTGGAACGCCCATTTGGGGAGATATTTATTTATAGTTGTCGTTGAAAACATCTCCTGACCCTTCAATGTGTATATATAGTTGTTATGATCTGAGAGTGTGTGGTTTATGTGTGGAGGCTGGAAAGATGAAAAGACCCTTCTAGCTAGGTGTAATTAGATCTTAATGTACCCCAACCGTTGGGCCATCTCTAATATTAATAAAAACTGTCTTTGCAGACAAAGACTTGAAAAAGTAAGAGATAAGTTTATAAATTAATTGCCCGAAGTACCAGATATTAAAATTTTGACTTTTGAAGATATGATTATAAAACATTTAATATTTTAAAAAAATTCTTATCTTAGTTTTTTTCACCGAAATACCTTTAGTAAAAATATTTTATTATGAAATATCTGCATCGTTTTAAAAGCACATGTACATTTTACTTCGTATTAAAAATGTACAGTAAGGTTTGAGTATTGGGCTCTAAAAGGAGAATAAAATGTACTAAAAATCGTTGATAGCTGATAAAATAAAGTATTAAGAACTGTTAAAACGTGTTCGTTAATTTTAAGTTTTCGAAGTACCAAACATGAATGTGTTGTATAGCTCTCAAAAGATCACGATCAAGGTACAGATCTTTTCGAATTTAATAATTATATCACAGTCAAACGGCTATGTTATATTCCGCTTCGCAATATTTTCAATATTAAAATATCAAAAATTAAATTCATCAAGTAAATTATTCAGATATCCGAGTATTTGAACTTCTTAAAGGCAGTTATTAATAAATAGAAAAAACACTGGTATAAAGCTAGTATCCATAATCCCTTAAAATACTCTTGGAAATGCCATTTTTTCTAGAACTATTATTAAGAGCAAAATACTTGTTTAAATAATGTTGAAAAATATTTTCGGCAAATTAAATTTTGGTGAAAAAAACTAAGATAAGAATTTTTTTTAAATATTCAATGTTTTATAATCATGTCTTCAAAAGTCAAAATTTTAAAATCTGGACTTCGGGCTATTAATTTATAAACTTATCTCATATTTTTTCAAGTCTTTGTCTGCAAAGACAGTTTTTATTAATATCTGGAACTTCAGTCTTAATATTAATTAAAGTTGTTTAGAAACTAACGTTTTAAACCTTAGGAGAGAAAAGCAGGCGCTCCTATTAAGGGTTTTGCGTGTCCATTGTTTAAAATTTAATCCTGACTAGTTGACATGATAATCAACGCCCAGTCCAGCTCAAATAGCTGTCCCATCGTTTCCACAGTGGAATGTTACCCTTGATCGCTTACCTAGTTCAATTACCCTTGATCGCTAGCCTAGTTCAATTACCCTTGATCGCTAGCCTAGTTCAATTACCCTTGATCGCTAGCCTAGTTCAATTACCCTTGATCGCTAACCTAGTTCAATTACCTTGATCGCTAACCTAGTTCAATTACCCTTTATCGCTAACCTAGTTCAATTACCCTTTATCGCTAACCTAGTTCAATTAGCCTTTATCGCTAACCTAGTTCAATTAGCCTTTATCGCTAACCTAGTTCAATTAACCTTGATCTCTAACCTAGTTCAATTACCCTTGATCGCTAACCTAGTTCAATTACCCTTGATCGCTAACCTAGTTCAATTACCCTTGATCGCTAACCTAGTTCAATTACCCTTGATCGCTAACTTAGTTCAATTAACCTTGATCGCTAACCTAGTTCAATTAACCTTGATCGCTAACCTAGTTCAATTAACCTTGATCGCTAACCTGGTTCAATCACCCTTGATCGCTAACCTAGTTCAATTAACCTTGATCGCTAGTCTTGTTCAATTAACTTTGATCGCTAACCTATTTCAATCACCCTTGATCGCTAACCTATTTCAATCACCCTTGATCGCTAACTTAGTTCAATTAACCTTGTTCGCTAACCTAGTTCAATTAACCTTGATCGCTAACCTGGTTCAATCACCCTTGATCGCTAACCTAGTTCAATTAACCTTGATCGCTAGTCTTGTTCAATTAACTTTGATCGCTAACCTATTTCAATCACCCTTGATCGCTAACCTATTTCAATCACCCTTGATCGCTAACATAGTTCAATTAACCTTGATCGCAAACCTAGTTCTATCACCCTTGATCGCTAACCTATTTCAATTAACCTTGATCGCTAACCTAGTTCAATCACCCTTGGTCGCAAACCTAGTTCTATCACCCTTGATCGCTAACCTATTTCAATTAACCTTGATCGCTAACCTAGTTCAATCACCCTTGGTCGCTAACATAGTTCAATCATCCTTGGTCGCTAACCTAGTTAAATTTACCCTTGATCGCAAACCTAGTTCTATTACCCTTGGTCGCTAACCTAGTTCAATTACCCTTGATCGCTAACTTAGTTCAATTACCCTTGATCGCTAACTTAGTTCAATTAACCTTGATCGCTATCCTAGTTCAACTACCCTAGATCGCTAACCTAGTTCAATCACCCTTGATCGCTAACCTAGTTCAATCACCCTTGATCGCTAACCTAGTATAATCGTCTACAAAGGCGCTATAATTGGGGTGAAACGACTACCTAACCCATACCACTAAAAAGTCGAATGTTTCACAGTTTCAGGGTAACAACGCAATTTAGAGTATGTAATTAAAATTAAGAAAAACAATACTTTAACTTAATTGTTTTTAATGAAACTTCAGAAGTTACCAGTTTAATGTTCGACCTTTCATTAAAAACCATTTTCAGACCTATCGAATAAATAGTCTTCAAAAAATGGTTGAGTCATTTTGGCTATCACGACAAACATTTCCCATGTTATTCCTTTGGGAAAATTTCCCTTTTTTGCCAAAATGACTGAATCATTTTATGGAAATGAAAACCACCCTTAGCAACTTTATTTTTTATAAAACAATCTTATTAATGGATCTCTTTGAAATTTTAAACACATATTAAGGGCCTGGATTGTAGATCCGTGGAATTTTTTCAAAACAGTAAACATAATACGAAAAAAGTTACATCCAAACAAAAAACGTTCCTTATACATTAAAGTCAGTATGAAGTCTTATCTAAGAGAGCAACCGCTCTCATAGAATTACCTTAGCGAGATAGAAAACATGAATACTGTACTACACTCGCACATAAGAAACTAACACGCCCTCCCCACCCCCCAACCACACCTAGCTAATACGGAAATATTTTAACGTGACTTGTTTGTTTACGCAGCGGTAACTGAATCACACGTCGGCTACATTCCCACAGCCACACTTTCAGTTATTTCAATTTGCCTTTGCGATAACTATTTCCGTAGCAAAGAGGGCGAGTATTTTGGAAGTGTATTTTGGGAATTTAAGTGCTTTTATAGTTGTGCAACCTTTTCAAATACCTCATTCTCCAAGACTTCGAAAAACCTATGGAAGTGCGTGAAACCCACAAAGTGACTAGATGATAAAATTTGTGTGTTTATTAGTCCAACTGGATTTGTCGGCCAAAAAACTTCGTTTCTTCTCGGATTCAGGTACACACTTGACAGAAAAATGTCTGTTTTCTATAATGAAATATTAATAAATGCGACTTTATTTAAACAGATCAGGTTTTTTAAGTCCGGAATTTTAGTTTAAGTTTGATGAGAAAATTATATGTGGTTGTGTTGAAAATAGGTTTCCCGCCAAAATTAGTATAATAACAAATAACAATAGAATCATTAATGCAATTATGTTACTTATGGCAGTGGGCACGTATAAGAAGGAGGTTGGAGAGACCAAATTCTCTGTAAGCACCACCCCCCTTTCAATATCGACACCGGGCTGTGGCTTGGTATCAGAGTTCCGCACATATGCAATCGGCAGAGAGAAAACAAGACGACCCAAGGGCTGGGCTCGTAATAGTAGCGACATCGTACCGTACTTACCAAGCATACAGAAAAATTTAGTGAAAAGTCCCTCGATCCGCTACCTTTAACGGTTTCAAAAACTTTACTTAATTTTTTTTACTTCTGTTATAATTATAATAGTGTGATACGAATGGAAAACGTGAGTACTCCCACGATGCGCATCCTTTAGCAGTTGTAAAACGAAATACCGGCCAAAAACCATTAAAAGAAGTACTGAAGATCAGACTGAAGAGCCCCTCCACCCCTTAAAAATATTAAAACCCTTAATCCTTACTTCAATAAATTTACTTACGTTATAATTGTAATATCAGGGGCCCCAAGCTTGTCCTTCCTTTGAAAATTCTTCTCGATTTGTGGAGAAATACAGCTAACGTCCAATATTAAACACCACCTTAACACCATTCTAAATATAACGTCGGTATTTACTGGTTTTTGCTTCTTAAAAATTACCCTCGATTTCTTTGAATTTTGAAATATTGTCGACGGGTGACAGGAATTTTAAAGGGAGTATTAAACAGTCCATTTAAATTAACGCAATACCATAATCCACTCTCTCGCTTTAAATATATCGAGCAAACGTAAAACACAATTCTCAATGCTTTACTTTACTAGTAGAAATAAACCCAATGCTTAAACTCACTGTTATAATTCCCTTTTCCCTTCCTTTAAAAATACACAAACGAAAAGTGTCACCTCATAACAATTCTCTCCCATTCACTCTCCCTTCAATGATGAACGAAAAATCAACCCCCATGTTTGACTACTCCTTTGATTACATCGGAAAGGTATCTAAGACTATTCAGTTGTGCCTGATCTAATTATTTTTACATTTTGATGTAAAAGACCCAAAGCTCCAGTCCAGGTGCCATTTTCAAGTTCTTTTCCGTAATCATAAATGCCAGTAAAATGGAAAGTATAACTGAAATGAAAAACACCGTATTGTACAGGAATCGATGGAAGTAGGTGTATTATCAAAAATGGATTTATGTACTAAGAACGTCGGATCATAGCTTTAGCCTCTGGTACTATCCTCGCATAATTTATTGATAAACTTCGTTTGCTTATATTTTGACTCCACCCACAAACTATGTACATAGCGACTTCTAGTGATCGAAAATGTCATTCTTATCTCTATTTTCGTGGTTAAATATTTTTTCCGAAATTGCGACAGTGGTAAAGGACAACAATGCGATATAACTCCCGATTTAGTGGAATTAAGTTTCAAAGTTAAGAATATATCATAAGCATATCAAACCACCCGTAAGCGTGAATTCACAATAAGACCACCGGTAATCACCATTGTACAAGGGCGCCAGAGAGAAATTTGAGGTTCTACGCCACTTAGAGGTGAAAACGAAGCAATTCTCTCCTTCCCGATTCCCCCTACCACCTTATAACCTGGAAATCTGCTTCTGCAATAAATGGCAGCGGTGATCAGGGTGGGAAATAAGGATTTTTTTAAAACTGGACATTAAGCCAGCGACCCCCTGGCCTGGAATAAATAAACTGGTCCATGACCATTGACCAGGACGCGTCGTCTGCTAAACTAAAAAAGTGGACAATTAAAATAGTTGAGTTAATGTCTGGACTCTGGTTACCCTTGAATTTTATTAGTGGTCCCGTGGACCACTGACTAGAGCTCGGCATTATCGAATAAATTATCCGTTTTATTTTATCTTTATCCGAAATCTAGAATTATCCACAGAAGTACCATGTTAAATTACATTATAACCGCCAGTTTTGTTTGTAAATATTCGGTTAATCACTAATTTTTGGATAACGGTTATTTAATGCCGAGCTCTACCACTGACACCCCTCCGATTTAATTTTTAAACTGGACCAGACAATTTTTAAACTGGTCATTTGCCCTGTGCCACCGCCTTATTTCCCACGCTGGGGGTGATCGGTTTAGTACGGGCTTTTAAGACTTAAGTTGTTTGTTTAAGATTAGGAAAAGCAAACTATCTCGAATTTTTAAAGAAATGGGAAAAACTCTTAGTGATAAGTGTACACAGTATACAACTGGTTTCTTACGAATAGGATAAGTACAAAAGATAAAAGCGTAGGTTGCCGCATGCCTTTATTACGCGAACTTCAAAATCCACGTTTTAGCCCCACTAGCAGATGACAATGTTTGTTATGATTACAAGCAGGGTTGGAAGTAAGGTTGATTTTGTTAATGGTCCTCAGGACCAGTGACCCCTCATTTTGGAATTATTAAACTGGTCTTTGGGACCAGTTACCCTTGCATTAGTTATTTTTTTACTGGTCCCATTATAAATTAAATTTCAAAATTGGTGACAATAAAAAGCATGTAAAGACACTAAAGTAAAGTAGCTGAAAATTCTAATTGATTTTGAATTTTTTACTAATTTACTGTACGAAAAAGTAGCATATCAAAATCAAAAACAGTTAACTTTTATTTCTTATCACAATTTTCCACTTTTTCGTCTAGTAACCACTGAATATCAATCAACATGTCTTATGATATTTGAAGTTCTTCATCCTTTTGACTTTTCTGAACTATCCTTATTGCGTTATACATCCTTTCGATGGCTGTATCTTCTCTCGCTGTCAGTAAGCTGGAGTGCGAGAGATCCAGGACCATTAGGATAAAAATCCTGTAATGTGACTAGTACCATACACTACTGCCTAATGCAACTACTGACAACTAATAGTGACTATCGTCTAGGCTGTCGGCTACAAGAGACTCATTTTAGAGGCTTCAGTTCCATTGCGCCGAATCCCAATCAACCGTACCCAATCCCATTCGACCGAAAAACCCACACTTTGGCGGATTTATGATTCGGTCCAATGAGACAACCCCATTGCACCGAAAAAACCGCACTTCGGGTTTCTCCCGAAAGAATTTAAATAAGCAAAATCCCGGGAACTCAAAGATTTCATCTTTGCTAGCAGAAATTAAATTAACTTAAAACAATTTAAGGCCTACGTAAAATGAACACTAGATCCAAACATTTTCTAAATAATTATTTTAAAACTAAGGATTGTAAGAACCAAATAGTAATAAATCAGCAAAATATGACATAATAAAACCAATTGCTAATATTTATTTATTTTTTATGTTAAATTCATCATGAAAATACTTTAAGCCAGCCGTTTTAATATACTTGAAATGTATAACCTCTCAAAAGAGGAAGAGACGTCCTCCTAACCAAACCTAACCTAACAGTAATTTTTTGGAGAAGGCATATTATTTGATAAGTCAATGAAGATAAACATCAATATTTTGAAAAAGGCGTAACATTGTGAAGTGATTTATAAAATATTACTAACCTAGCTTAACCAAATAGTGACGTTTTCAATTCAGTAAAAATGTATTTAAAACGCTTTCAGTAAAAAACGACATTAATAGATATTAAACTACATAGCATTTTTGGGGTTGCTGTTTTCGACAAATAGAGTCGTTTGAATAGTAAATACCAATCCCGCCGTTGGGCTATATTCATTAAAAAAAATTGGCGGGATTCGGACTAATGGGATTTCGGTCTAATGGAATTCTGCGCAATGGGAACACACCATTCTAGAATATAGACATTAGTCAAGATCAAGAGTCAAAAGACTACAAAAGTTTTGTAGGGAAGTTTTAGCCAAGGAGTACTAACTGCATAGGAGTAGAATTGGTAGAAAATTTGTTGAGCTAGAAAATTCTAATAGGAATACCGAATTAATAAACTGGTCCCAACGTCTATTTTTTCCAAAAACGATAATTAATAAAGTGGTCCCCGGGACCACTGACCCCAAGTTTTGGAATAAATAAACTGGTCCGAGCAATTAATAAACTGGTTTAGGACTTGTGAACCTGTCTTACTTCCTACTCTGATTACAAGTATTAATAGAGGTAGAGCTTATAATAGGTAAGTTTAATCCTTATATTTATTCCAAAGCTTCCGGTAGTATCCCTTGTGCGATTTGAATTAAAGTTTCCCTTTTGTGCCACCAGGAAGACTTTAGTCGCGAGTTTTACCTAGACAACGCCTGTGGCTAATTTCCCGCCGTTTCACGCTTACGGGTGGTTTGATATGCTTATGAATATATATAATTGATGTTTCTTTAAATATTGTCTTTAAGTATCTGGTTTTTTTCTTTTTACTAAAATTATTATTGTAGTACATTTATAATAAATAATAAGTTATTATTATTATTAACTTTACTTATGCAGTATCCATATTTAAAGCCTAAAATGTAAGACTGATAGATGGCGAGCGCGAGTTTTTAAATTATAAGTCACTCCAATTTGCTAAGTTCAACGTTCTTCTTAAATAAATCCCCATTTGGCATTATATAATTGACTGAATATGCATGCACCTGAAGTTTATTGCTTTTGAGAAATAATCGGCTACCACCGCTGCTATGCCATCGATATCGTAATGTGTCTCTTCATACCTAACGTACTTAGTTTTTATGGTAGACCATAAGCTGTTCTATAAGTGATGAAATAATTAAATGAAAATTTCAGGCTATAATATTTCTTCTTTTATTCAATAGAGTGTATAAATTAACGAATATATCAAATTGGAGGCATATATATTGGTACTGAGAAGGGAGGAGCTACGGGGACGTGATTTACACATCGGTAGTCTACATTGTATGGTCTGAGCTGACGACTTCCAATAAGGTCGCCAAAACAGAGGTAAGATATGGGAGGGTGTGACGTCACCATCAAGGACGTGGTAGCAGACTATGTATCCATATATGAAATTAATGAAGATACGAGAAATTCAGTTTTCTTACTGAACTATAGGTCTACTTCTCTGCAAAGAGGACGAGACTCGATTGGAAGTCAGGTGGTACTAGTGGTCCAATAGAATTTTAGAGCCCTCTGACGTCTTCTCTGCGTTGAAGCCAATTGCCTGGAATCCAGTAAATTATACTTAATTGCTCGTATCTTCTTTTATATTATACGTTGATAGTTTGATATAAGGTTGCATTTTGAAATATTCATTATTTTATATACTCTTTTTAATAAAAAAGCAAACAATTTCTACAGTTATTTAATGTTTGACACGGAATTCCATTTAAATTACACTAGAAATCGAAAGAGCTAGAATTAAAAAATGAATTAATAAGGAACAGAAGGTTTAGCATCGCCTGTTCAATTTTTAAGGAACGGGAGAAGGGGGAGAGATAGAGTTGAGTTCAAAAGTGCGGTATTTCTCTTTCCGGTTGTCCTGTTATTTGCTCTTGTTTCAAGGCTTTGCTGGACGAAACACATGACAGAACCAATCACAGGTGGTGCTAATCAGGTGAAATAGAATACACGCAGTTTGGACCCTAGGCTAGAGCTCGGCATTTTCTATCCATTATCCACAAATTAGTGGATAACCGATTATTTATAAACAAAGTTGTGCACATAATACGATTTAACATGCAACTACTGTGGATAGTTTTCGAGTACGGATAAAGATAAATTGACGTGGATAGATAATGCCAAGCTCTACTCTAGACAACTTTTTCCCTGTCTTCTATTGCTTATTAATCTATTTTCTATGGCACTAAACTCGAGATATGATGACACTATGAGACTTACGGGGAAAAATCCAATTTTCATATGCATAATTCTATTTTCGCACTTTCAATCTACGCATAAAGATAAAGTGTACATAACATTCAACTGATTTACAAGTGTAAAATAATTCTAAAACCGTTCACAAATCTTACCTGATACTTAAATCTTACTCAAGTTTCTTCTAAATTTTTTTTAGTAAAAACGGATTTCGAAACAGGTTTGCGACGATATGAAGTAAACACGTATTAGTTTTGAATCCACGATTCTGGCACCGTTCAATTTAGATTAAGCGGAATAAGCTATTGCTTTTCTTGACTTCGTTAAAAGTGGAGCGAATATGTTTGTGTGAGTTCGTGCAGAGCCGCGGAAAAGCACTGATGAAACAATGCCAGGGAACACTTAACTATTCGAAACGTGGAGTTGTCTGGCTGTTATTAGGTTTCATTCGTATGAATTTTTTGATTTCTTTCAGTGCCAGACCCTTTGATGGTTTTCGCTCAAATTTCCAGTTGCATCATAGGTAAAAATGTAAAGTCTTTTCCGTTATAAAACATCAATTAACCAACGTAACTTATTAGCACGCACAAGGCTAGGTCCCCTTCGTTTTCAATCATCACGAAAATTGGACAAGATAGCTTTGAATGTGCGAACACCTTAAACTGACTTTTTACCGCGAACAACAGATTTACCATAATTTACAAATTAATTTTCATACTTAGACTTCATTGTTGTTCGTGAAACCCTGAAAAGGCACACATTGAATAGTTACTAGTTAATTTAAAACCATAAGTTATTAGATGGAGTGAACCACCAGAAACCCATGCCTAAAATCTGTGAATTTTTCCTTGAAGGTTGTCAGATCATATTAACCAGGGCCTACTGAACCTGTAGAACATCAAGTTTGAATGTCCATTTTGAGAAGCGACGACAAACTAGTAAATCAGTTTCACTCCATTCGCGTATTAACCAAAGACGAAGAGAATTTTCCTAAAACCTTCTACTTTTTCCAGCTCCTGGTAACGAAATTTTCCTGAACAAACCATGCTTGAAGAAAACAGTAAAAACTGAAGAGGGAAAGAAATTTGTGGCGTTTCGACGCTTTTTATCTTGTATTTATGTGTTCGGCCTTCCCCCTTAGTTGGGTGTTCCCTGGAAGCACTCTAAAAACACGTACCCTATACCTTATTAAATTTCGTCACGGTAAAATATAACTGAGGTTATGGAGTTTATGTTAGGTAGACCAAATTAAACTTTCATTGATTCTGGTAAAACATATTTTTTTCGCCAAACTTTTGTACACCTGATTTCTGATTTCTGAATTTTTATGTTAATTCCGTTGATTATTGAATCAATTTCTTGACTTCCGTTTACGATTTATTTTCGGTGATTTCCATAATCTTTACACTGATTTCCCGGTATTGCTTACTTGCGATTTATGTATGAATTCTAATGAATTCTGGTGATTTTTTGGTGAATGCCGTGATTACCACTGGATTCTTCGTGAACTGCGACTCAATATGTGTGACTATTTCATGAAATGTGTGATTTCCGAGCTTATTACGAAAGATTACTTGTAAATCATGTGATTATTCCCGATTTTCTCAAGATTTCACGTGATTTCCAGTGATTATCGGAGAGTTCTGATTACCGCTGATTACCCACAAAAATAATTATGATTACTGATGATTTTCAAAGAATTCTAGAAATCAAGTAATAGATTTCTGTGATTTTGTTCACCTGATTATTCAAGTGACACCTACTCGTTATGAGAAGTTCTAAGACTATGAATATAATTATAATCTGTTAAATTCTCACTTTCTTATTAGTTTAAAAACGCGAACAAATAATGGGTCAAGAAGACATTTTCAAAGGTTTTGATCTTAAATAGCCATTCTAATGAACGATGATTTGAAACAAAACATCTTTAGGAAATCGAAAAAGAATAACTTTAGGAGTAGCGACGTTATGCTTTTGATAGAATCATTAAAAATTGCGCAATTTTATTGTTCACCATCACTTGCTTTGTCCTAAAAAATTCAGCTTTCCGGGGAGCAGCTGGAATTAAAATTGTTCAGGAAATACAACGTACATGCATAACCGTTAACAGTTAACACGCAATTCAATCATGCTATAAAAAGAAGCCACGTTCACACCTCGACGAAGGATTCTGGTTCAAAGCGATCGATGCATGGAGCTTCCGAAGTCGAGTGTGAACACCTCATAAAATCAATAAATTATTTAAAAGACGGTACATTGGCTTATCAATGGGCCTACTTCTTGTTCTTTAATGAAGCACATTGTTTTTTGTAGAGGGAAATATAAAAAAAGTTTTTAAATAGTTAACACCCTTTCTGCAAACATATTCTGCCGCACTTTTAGATGAAATAGAAAATTTTACAAGTTGGGAATGCAAAATATTACCTCTCCGAGGCGAGTGCAGTACTACCTACAAACTTACTTGCAATTATTACTCTTTCACAACTATATTGGCGTGCAAACACCGTCCACTCGTTATACCTCAAAGATATTCTTAGTATGCCAGAATGACTATTAATTTTAGTCCATACTAAAGCTGTTTATCTCTAGCCGCACTAAATGAATAAAATCGTATATCCTAACCCTAAATAAGTAGAAGCCGATAGAACAGGTTGGTGTTTGTGTCGAACAAATGGAAGACTAGTAGATAGAAGTTAGTAAGTACAGTTTGATGTCTATGTGGGATAGACAAAGACCCAGATTCGGAATTTTGTAATGCCTCCTCTCTTTTGCTCAGTATTATCTGTCGATCCCTTAGGTTTTATTTTAAGCCTACGACTGCTTTATGTTTTAGCACAACACATACACAATCGGGGAACATCGGTTACAATAAATAAGCGAATATTACATTGATAGAATCTAAAGTTCTGATAATTCAATATTTCTTTACCTGAAGAAACTCGTGGTCACCTCTCATTTCCCGAAAGACATTTTTGTAATACCCATTACATAAACTAAACGTTAAATTTATCCTAAGGCTATTTCCATTATTTATTTGGTTTTGGTTTTCCATTTTTAAGCAGCAAGAAAATAATAAGGCTTAACGTGAAAGAAAATCTCGTTCGATCTCCTCGAAATTCTCGCTAAATGGGAACGCCGGCTCTGGTGAATAAATAATCGTCAAGAAGTTTCAGCGGGCGAATACATATTTCGAGTGCTTTTTATCGCCAAGTGGGAACCAGGCTTGAAGGGGACTAGACCGGCGAGTAGCTCCCGGCGAAACTGGGCAAAGGCGGGCTTGAGAGAGAACGGATCGGGATTAAGTACGTGCGCGTACGCGGCAGCGGTTTCGGCGTCGATTGGGAATGGGAGTTTGGGACAGGGTGAGAAATAAGGAAAATTTTTAAACTGGTCATTTGACCAGTAGAGCCCAAGGGGTTTAATAAAAAAAACTGGTCAATGACCACTGAATATTTCTACATACTGTCAGAGCTGCACTGAAATGGCTCTAGGTTTTATATACTGCTTATTTGTTTATATGTATTAATTTCTATATCCCACTAAAAGGTTGGTTTATAAATGTTAAAAAAATAATTAAAATTAGAAAGAATTTTGTTTTCATAAAAATAAACACATATCACCGTAAAAGTATCTTATACTTCAGAATTAAAAATAATTGCTCTTCAGACAAGAGGTCTTTGTACTTAAAATTATTATTATTATTATTAAGATTGTAACACATATATTGGCTGCAAAATCGCTTTCATCAACTGATGATAACGATGCTAATTTTGTTTTCATTGTAGTTGCTTTAGGTTTTCTTTTTTTGTAAGCCGCTCTAAACCACTCTAGCCACTCTAAGCCACTCTAAACCACTCTAAGCCACTCTAAGCCACTCTTAACCACTCTTAACCACTCTAAGCCACTCTAAACCACTCTAAGCCACTCTAAGCCACTCTAAGCCACTCTAAACCACTCTAAGCCACTCTAACAGGGTTCATACGAACATGGAAAACAGGGAAAACCTGGAAATATCAGGGAAGTTGACTTTGGAAATTTCGTATGAACCCTGTCGATAGCGCTCCTTTTCCAGGCAGGGGTTGTAGTGATGGGGTAAAGAAAACACAACACATGCAACCGACATGCCTAGTTCCCGCCATTTCTTAGATATTGTCAGGAATAGATTTAATCTTAGCAGTAGGAATGGAGAACAGAGTAATATTTGGGCGCGCGTGAAAGTCCCGGACCCCTTGTCGCACTCGTTTAGCTAACCCACCCTGTCGCACTCGTTTAGCTAACCCACCCTGTAGCACTCGTTTAGCTAGCCCACCCTGTAGCACTCGTTTAGCTAACCCACCCTGTCGCACTCGTTTAGCCAACCCACCCTGTCGCACTCGTTTACCCTCTGGTTCTACAAGAGATACAGGGATGTCCTTTGAGTGGGGAAAAACCTGGAAATCTCAGGGAAATTTGTTTTCCAAAAGTTGTATGAACCCTGTACTTAACTACTTATGATTTTAACACTGATCTTTAAAGGCTCATAACTCTTGTTCTATTGGAGCTACGGGGATCTCCTTTAAGTATGTTATAGTCCTTTTTGCCCCCCATACAAGGATACTTTAAAATTGGGGCTACTTCAATATCTTCGTCAACTCATTTTTTGTCACACTTATTGTTATTGGGTTACTTATGATTTTAACACTGAACTTTAAAGGCTCATAAATCTTGTTCTATTGGAGCTACGGGGATCTCCTTTTAGTATGTTATAGTCCTCTTTGCCCCCCATGCAAGGATACTTTAAAATTGAGGCTACCTGAATATCGTCGTCAACTCATTTTTTGTCACACTTATCTTTATTGGGTTGAGATAATTTGCAAATCACTCTCCATATTCATACTAGTATTCTAGTCAATTATTAAAGCGCAAAATCAATTTGAAACTCTTATTTACCCCTCATTACTTCTAGACTGCAATCACCGCGATTCGTCTACAAATTAATTTGGCAGACCCACCAATCCCCGAGTTTGGTCTACAAATTACGCCAATCAAGGCGATCTTTCATCGGACTCAAACATAGTGATAGAGAACCACTGGCAATTTTGCTAACATTGCTATCTGAAATACCGTCTACTGTTGTAGTTTATTTATTCAGAGCGAAACAATAACAAACCTGAACATTACTTGTCAATGGGCCGTTGTCAGTCCCAAGATTCAACTCTCAAACAGACGACGCTTCGTTCTACTCAACAACCGATCACCCTGATTGGTTTACAAATTAATTTTGCAGACCCACGGATCAATTCGATTTCTATTTCAATAAATAGAAACTCATTTCTAAAATCAATATCAGTGAATTTTTATTTGAACATGAAATATTTGTTATCTTTACATTTTTAAATGAGTCCAATTTTATTTCTAAAAAGTTCCATGAAAATTAAAATGTTAAATTACAAAAATGTTCCATGAAAATTAAAGTGTTAAATTATAAAAAAGTTCCATGAAAATTAAAATGTTAAATTATAAAAAGTTATTTTTGAAGATGCGTTAAAGCGCACTCCATCTCTTGGCTTCGACCAAAGTCTCCTCCCAAGGGACTTAAAAATTAAAACATTAAAAAATTAAAACATAAAAATTAAAACATTAAAAATTAAAACATTTAAAATTAAAACATTAAAAATTAAAACATTAAAAATTAAAACATAAAACATTAAAACATAAAACATTAAAAATTAAAACATTAAAAATTAAAACATTAAAAATTAAAACATTAAAAATTTTTGGATTAAATACGCCATGTAGTCGATCAAATGCAACTGGAAGGCATTTTTCCGCGTTATTTTCTGGAAAAGAAATTAATTCTTATAGCCAAACCAGATCAAACTCCTCTAACATCGTAGACTTAGTTATAACCCACGACAACGTTGAACCAGAGGTTTGTGAGGAAATTCCCCTAGGTCGTAGCGACCACGTCGTCCTCTCCATTGTTTACCCACTGCAAAGTGCCTCTACTGCCCTTGAGACTGAAGCTAGTTCTTACAACTTTTCAGCTGCGGACTATGACAACATTAACAAGGCCATTGCCGAAACAAATTGGGACTCTTTATTGAAAACGTCGGATTTTCCTTCTAGCTGGTCAAACTTCCTCACCCGTCTCTACTCCATTATAGACGCGCACGTCCCTAAGACTACCCCCACCCCTGGCCCAAACCGTTGCAAACCTTGGATTTCCCGCCAAACTAAACGCACCCTTCGCAAAAAGGAGCGACTCTGGCGGAAATTAAAAATTGCAATCTCTAACGACAGGCCGGCTCGTGTGGCTGCCCTTCGTATTGAATACAATGCTGCAGTTGCTGATGCTAAGGCTGCGATCTTCAAAGCTCGCCGCCGCCGCGAACGACGCAAATTAAAACAGCTACGCTCCCACCCTGCGACTTTCTGGAAGTTTGTTAATCGCAGGCTTAAACCCCCAAAATCCGGTCCCTCTCTAAAACTACCTGACGGGTCCATTCCGCCCCTCTGGTTTCGGCAAATTTATTTAATGCACGCTTCCATCAAAATTTTTCGCGATTGCCCTGCTCCTCCTCTGCTAATTTACCTGCACTGTTAAAAATAATGGTTCATAAATTGTATAAAAAGGGTATATCCTCTCCCGCTACACCATTAATGGTTTAAATTTAGCTAGACAATGGTGTGATTAGGGTTTGCTTTGATTGGCAAACCATTGATGGTGTATGAATGGTTTATCTTAAATGTTTGACTGTTCCATATATGGTTTGATAATGGCATGTTAGGATAAGTGGTTTAAATATGGTTAAGAAATGTTTTATGTTAAAAACTTTTGACCATTCCATTTATGGTTTGATAATGGAAAGTCGGATATATGGTTCGAATTTGGTTTAAAAATAATTAACCATTTTTTCTCAATTCCATACATAGTTTGGTAATGGAAAGTCAGGATATCTGGTTAAAATATGGTATAGACATAGTTATACATTGTTCTATATTCCATATTAGATTGATAATGGAAAATTAGGGTATATGGTTAAAGTTTGGTTTAAAATGAGTTAACAATTTTTACTCTATTCCATAACAAGCATAAAATTTAAATGTTGGCACATTAGCTTAAATTTAAACTGTTGACACAGCCATAGTTTTTTCTTCTCAGAGTGACAATGACGTCACGGAGAGGTATTACACTGGACGTGTCTGTGTGTGTCTGTCTGTCACCGCGTTCGCAGTTGGCAAATCGGAGCTAACGTGTTCGCAATTTCCGGACCGAGTTCGCAGTATACAGAAATTCAGAAAATTTTACTTCCTTGCTTTCTCCATCTTATTTAACGCTAATCATTAACTCTCCATTACAACTTCATCTGCTGTCTAACCGCCATTGTTTCACCCAATGCCAACCGCTATTTAATGGCTTCTAACAACAACACTGTGCACTCGACTTTCGTGTACACCGCAAGAACAATAATCTGCTCTTATTGTCTTCTAACACTACCATCTACTGGTCTTTCGTCTATACCACATAGACACCAATCTGCAACATTGGCTTCTACCCCATCATCGTCGTTAAGGCTTAAAATGTACGCGGCGAGGGGCTATGGGTTAAGATAAACGTCTAGCCACCCAATGGCAGGGCTTCCACCAAAGGTTCACGCAATTGCGCATTTTCTTATCCCATAGTGTGAATCAATCGCCTTACATACCCTAATTTTACAAAAGTTCTGATATAGGTGTTCCCTAGAAGTATAACGTTAAAGATATGTGTTTAAAATTATTTTAGGAATTAAGATTCATAAACCGACTTAACTAAAATTAACAAAAATTACTGACGGTTAAAATATTTAATATCAGTTACATTTATTTAATTATTTAAGATTGGAATGACACAAGAGAGAGTTTATATAGAACGAGTAATGAAGATTGCATCTGAATCGAAACACTACACGCATACCAAAGTTAATATCATGTTAATATAAAGCGAGTAGGATGAAAAGATCTGTTACAAAACGGTAACATTTTCTTTTTGCAGAATATTGAAAGGAAATATTTTAAATATTTTTCGGCATTACGATTCTTTTAGTAGTTGTGTAGGTATAAAACTCTGTTTCATGTCAATATTTAAGAACATCTTTTGATATTAACATTTCAAATTTGGTGTCAGCTTTACTACATTTATATATATAGTGTAAACGTAAATTGTAACTTTAATAGATGATATGTATATTAATACTTTATTTTCCCAGTGTTGAAACGATCGGTTCTATGAAATAATATATCTTAGATAAAAACGAGAATTGACCTTGTTTCGTGCCCTCTTTAAGGAGGTGTTAACGGTTCAGAGTGAGCCGAAAGTTAAATCCACATTTAAGTGATAGATATTAGGTTCGCATTAGAATTGAGGATACATAGAAGATGATTATACGCTTCAACCTTTATAAATGCCCTTGGCAATAACTAGCCAAATGCGAACTATGTATTTCCGGTTTTTCTCATTGGCTAATGGACCTGTGTTTAGAAAGTAAATTTTTGTTTGAAAGAGTACGCCCTCGTCTCAACTCGGAGACGTTTATTGTGGTTTCCGAACTTTTAATGAAACCATTTACTATTTATTTTTTATTACCTCTCCGAGTGAATTATGTCACGGAGAGGTCCGAGTTTCGAGGTGTGTGTCTGTTGCTACACCCCAGGGGACCGCGTTCTCAGTTTGCAAATTGGAGCAAAAGTGTGCTCAATTTCCGAACCGCATATACAGTTCCCGGAAATTTCTAAAATTGTATTCCTCTTACACTGTCTATTACTACCAACTTCTTGTTTTTGTCCATCCCACATGGACACCAGTCTGTACTTACTGGCTTCAATACACGACCATCATCCGGTCTTTTGTCCTTACCACATGGACACAAGTCTGTGCTTACTGTCTTCTATCTCTATCATCATCGTTAAGGTTAAGACAGACGCAGTGATCAGCTAGGGTTACGAGAAACGTCTATCCTCCCAATGGTGGGGCTTCCACCAAAAGTTCACGCAGTTACGCTGCCCTTATCAATATCTGAGATTTGCATCATTTATATACTACTGATTTGAGTAGAGCAAAACAGCAGGCGTATCCTTCATTTCAAACGCCAATATTAGTCAACTCTCAAGAATGTTTTATGAATTATTTTTTTTTAAAACGATGTAACGCTCAACAATGTGAATAATTAACGAAGCAAATATATAATATTAATTATATTTATTTTAGAATTTAAGATAATCTGGTTTATCAACTCAAAATTATATATAGAATAATCCTTGCTTTAGATAATACAAAAAGAACGCGAAAGCTTATACTTTGTCGGAAAACTCAACCATTATCCATAATAGGCCTAGAGAATCAAAGAGTAGACAATTGAGGACCGAGGTGAATTAAAATATGCGTTTTGTTATTCTTCTCTGTAATGAAGAGACATTAACGGTTCAGAGTGAGCCGAAAGTCAAATATACATTTAAATAATCGGGTTTAGATTTTAAACTAAAATAAAGCATTATGATGGCCATCAGATTATTGAAAGGTCCGGTCGTAATCGGTTTCTAGCTACTATGAATATAGTTGGGGTGAAACGAGAGGATGGTGTTTACACGGCAATCGAGAAGTTAATGTAGCTTTCATCATAAAGGGTATAAATATCATTCATGGTGGGAATAATAACGGTTAAAATAACATAGATTATGGGAATAATAACGGTTTAAAAAACATCCATGATGGGAATAATAACGGTTAAAATATCATACATGATAGGCATAGTAACGGTTAAAAGAACACCCATGATGGGAATAATAACGGGTTAAATAACATCCATGGTGGGAATTATAACGGGTTAAGAAACATCCATGGTTGGAATAAAGATGGTTTAAATAACATCGATTATAGGAATTATAACGGTATAAAAAACATCCATGATAGGCATAGTAACGGTTAAAAGAACATCCATGATGGGAATAATAACGGGTTATATAACATCCATGGTGGGAATAATAACGGGTTAAGAAACATCCATGGTTGGAATAATGATGGTTTAAATAACATCGATTATAGGAATAATAACGGTATAAAAAACATCCATGATAGGCATAGTAACGGTTAAAAGAACATCCATGATGGGAATAATAACGGGTTATATAACATCCATGGTGGGAATAATAACGGGTTAAGAAACATCCATGGTTGGAATAATGATGGTTTAAATAACATCCATGATGGGAATAATGATGGTTTAAATAACATCCATAATGAGAATGATATTGGTGCTGTACCGATCCATTACATATGACCATAAGGGTTCAAAACCAAACCGGATAGGGTTTGGTTTTCTGACAAAAGTGATATATCCATTAATGGAATAGAAGTAAACCCTTATTTTTTACAGTGTACAATAGTAAACTTGGCCTATTTATCTAGTAATAGAGACAACCCTAGCCTGTCAATATTTGATAGATTGAAGAAATACTTTCTTAACAATACATCTTCACGTAATGTCGTAAAAACCCCGCTAATGGAATGACGCATCATCTCTTTTGTTACAATCCTTTTGTTGAATTACCAAATCTATTGATGGCTCATCCTTTTGTTACCATCTGCCACCTCTTAAAATCACTCGGCAGTCAATCTTATGTCACCTATTGTTGATTGACAAACAATAGTAGTTTAAAGACGTCCGGAAGGTCAACGTACCATTGACCAATAGAGGCTTAGGTAACCCTCCACCCCTTTACCCCCTCCCCCTGCTAATAAGCCTAGAGAAATTTAGTATAAAATAACGAGAGAGAGCAACAGAATATCGCATTCGAACTTAAGATCTCGTAACATCAAGATGAATCCCGAATCACTTCGCTGGAATTTGGATGAACTAGATTTAAATAGGCCTTGGCCCCTAACTTCATTATACAAGTTTTATTTTTTCCTATGTGCCTATTTACACATCGACCCTGTTAATGTACCTTCAACTTTACCTAACTTTATTATGAATGGAGGTTTAAATATAATCGAAACTTTTCTTGATGTCATTGAATACATGAGAACCGTCCCTAGAACACCGGAAGACTGCCATACAATAGACGAATTGGACCACCTAAGTAACTTAATTCCTAGACCTCTAAATATTTCTTACGCCGATCGCATAGAAAGTCGACGGAATGAACTAATACCCACTAGTCATGAAGAAGCCTTAATCACCGATTTCAACAATCCAAAATACGATATAGAGATGGCGGCATTTTTGAATCAAGAATGTCAACAAAACGACCCTTTTGAGTACATATCTCTAAACTTCTCCGACTACCTACCCAGTGAACAGGAGTCTCTCGTGGACTCGGAAGAAGCCGAGGCCGATGCGTATGATCAATGGGGTGGTGGGTGCCCACCTTCACCTATTCAGGATGTCCCTTATGGCGAAATCTTGGAACAGAGCGAAAAATTCTATGACCAATTTAATATGTACGGTAGAGAATTAGTTCTAAACATCACTGACGACCCCGTAAATAGTATAAGTACTATCATAAGTTAATTATACCTCTAAATACACAAATCGCTTCCACTTCTATGGCAATAGTGTTTGTCTGGCTCCCTTTAATGAAATCCTATACTCTCTCCGTATCATTTATCACCTCAACTTCAATACAAAATTGTACTGCCTAGCCTAGCGTTTCTTTTATCCCTTTTAGAATGTTTCAGGACTGAAACCGCCTCTATCTCACGAGAGAGAGAGGGATTTGGGGTTGCTCAAGTAAAATTCGTTCCCCCCCCCAGTGCCTGCCTATACGAAACGTAAAACTCTCCTTTATTCCACTGGATGATTTTATTTTTCGTCTCGACCGCTTGGTGGCTGCACCGCGACAGAAATTTTAAAATTTTCTCTCTTCGGATCTTAGCGCTATACGAGTTCTGACGTCACAGTAGCCTGCCAAAGATGCCCAGTCGTTCCCCGAATTTGTGTACTTAGAGGTATAATTAACTTATGGTACTATTACGGATCACGTATTAAGCGAATATCGACCCACTGATTATGTCCAAATAACTTTGAGGAGTCTAGGTATAAATTGCAGGCCAGAATTAGAGTTGTCATTTAAAAGACTAGACCAAGTAGATCCCTCTATTCTCTTTGACCAACTAGCCGATCTACTTTATGACGATGAAATTGAGCATTTTTTTCAAGGACCTGTAAAAATAATATTCCATATAGTGAGAATTCCTGAAGGATACGGTCGATCTAATCGTCGTCAGCTTAAACCCTTCAATATTTTCTCTAAAGATAGGCGAGGAATACGTCGGATTACAAGTACCGATAATCTATGCTTGGCCCGAGGTCTCTGTGTAGCTGTTTCTCATCGTGACTACATGAACAACAAAAACAACAAAGAAGCCAAAACCCGTTACATGACCATATCCAAAATAACCATCGGAAACACGTTGCAAAAAACAGCCGCTTTAGAGCTATGTCGTAAGGCAGGAGTCGCTCTAGACGAATGTGGTAGCCCCGATTCTTTTCAGAAATTTAAACTATATTTATCGGCCTACTCCATCTTTGTCTACAGATTCGAAAATAAGGTACCCATTTTAATATTAGGCGAAAATGACCCTAGTGATACCAGACCACGCCTCTTTCTACTTAACGAAAATAGTCATTATAACGTTATTACCAATTTAAAACCATTGTTTAGTCACGAATACTTTTGCGAGAAGTGTCTTACCCCCTACTGGCGTATTCAATCGCACAAATGCAACGACTTTTGTTTCAAATGTATGCGACCGACAATTTGCCATGGTAGTGAAAAAACATGTGGGTCATGCTTGCGAAAATTCTGGGGCGACGACTGTTATAACAGTCACTTGGTTCCAACTGGTAACAAAAAACCTCTTTGTGAGAGGCTCTACCTTTGTTAAAACTGTTTTAAAACAATTGATTTCGGAAACCGCAAGACTAACCACAGTTGTGGTGAGATGTTTTGTCAAGTATGTGGAAAACATCAACCCAGCGATCATTTATGCTACATTCAAGTGATTAAAGATAAAAACCCCGTTCTTATCCCATCGAAAAAACCACGTCGTAATATACCCGAACTAATGTATGTTTTCTTTGACGTGGAATGCATACAGACGAAAATATGTCAGGAAAAGTTGGGTGCTTACGAACATCAAGCCATCTTATGCGTTAGCATTTCCGTTTGCAAAGACTGTATAGAAGAAAAATCCCTAGATTTTAATTGTATTAAATGCAACCAATTTGGACCCCGAAAACAACGTTTCTCAGGAGGCAAACCCATAGCTTTATTCCTAGATTATTTAGTCAGCTTATTCGACGTAAAGAAGGTTATTGTATTATCCCACTTTGGCAGCAACTATGACAACCAGCTATTAATTAGAGAAATAATTATCCGAGACGAGAAATTTGTACCCGAAACGGTACACGTATTTTAGAAATGAAGCTTTCTAATCTATTATTCCTCGACTCGTACAATTTTATCCCTGTGGATTTATCTAAGTTCCCCGCCACTTTTGGATTACCTAATGCCGCCAAGGGGTACTTTCCCCATTTTCTTTTCAACGTAGTGGATCACGAGTTCGATATAGACAGAGAGGAAGAGACAAACTACGTGTTAGAAAATACTTTACCCCCCACAGAGGCTTACGGGTGCCAGTACTTTACAAGGAAAAACTTGGACACCTTTATGAAATGGCATGCCTCAGAAGTCAGTAAAAAGAAAGGGTTCAACTTTTTAAACGAGCTTTATTATTATTGCGAAAACGACACTCTACTCCTATTTTTAGGGTGTTTAACCTTTCGGTCCCTTCTACTTAAAGTCACTAGCGTAGATCCTTTTAATTGCGGCTCTGTTACTCTCCCTGGCGTTTGTTCATACGTTTTCAGGAAAAATTATCTTAATTCGAACACAATTAGTATCATTCCCTCAAACTATTACAGACTTGGTGAGAACCAATCTTTAGGCGCCATTGAATGGCTTGAATGGACGTCTCATGAGAGAAATATCCCTATTCAGTCCTCTTTTAGGGGTAAGGAAGTTAAAATACAGACCATGAAGGTAGATGGTTATTCCCCGATCAACAAAGAAGCGTTTGAATACATGGGCTGCTATTATCATGGATGTAAAATACACTTCCCCATCAATAGAAACAAGATGTTACATGGTGACCCTACTGAAACGTTAAACACCAGGTACACAAAAACAGAGAAGAAAATTAGCAAACTAGAAGCCCTGGGATATACAGTCAATGTCAAATGGGAATGTGAATGGCAACAAGCCAAAACAAATAACCCCGAAATTAATGACTTTTTAAAACGGAACGACATCCGCGTTAAAACATCCAAAAGGTTAAACCCTCGCGACGCTTTCTTCGGCGGACGCTGCTGTGCTAACAAGCTATACCATAAAACAACGGGGACAGAAAAAATGCACTACGTGGATTTCACTAGCTTGTACCCTTTCGTCAACAAAACTGGAAAAATTCCCATTGGTCATCCTCAAATAATTTTAGATAATTTCCCCGACATCTTCTTTTTTGATGGACTTCTCAAATGTGACGTACTTCCGGCCCAAAATCTGATACATCCGGTTTTGCCAGCTAGGATAAACGGTAAGCTCACCTTTCCCCTCTGTTACACCTGTTGTATAACACAATTTCAAGGGGACTGCACACACACACCTGATCAAAGAGAACTGCGGGGGACTTGGGTAACAGATGAACTAAGATACGCCGTAGAACGAGGATACAAAATCACTCAAATGTATGAAGCTTGGTCGTACAAAATAACACAATACGATCCCAATACTAAACAGGGTGGTCTTTTTAAAGACTATGTAAACGCGTTCCTCGAGTATAAAACGCTGGCTAGCGGATTCCCTGCCGAATGTGTCACTCAGGAAGACAAAGAAAAGTACGTCAAAAGTTACAAAGAAGTCGAGGGGATCGATTTAGACATAAATAAATTAGAAAAGAATGAAGGCTTAAGATGCCTGAGTAAACTCATGCTGAACTCTTTTTGGGGTAAGTTCGGACAAAACACCCGACACGTCTCAACAGATATAATAAAAGACGCAAAAACCCTATATGAACTACTTCTTAACCCAGACAAAGAGGTGAAAACGCTATTAACCTTAAATGACAACACTATTCTTGTCAAATCAAAAGATATTGCAGAAAACGAGACATCTCACAAGCATACAAACGTAGTTATAGCGTGCTATACAACGACTATGGCACGCCTTCACCTCTTAAAACATCTCGAAATGGTGGGAGACCTATGTTTTTATATGGATACCGATAGCCTTATCTACCTCTCGCCAGATGGAGTCCCTATACTTCCCACAGGAGATTATCTTGGTGAGCTAAAGAATGAGCTAGAGCCATACGGCAAGACGCTTACATTTGTGAGTTTGGAAGCGCGGGGCCAAAAAATTACTCCATGAACATTTATGATCCCGCAACAGAAAAAATCACTAACATAATTAAAGTTAAAGGTTTTTATTTAAATTCGTCAACAGAAAATCATGTCAATTTTGATATTATGAAAAAGTTGTTAGGCGTAAACAACAACGGCAAACCAGAAATGAACTCTGTACAAGTACCGATTGGCCCCCAAATTCGACGATTACCTAATCACACTTTAATTACTATTGATCAAACTAAAACATATCAGGTAGTCGTCGACAAAGTCAGAGTTTTCCCCGATTACACCACGACACCTTACGGATATCTTAAGTAAATTTAAATTTGTAAAGTTGTATATAATTGTATAGTTTTTAAGCATTTAATTAACTGGGGGGTTTGTCTGCAGACTTTTTTATTATTAATACCAAATTAAGCTTCATTAATCTATTTAATATCATTGTTATTGCGAAATAAATGTTCTTAACTTTATATTATGGTCTTTATTTATAAATTTATTCCCACAAAACCATCTTTTGTTATAAGCTTACAAAACCAATCAAAGGGTAAAGAGAGGAGAACGGGAAAACCCGACTCCTCCCCCTTGAGTGGCCGCCATCTTGGATCCTTATACTGGCTGCATATTCTCTCTGGGTTAATACAGTTAATTGTTCGTGGGAAAAAGGAAAAGCACTAGGAAAAAAGACCAATGACGTCAAATTTATCTCCAGTGCAGCGCCAAATGTATTGTAAAACATATTGGGCTGCCAGGCATTCATTCAGAGACTTTGATTTGTAAAAATTTTGAAGTGATGGGATTTCATTCTTATCCATTGCTAATCCTATGAATTCATTGGTATTGGCATTCCATACCATTTTGCCAATAACTTTAACTTCATCTAAAACTAAGAAACCGTCTTGTGGTGGTTTCTTTATTTCGCCATATTGTTCAAACTTGCTCTTAAATTTCATACTTTCTCTCTGGAGGTGTTCTACATCTATTCCAGCACCACATTTAAATTTCTGTACCTTTCTTTTAATAGTGTAAACGCTTGGCAAATTTAATATTCTGAGGGACTTCAAAGCTCTATACGAAACCGGTGCTCGTGAATATTGTGTAAGGGCAAGACAATATGTTTAAACGCTGCATCTATTGCCTGTGCTTGTGCCTAAATTTTTCCCCTGGTCTTTCAAAATTTGCCCTAGTCTGGTGTTTTCACTATCCGTGTCCCAAGATATCTAAATGCTTTGGCTAGAAGAGGTTTTTGTTTCTTGACCTCTAAAATGATCCTTTTTACGTCATTCTTGTGGTTTACATTTATGTCACTTAGCACTTGTGCTAATTCATAACTTTGCTCTGTGTTAAGAGTTACTGAATTTTCCTTGATGTCTTTCTCCAATTTTCTTAATCTTTTCTTTTGTCGGTATCATTCGTTACGTATGTTCTTAATTCGGATATTTCGGCTTTTGGGTGTTAAATCTTGGATGGGAAATTTCGAACTGATACAACTTCTTCTAAGCTTGGTTCTTGGGGTTGCAGGAATCGTTTTTCGTCTACGTGTAAGGTACCTGTAAAAAGTGATAATGAAATGCATTTAAGGACAACATAATAAGCTCAATACTGGAGTTTATTAATGCCCTTAGCCTGGTTTCTAAAGCAGAGCATTTAGGACACATTGATCCTTTTTCTGCCGATGGAAATGAAGATTGTGCTTTTGTTTTCCTAAATAAAACTGGTCAGTGCTTTGACTGCCACCTTCAGAAGGATGGTGAATTATTTCTCAACTCTTAGGTTTTGCAATTGGAAGATCCTATAATATTAGTGGTGTCACCATGGGGTAGGCTGGGTAGGCTGCAGCCTAACCGTAAATTTCAGAGGGGCCCCGAAATTTGAATCCCATAATATTAAAAACCTTTATTACAATATTTTGATCTAGGCCTACAAGGAAATTTACTTTAGACAAAGTTTAACATAGTAGTAGTAGTGTAAAATTTTTGGTTCGTCATTGAAGGGACAGTGAATGAAAGAGGATTGTGGTGAGGTGATATTTTTCGTTCTTGTTTTACAAGGATGGGGATTGTAATAGTAAGTTTTAGCATTTCACTTAATTGTACAAGTGAGGTTAATGATTGTGAATTGTGTGTTACGTTTTCTCGATACATCTAAAGAGAAAGAAACCTTGGATTGCGTTAATATAATGGAAGGTGTTAAACTCTCCCTTAAAATTTCTGTCACACGTCGACAATAAGGATTTCACGCATTCAATCCGCTCCTCTATTTAAACATTCAAGGAAATCGAGGTTAACTTTAAATGCAAAAGCAAGTATGGTATATTTTTTGAATGGTCTTAAGGCGGTGTTTATCACGATCCCAGAATTTACTTGTATTTCTCCAGAAAGCAAAAATAATTTTAAAAGCAAAAGGAAGTATATAGTATCTTAATATATTTAATATATAGTATTACAATTTAATCATAAGTAAATTTATGAACGTAGGGATTACGGCCCAGGTATTTTTTTTAGGTCAGGGAAAGGAGGGGCTAATCCCTTAGATTTTCTGTTCTTTAAATAAGGTTTAGGTATGCGTTATTGTGGGGCTACTCATTCAAATTTTCTGTTTGTGTCTCATTATTACAATTATAAAAGAATTAAATTTTTGATCTACAAATTACGGGCAATCATTTTAGCACAGGGACCAATCAGTCTAATTTTTTGTACTCCAATTAAGGGTTTACTTATGCGTTACGATTAATCATTTTTGCACTGTTAAAGGTTGCGTAAGTTTCCTATTTGTTTAGCACTATTATAATTATAACAGAAGAAAATTAATTGAAGTTAGGATTACTAGAAATCATTATATCACACTTAAAGGTAGCGCATCGAGGGGCTATTCACTGAAATTTTCTATTTGTTTCGATGTGGCTAAAATTATGAGCCGAGCCCTTGGGTCATCTTGTTTGTTTCGCGCTCTTTGCCCAATCTTCTTCTCTCCCGTTCCTTCTTGTCCCACAAAACTTCGAGGTCAGACTTCCTTAGGTAAACCGATTTCTCTTTTCCTCACCACATCGACAGTGCACAGTGACCTCATAGGGGGCTTAACTGAAAATCCCCCTCTCTCTCCGACTCCGTGTTTTTATTTTTTTTCACAAACTTTAGAGTATGCAATAATGTCTGATAGTACTGAACTTTAATATATTACATTCTCTATATTAAAAATATGATAAAAATAGTTGTTAATTTAATATTATCGACACTGGGCAATTAAATTTTTCTCTTGAAATTTTATAAGGGGCCTACCAAATCTTCCTTAGCCTATCTGTAAAAAACAAAGGTTTGCAGGAAACTCATCTGGAATAGTAAAAATAACCGCCTAATTGGTTTGTCAATGCCACCGGATGAATACGTGTTTCTGGATGATTTATACCAAGAGCTTACGGATGAGAAGGAGATTTCAAAAGCTAATTACATGATGCAATTCCTTTGGCGAGACCTTACGTCAAATTATGATATTATTGGACCCTATTTTTCTTTATCTTCAACTGCTGATGCCCACACAACCTTTGGTTGTCTTTTTCAAGCGCTGAAAGCGTTTCAAATTCACGGCTTCAATGTTTCTGGAGTCGTATGTGATGGAGCGTCAGCCAATCTCGCAGTCATAAAACAATGTGTTGGGTTGCAAGGAACTTTTAGCTACAAAAACACTGAAGAATTCAACATAAACGTCAACGCTAGTTTCCCAAACCCCTTCAAACTTGGACGAAGCATTCATTTCATCATTTGCCCATCTCACCAAGTAATATTGTTATAACTAAACCATGGATAAGGAATGCGCGTGAGGAAATTTGTTTTCACTCTACAGGATAGGCAACTCCCTATCTCGAACGACAGGTTATTCTGTATATACTCTGTTACAACATCGGTTGGGTCCTATCAAGAAATTTCTTGGGGTTGAATTTATTATACTTCGGGACGGTTCAATGAAACTTCAACAAACCAATTACTGCAGAGAATTGGCAAAACGATTTCAAGTGAAGATTGAATCGCCAGTATATATTCCCGCAAATCATAACAACATTTTCTCCAGAAGCGATTGTCCTGAGACGGAAGCAGAAAAAGAAGAGATGTCCAAATACCCTTATCGTCAACTCATTGGATATTTGCTATTCGTAGCTCACCGTACTCGTCCTGATATACTACACACAGTTATATCTTTGTCTCAGTACATCAGTAACCCTGGACAGATACACTGGAATTGTTTGATCCAGCTTCTACGATATGTCATATCAACATCAGGCATGGGATTGATATATCAACGGGAGAAAGATCCTCAGCTGAACTTTTACACGGACAGTGATTGGGGTTCCAATCGGGACACGAGACGTTCCTGTTGTGGTTACATCGGGAATATCGGAAAGTCACCGTTCACGTGGAGATCATTTTTCCAGAAGTCAGTTTCACTTTCAACGATGGAAGCTGAATACGTCGCTCTTGCGGAAACGGTTACCGAACTCCTCTGGTTAAGACCTATACTTCAGGGTTTGCAAGATTTTAAAATCAACCTGCTAAAACATTTACCGACTATACATTGTGATAATCAGTCAGCCATTTACTTTGCCCGAAACCCAGTTGAGAACAATCGGTCAAAACATATCGATATTAAATTCCATTTTATACGCGAGAAACTAAATGAAAATATGTTCTGTTTAAAGCATGTATCGAGCAAAAATAATGTTGCTGATGTATTTACGAAATCTTTGCCTAGAGAAACATTTAAAAATTGTGTTAAAATGTTAAAATTGGAAGAATAATGTTATAGTTAAAGAGGGGGAGTATTGAATTATGAACTTTAACATAACAACCACCAGGGGACCCTACTCGCTAGTATTAGATAAGATATTGTCGTCTGCTACCATAGTTGACTTTATACTGAGATCTTTAATCTAGTTTTAGATGTTTTCTGTCAGTTGAGCGGTGCAGTACTCCTCCCTAGTAATTAAATGGTTTCTTTTATTATTTATTAATTGGTTTATATAGTTTATTTTACATGGTTAAATAAATGACCTATCATCTATGACTTAGGCAATTGAATAGCTAATGATTTTCCCCGAATCCAATACAATACGCGACAAGACGGTACAGGGAGTCAGACATCTGTCAGACCTTTGAATACTCTACCCCACGAGGTATACTACCAGATACGCAATCGACAACCATATCTGCGGTACTCGTCGACAGCATTTGTTCCACGAGTTAGTTAGCGTATAACCTTCGACAAGACGCAAGAAATTGGGCTAAGGTTCTACATTAGAGCGCGGGCCGCCATGAAATCTGGACGGAAATCACTTCTAAAGGAAGGGTCAACTACATTCACATTGCATCGAGCCGCCTCTGGTTATTTCGCAAGAAACGCGCGCTAATTTGTTTAGAAAACCGGTCCTCCCCGGGCATTACCGACGCGAGCTAGCCTTACTGTTCCTACGCCGTGACGGGGTACGGCCATTCTCAAAATGGATCCGAACCTAAGAACTTGCCCCTCAGCTGCAGTGTCTAGGCTCACCAAAGGACTGGCAACGCGAGCATAGCGTGCGTTTTCTTAAAGGGGGGGCGCATGGCGAAGCGAAAAGTGCCGTTGGTTGGAAGACTACCCCTGAAATGGTTACTTTAATGCCGATGTACAACACAGAGCAGGACGTTTAACCATCAGGCAACCGAACGTTAATATTGAATTTCAATGGGAAGGAAGTAGTTAAGGTTCACTTGGGAGGTGACGAGAGGGGGTGGTTGGGTCGTGTCACCTCCGGCGGACACGGGGCAGTCGGCACCTGTAAGGCTAGGAACGCCGACACGTGTCGTATTCCCTCAAACTTTGTCGCCCAGAAGCTTGGCTTACAGGAGAGCGCCAACTCTCCCGACGCGCGAGGGCAAGTCAAGCTTAACAAATATTTGGCTGCGCGGAAAAGCCAAAGCTAGCGCCGGCAAACCTGACGAACGTAGGAAGGACCGATCTCGCGTTTCATTTCAGCTACTCAACAATCTCAAGACAATGTGGACGGAATTGAGACCCTACGAAGTACCACTACGTCCGTAATTTCCGAAGAGAATTCAAAGAGGCCGGGCGGCTCCCCGAGAAGCCGGTTCTCCCGTAGGCACTCTCTAATGTAGGATCCCAGCTTGGCTTTGTCAAAGGTTACAGCGCTGGGATTCAATCCCTTAGCTAAGGCGTAGGCAAATCCCAAGGACAAGGGGCCGCAGCTATGGACGTCTCGTTGATAATGGACCCTGACAAACTCCACGTTTAAGTCAGGGCCCGGATACATGACGATATTGTGTATCTGGTCATACACTTCGATCGTAAAGCAGCTTAGTAGAGTATTCAAAATCCGGACAGTTCCCTCGACAAAACCAACTGTCGAGACAACCATCCAGTGTGGTTTACTTTGACAGTGTACTACCTGTATCATATCGTCACGTACTGTTTGGAAATGGCAACCCAGCTGGCCCAAGACAGTGGGTTGAAAGCCCCGCTTGTCGGGAAAACTAATCGCTATTAATTGGCAAAAGACATCGATAATGGTATTGGAATACCAACCGTCAGGGCTATTGAGTATTTCCACATCCTCTCGTGAGAGAGGGGCGCTTTTAACCGCGGGCCGGACCTCTAAGACTTCAATTTCGAAAGAATCCGACGGGGGCCCTTTAGTACTTAGCAAGTCTCTTAACGTTTTCACCTTATCTAGCTGACCCAAAAAGGAGAGCAAGGCCTCGTATTCCTCCATCCCCTCGTCGAAAGCCAAGGCCATAAGGGTGTCGGTCTTTTGCCTGACAGTTAAATCGCCAGCTTCCCTGATATTTGAGCCTGAAGAAATGTCAGCGCCGCTAACAGGCTCGAGTGGAAAAACGGGCAAGGCTGACGTAGAAGAAACTAGCTCGTGATTATGAACTAAATTCGCCTTCGTCACCAAAAAAGAGCCTCTCATCCGTACCAATGTAAAGCTAAACCCGCGATTACTCGCATTCCTTTCTTATTAGCGCTAGTCGCCCGGCAACGCGATCCACACAGAAAAATCTTGCTTTTAAAATTACAGCAACCTACTGGCAGCACCTGATGCCAGCAGGTTGCTGTTAATTTAACTAAGTACACTGGCAGTTTTTTTCACTGCGTAGTAAATGTTTATTTAAGTGTTTAGTTAACTATCACTATTACATTTATGCTAGCAGTAAAAATAATAGCACTTTAGGTTTAAAAAAACCACAGAAACCACTGTAAAAAAAACATTAAAGGGAGGATGAAGAGGAAAATCAAGTGATTTTTATCGATTCTTTAACTAAAAATAATACTTGTTTGCATAGTAAAAAAATTAGGAAATAGTTGTGAAACTTTTAAAAATAAAAAAAGACGCCGAATTTGGTCGATTTTCAAAATTTGTAAACAAGGACTGCCGACCAATCAGAGAGCGCCCTCTTTCGAACCGATTGAAAGGGCAAAATCGCGCGCTTTCGCGGCGTGCTTACCCTTTCTTTTCCGAGGCGTAATTTGTGGAACGGATGCGCTTTAGACACCCAAATTTCTTTCTTATATCAGATAAAAACTCTAAATACGTCGGAATAGTACTTCTTTTTAAGGTTTTACGCCATATTTATTAAAAATTTCGGATCAGTTTTATAAGTGAGCGGAGAAAACTTCTAAAAAGTAATAACATCTGCTAAAGGCCAAGGCTTAGTGGTGAGTGACAATTTCCTTTATAATGCAAAACTGCAAATGTACCAAATATATATATTATCCACATAAAAATGTTAATCTAACGATATTAGGTTAATTATGGAACCAAATGTAGAAGAATTAGGGATACACCCGTACAATTTTGAGCCATTGTTGTTGGACCACCCTGAATTCCTTGAAAATTCCAGTGAAAGCGAATGATAATGATAATGGCATAAATATTCCCAATGAACGTGTAGGCAACACAACATGGTTAGTGATTTTTAATTTGCTTCTGCTTAGTGGATTTGAAAAGGAATTTTGTTATATACTAGGTGTACCATTGTGTTCCCATGAACACAGTTCATGAAAGTTTGTGTTGCCGTGAAATGGAAAAGGTGGTTTCAAAAACCCCCGATTTGGATTGTGTTGTGAACTGGAGGCGTTTCCAGCTAAATTGTCTGGATTTAGACGTTGTCGGTCCAGCGTACTACGCGTATGCTGATGATACTAATGACCGTCACGAGGACAACGTTAACATTCACGAGTTAGTTCAGGGTGTGAATCTGAACTTCATACGAAATAGAATTTCTCTTTTGAGACAATTTCTGATGCTTATTTATTTTTAGGCGTTATAGATACGTAGCTTACCGGCAATTTATACGCATAATTTTTAAGCGTTTGGGCCATAAACGCCGCACCCCTATCCCAAGCTGTGCCATTGCTAAGATTCGGCAGACATGGCCATCTGAAGAGTATTGTGGGTTTAAATACCCAAGATTTGGTGATTAATTATTCTCCAGCAGGTAGTTTTTGTGGTTTTATATGTAAGAAGTTTGTAAAATGTATATAATAAACTTGATGAATTTTGATGTGTCAGGGTCAAATAAAATAATATTTTCATTACCTATTATTTACAAGAATAAAACCGGTGGGTGGAATTTAAGATAGGACGTAATCAAGTACCAATGAATAGTTATTACAAGCTATGGTTTGGTCTAGTACCAATCTAAATTTGAGTTTAATAAACGCTAGAAAGGAATCTACAAGTCTAGTACAAAAACAGATCTGTTTATCGAGAATAGGGATAGTTATATAGTAAATTAGTCCAGACCTTCTATACATTCACAGGTTTCAAGCTAGATCTGATGTTCCAGGGTGTTTATAGTTGATATAGTGTTGGAGGGAGAGAGACGTGAACGGGCCATACTGTATCCTTAATTTCTGACTATCCCCATTGAACGGGTTTGAAATAGTTTCCAAGTCAACGCTGAACGTGAAAGTACGCACGAAATGAATGCGTTTAGCTGTCCCTGTTGTTGGAGGAGGAAGTTCAGCGAAAAAAAAGAGGATTATATGTCGGCAACGGAACGGTTCTTTCGTGCATTTATAACCTTCATTGGATAAACACTATAATAGCAATTATTGTTTTTATGGATACACTAGCTGTTGCCCGCGGCGTCGCTCGCGTGTAATAAGAACTTCCATCAAATAAAGAAGGGTTTTTAAGCTTTTGGACGCCATTTATAAAGATGGCAACAAATAGAACCCAAAAGACCTTTCAGCCCGTCTATAAGTGTAATTCATATTTGTGGAATCGGTTGAAACGCGCGGACTTTGTTGCATAGAGAAGATTTTTTACATTTCTGAGCGCCATTTATTAAGATGACGGCGGATTGGACAAATCTTTCTTAGTACGCTCCTACTACTTATGAGTAATGTTCCTGCAAATTTTCAGCCTTCTAGGGCAAGCGGTTTGGGCTGGGCGTTGATTATCAGTCAGTCAAGACTTTGATTTGATATATAAGAAGATAATATGTAGGAATAGTGTTTGGGAAAATTTTTATTTGTAATTCACTTAGAAATAGCCCTCCCAAAAACCAAGAGTGATAAATGAGACATGTCTCGAGATGTATTTTCTTTTTAAAATGTTATTGTTTATCTTTACATTCCAAAACTAATTGAACCTTGATCTAAATTTTGAAATTAATTCACTTCTACTAACATCCTTTGAATACAAAGATGATAGCGTGGCTGCTTTTGATGGTGAAGTGACTAAATCGGTAGCCACGGGGTGCAGAACAGCTTGTTCTTAAGCCAGTTCCATTAGTTTTTCGACATATTCTGCAAGATAATTAGAAAGGAGATAATTATTTTAGGAAACTGTTGCCCGTTACCTCTATCTAAACACGCATTGAGATAACATGTATCAGTTCAAATATGCTGATAGTTTGAGGCATATGAAAATTAATTTACCATATGTGCTTTCTTTTAACACTTTCTTTGCTGTAGCAATGCCACCTTTAGCTTTAGGGTAATTTATGTAATATTGTTCTACTCCTTCAGCTGTTACAGCTTGTTTTTTTTACCATTTTCATTATAGTGAAGGGCAGCAAGGCATACCCTACGTTTCAAATTTACATTTGTGATCATCACACTTAGCAACTAAGAAACAACCTATTTTTTGAATCCAACAAACCTCGAGTACATGGAGTCTTTTGTGAAATGATACATTTTTGGACAAAATGAATTGAGAACGGAGTGAAACACTTCCACCGAGTAGGTTTGATATTTGGTTTAAAGCTGGCAAATAGCCGCAAGCGTATATGGGTTATTTATGACTTTGCTAACTTCCTCAAATAGTTAGTTCCTAACAAAGGTAAAGAAACTTAGGTTGGACAATAGGCTGCTACCAAATGAATTATTTACCTCTTTGAAGCCATACTCTCTCATCTTTCTTTTCAATTGGCCCATGCATACATCTTGGAAATTCCTTGGAATGTCCTTCGTGAGCGTCAGTAATGTGATTTAGTAGTGAGACCAACTTAGCTATTCTTTCATCTTTGGTTGACGATGATGCCGCAATCCAGTATACGTGATTAGTAATCCCGGGTATCCACCAATTTACTGTATTGTTCTTTTTAATTTTACCAATTGCAACTAATTTAGTCTTTATGTCTAAACATAAAACAGAATTAATTGGGTGCGTAAAATAGTCTATAGTTGTCAAACAACTCAAATCATATCCGACTCTTACTTTTGGCAACGTGCCAATTATCAAACTCGTGAGCAATATCAGCGTGTTTGTCCCTCAGATAAGCTATCACTCCTTGATTACGATCTGTGACAATTTTCCCAATGACAATCATGTTTGAGAAAAATTTCAATCCTCTTTTCAAACCCTCTAGTTCCATTTGGTTAGAGGAAGTTACTTCAGTTGACTAAAATTAGGGGTAATTTTATTTTAAATATTCAATAAAAGTTGGCAAGTATTTTAGTACTTGAACAATTTCAATATGAACAATTTTGTTAGTTTCCGCATCTATAAAAGTATATGTTCCATACTTTGCCGAAAAACCAGGGCTATCAGCTCGGCCATCACCACAAAGGGTGTATTTCTTCAAGGGATCTGAGAGTAGTAGTTTTTCTTGTTCGGTGACCCAGAACTACATGGTTTTTATTAGAAAAGAGCGAAAACATCCAACATCTATTCAAGAGCATACCTTTTCTATTAGGGGATGAAACATCCTTTGATAAATGAAATACATTCTTGTTGAAAAAAATTTAATATTCAAGTTTTTAAAAACTCACAAAAACTTCGCAGGTATTTCTCCAGAGAAAAACATTGATCCTGCCAGTAGGTAATTCCCCCACGTAGTTAGTCCAAATCTAGGTTGGCTTTCCCAAATGTCCTCGTGACCCGCTAAACATTCAGTCTTCACTGTCAAACATGTTGCTGAAACCTTTCTACTCAAATGGATGATTGGGTTTTGGCAGTCTGGTTTTCGGCAAAATTTGAATAGGAGAAGCAATTGGGAGAGAAAAACCAAGTATTTATCCTCTAGGTGTGGTTTGGTTTCAGGAACACACCCCTCTGAACATCCAGCGTAACATATTTGCAAAATTAGAAAACCTGAACATAAGTGTAACTTTCTTGAAAACCAAAAGGACTTGGCTCGTATGAAGAACTTGAATCAATACCCAATGCAAGAGTAGATCCCGGCACAGGTTCCCCATGGAAAATATCCTCATCATAAAAAAAGGGTCCTCAAAACAACATTCTTCAATAGAACTCTTTGGCCAATTTGTTCTTTTTTATCTGGAATTTCGCGTTGTTTTTCATCTATTAAGTCAAAGAATATTACAGAGGTTAGAACAATACCTGAAGAAAACCATTTCTTTATAACTTGGAAATTTTTGGTTGAATCCCTTCTCGATTCAGAGCCAGCAGATGTTCCAACATTTCAATAAGTTTCTTTGCTATGCATCTTGGTGCATTTTTGAACTTTGAGAGATGAAATGGGTCCCCAAACACTTGGTACCGCCGTTCTATTTAAATATTTCCGAATTTCACTGGAACCATATGAACTTGGTGTGAATTGCCTTGAGCACACTCTCAACCTTTCCTGGGGAACCCAGTCATCAGGTTTATCCAATGCCATGCACCATAATTTTCTATTCTCAGGAATTTTTGGAAAATGATGTAATTCGATGTCTTCTGCTTTGGCGTTTTCCGCGGTAATCTCGTACTACGCAAATTGCGCTTGTCATGATGATATTTGTCACTGACTTCTGTTTATCACTACAACTGCGAACACATTCGTTAGATTAACATTTTAAAGTGGATAATATATATATTTGGTACATTTCAAATTTTGCATTATAAAGGAAATTGTCAGTCACTCGCCACTAAGCCTTGGCGTTTAGCAGAGGTTTTAAGTAGTTTACTCCGCTCACTTATAAAACTGAACCGAAATTTTTAATAAATATGGCGTAAAATTTAAAAAAGAAGTACTATTCCGAGGTATTTAGAGTTTTTATCAGAAATAAGAAAGAAAATTAGTAGGCTAGGACAGATAGGCTAAAAAAGGGCTTGACCTAGAACATTTGAACACAAAGATGAAAATTGGTACATGTGTTGCTTTTGACCCAACAAAAAACATACTAAAAGTCCCCTGCTGTATAGCGCGAGCTTTCGCCGCCAACTTGGAAAATGGCCGCCGGGAATGCCAGCATCAAAGTATTCCACGTTCTTCTTCAAAAATTACGAATTATGAATGTAACCACATGAACATCATAGAAAATGTCACAGCTCTGTGTTTGATAGTTTGGTCGCCATACTGGAAAATGGCCGCCTTGAATGCTAGGTACAGTTTATTTCATTATGTTGTTGGAAAATTATGAAAATTTATAGATATTATAATGAAAGCTGTGTGAACCTCATAGTAAAATATTGAAGCCATTCACGCGATAATTTTCAGGAATCAGAGTGGTGTGAATGGGTCTTTGACTTTAGCGATAGCGAACCCATCCCCACTGTTCGGGATTAAATCGTTTCCTAGCTCTTGTTGACTTAATATTTTCATTAAAAGCTCTCAAAGTATTTGTAAGATATTGATTATCTGTCAGTTCTTTAAACCCCACCTTATCATAACCACATCCAGTAACAGCACGTAAATGAAAGAATTGTTCTATGAACCCTTTTTTCTCAAATGTCTCGATTTGAGATTCTCTTCTTGGTGTGGTTTTGGTTTCAGATTTAAGACTGAAGACTTTTCAATTCGGGTGTGATACTGTAGCAAAAGAACCAAGACATTCCGCAACTACAATGGCTAGGAAACGATTTAAACCGACAAGAATGGGGATGATTTCGCGATCCCCATTCATGCCACTCAAGACCAACGTTTAATACTCATTATCTGTAACTGCGGAACCTCAACTACTACTGTGGATGTAGATGATCCGAATTAATTTGCTCAGCATTGCGTGGACATTGTCGTTGTACTAGTTGTGATGGATCAGAGCAAAAGGGCTTCTTGTGGCGGAGGGGGCCTGAGTTCGGTGAGCCGGTTCGGTAGTTGCTTGGGTTCGCCCTTGGTTCAGATTGTTCCTTGCCCCGTTCGCCCAGGTGTTGCCTTAATTGGCTCAACCCGCTATTGGCAACCCTCTGAGGGTCGCGAATACATTGTTTCGGTCGTGTGGCACTGATGCGCTTGGAGGGAAATCCTCCGTCCCCTCGAGCCTCCTGCTGCCTTAATCCTTCCCTGTCACCGACCACCTTCTGGCTGGGCTCGCCGTTGACGGTGTCTAGTTTCTGTCACCTGCTCAAGGGGCGTTTGTCGGGGCCGCTGGCCGATCCCGTGTGCATTGACGGCGTTTGGAATATGATGAGCCCCCAGCTAGGTGCTACGCCTAATCAAGGCCTCTGACATGCAATTATTGTGAAAAAAATTCAGGCTGACGAGATGAATATGAACGAACTGTTAGAGATTTGTCATAAATCTAATCTTTAACAACACGAGAATGTATAAACCCCCATATTAAATTATTTACCCTAATCAACATGTTGAGAATTACAGCTTTGAATAACTTTTCTTTCTCTCAGAATTTAGGGTAAAAATTTTCGAGTGGCCATTTTTAAAGATGGCGTCGATAATATCAACTTGGAGATGCCTATTTTTTAGTGTTTATTACGTTAATGAAAATCATCTACTCAATCTAGGAATTTCGGAAAGATTTATATGTTTGAAATATATTTAGTATTTCTAGCAGTCATTTTCCAAGATGGCGCCCAAACTATCATAAGCACGTCTTCAATAATCAATAGTGATGTTTAGACGGTATTCAACATAATAATTACCAATTTTCATAATTTATGAATAATTTACTGTATCTAAATGACATTCCCGGCGGCCATTTTCCAGCATGGCGGCCAAACTATCTGATGAATAGCTTCAATATCTTACAATGAGGTTAACACAGCTCTGATTATAATATCTATCAATTTTCATAATTTTGAAACAACATGGTGAAATATACTGTACCTAGCCTTTAGGCGGCCATTTTCCAATATGACCAAACTGTCGAAGACAGAGCTGTAAAATTTTTCTATGATGCTCATGTGGTCCCGGTCATAATGTGTACCAATTTTCATCATTTTTGAAGAAGAATGTGGAATACATTCTAGCTGGCATTCCCCGCAGCCATTTTCCAAGATGGCGGCGAAAGCTCGCGCTCTACATTAGGGGACTTTTAGGTATTTTTTGTTGGGTCGAAAATAACACATGTACCAATTTTCATCTTTATGTTCAAATGTTCTAGGTCAAACGCTAAAAGTCCTAAGCTACTTTCCTCTATTTTTCTGCTCACTGGGATGTATTTGCACGAACAGGGCTCTTCCTTCGACTTTTGGAAGGGTACTTTGTTGCACAGTAAGTACCAACAACCAGCAATTTGTGCTCCCTGGTACCACCCTGCGCCACGCTCCTCGAAGAAATGAATGACATCACCATGGATTAACTAACGCTAGGGATAGTTCGTTCCCCCAAAAAGATAACGCATGCATGTTCCAAACGCCCCCTAGCAGCAGCTACTATCCGTAACAGGAAATTAGACGAAAATTGGACCAAATATCACGTGGCCTATGACGTCAAAATTAAAATCCTGCCTAAATTGGGCAAAAACGATTTATTTTGCCCAGAGATGGCGCCATATCTACATCCGTTTTGGTCCAATAAATTGGGGGAATGAAGAGAGGAATCAAGGAATAATTCGGAACATGTAGTTGGCAATAGCAATACATGGGAAACACGGCTAGTGAACAATCCCTAGCGTTAGTTAATCCATGACATCACGAAGAACTGAAAAAAAAAAACCTATCAATTTCTGAGTAACGTGGAGAGGGGAGAGCCGCGAGAATCGGGGAATGGAGAAAGGAGATTTTGCCTACGTGCTCTACCAAGCAGGGGTATTGTAGAAGGGATAAGACACATTAACTAGAAAAAGCATTACATTCTTTTGCCATAGGAAAAGTTTAATATTGTCATTAATAAAATAAAATATATAATTGGCGACTGAATGAAATTAAAAGATATAAAATGGAGACAACATTTATATTTTAAATTTAAATCGAAGTGTACGTTGAAGATAAATGATTCAATATTTTAATAACTAATTACACTCAAAGCTATGAGCTGCTGCTAATGTTTTTTTAGGTTTCAATTGGGTCAGTGGACCGCGGCAAGGATGCGATTTATCAGGATTCAGTATGTGTTTAAACAGGGAAGGAAATGAGGTTTACTTGGGAGGTGACGGAAGGGGTGTGGGGGTCACGTCATCTCCGGCGGACACGGGGCAGTCGGCACCTATAGGGTAGGAGCGCCGACATGTGTATTATTCCCTCAAACTTTGCCGCCCAGAAGTGCTGCTAATGTTCTTAATTCATGTTTAATTCTAATTAAACTGCTTAGTAACTTAAAATTGTACTTACCCTTTGGGAACCTCAAAAAACCAATGAAAGTATTTCTTTCATCTATAATTGCTTAAATTTTAATTATTAAGGCCGCATAATACCATACCAATCCCTATTGTATTTAAACTAATTCGTAACTTAAAACCGGATTTCTACTCTTAGGAAACCTGAAAACCATAAAAACATTCTCATACAACTTTATTGAATTTATTTTTAATAATTAAGGTCTTTTCACTACACCAATCGCCAAACAAAGCACTATTAAATTAATTATAAAGTTCTATATAAATTTCGCGTAACACGACGTTTGACATTATCAAAAATTTTACACAGTTATCGAGACTAAAATTCAATCAATAATCGCAAAGTATTCAATTTTAACGCAATTATCTTTAATTCCATGCAACTGTTACACTGAAGCAGTGGTTAACTTTAAGCCAGGTCAGAAAGGCTAAAAAAGGGCTTGACTTAGAACGGCAGTGGGAAAATCACTGGTATCCGTATCAGAGTAGATCGGGAACCAAGCGACGAGAACAATAAGTGCAAATTTTTAGTCGAGAAAATGAGCATGAGGCTCTCGCTAATGACTAATTTATACTTGAAATGAACGCAATTTCCGGTAATCTTGGCATATGCCATTACTATACACAAAAGCCAGGGAATGAGTTTAAAATGCGCAATTATGGATTTGGGATCAAATTTATTTGGAACTGGCGTGGCGTACGTTACTCTATCGCGAGTGACTTCCTTGGCCGGTCTCCATCTCGTGCAATTAGACCCGAATAAAATAATACCTCGTGGAGTATAACAGGCTGCGTCAAAAACACAGACTTGATCTGCCACTTATTGAAATCGCGGAGTTGGAATTAAAGAGAGGTAGAAAAACGCCGGCGTCGACGAGTGTTTTAGAAGGTGAAGGAGAGCGATCTGGTGAAACGAAAAAGAAAAACCAAACAAAAAAATATCAGACTTGGTCTTCAGAGTATAGACATTTCTCCCTTGAAGGGATTTGAAAATGGAGATGGAGTAACGTGCTACGCAAATAGCGTTTTGCAATTGCTCTTACTGATTCCGGAATTAAGAAACATGGTTAAAGGGCATAAAGGATCATTGAGCGATAAGCCTATTTTGACTTGCCTTCGTAACACCATAGAGCATGTTGAAAATTCAAATTTGAGTTCCGGCGACGATGGTTTCAATTTGCGAACGGCTGTTGGTCTGCCTTTTACCCACAAACAACAACAAGATGCTAGTGAATTCTTATGGGTTCTCTTGCCAAAACTTTGCGAAGAAATGGAAACTTGTGACTCTAACGCTCTTCAAGAACTATTATGGACAAAGTCGCAAAACGTTACCAAATGCCCGATCTGTCATCTTGAAAAAAGTTCTGGAAACATTATCCAAAGCTGCATCATCACTCTTCCTTTGCCAAACCTCGCTAAAATTGATTGGAAACTATTGATCGAAAGGATGAGACCAGCAATGATGGCATGCGGAACTTGTAAACACAGAGAAATTAATGAACTTGATGTATTGATTTCTGCCGGTAAGTACGTATTTCTGTGGTTTCCATACTGTAGTAAATGGTCACCCTATTAAGATTTTAACCAAAATATCGGGATTCGAAAATCAGAAAGTGGTTTTAAACCAAAGCGTTTACAAAACTAGGGGCGTGATCATTCATAAAAGTTCATCTTTAAACCAAGGTCACTATCTGAATTTTATTCGAAAAGATAACAGCTGGTACGAGGTTAGTTTTACAACAATCACCAAGCGTGACAGATTCATCAGTAACTTGACTAATGTCTCAATCATCCTTCTGGAGAAAGTCTCTCCTTTTTAAAGAGAACCCAGCCAAACTAGCGTTGTTAAGGGTGATCACTAAAAAATGGTAAATTAAGGAAACATAGGAAATTTCCCCTTTAAATATACGGGGATATTGGTGTAAAATGTAAGCGACAAAAATAAAATGTTTTCGGAAAATGGAATTATTCTTGAAAAAGCGTAGATATGTAATTTTTTAAATTAATTTAGATAGAATAGATCGATTAACAGTAAAATCAGTTGATTGAATTAAATATTGATTAAGGATTAAAGGAATAAAAATAATTAAAAAATTGCAATATCTGAACTTCAGTCAAATGATAAACCTCACACATATCGTTTGTTTTTTTCGGCCTTGGTCCAAACCAAGACTTTTTTTAATAATTTAAACTGACGTGAAATCACAGTCATGCATCTTCACGGCAGTTAGTAGTTACCTTGATTATCAGTTTCACAAGCTGGATCATATTCATTACTGGCTTGGGATTGAGAATCTTGTAAATTATCATTATTATGGTATTATTTCCTCGTTCCAAGGCTTGGCACCGGTTATTTTAAGTTTTTTACTCATATTGTCGCAGATCTTAACTAATATAATCAGATTAATCTATTTACTTTTGGTTTAATGTTAAAATTGACTAGAAAAAAGTCGCATCGAAGCCTACGACCTAACTCTGTCACTAAATAAGCGCCAAAAATGGCTACCGCGTGCTGCACGATACCACGTTCTTCGATGTAAAAGGCAGTAAAATATTTACAGATATATGAAGTCAGTGTACCCAAGGCTATATGATTCCACTACATAAAGGAGTGTGGACTACATTTCGTATTGCGCGCATGACAACTAAAGACAAGTCTTAGCCTTTGATAGTGTTGTATAGCGTATGTACTGTCAAGTGACAGTGCATCTAATGATAGACCTAGAGTGACGTGTTCACGGCCAACTACGCAGTTAGCCTGCCGTTTTAGTTGGCCCCTTTGCCCCCTCATGAAAAAATGGAATCGTCGAAAAAAAAATGGAATCGTCGAAGAAAAATGGATTCGTCCAGACCTAAACGGGAAATTTTAGGCCTTGGACAAGGACCCGGGTACCCATTCGAGTCCTAGAAAAACCAGTTTCGACTTTCGAGTCCGAGTCCGAGTACTCGAACAGGCTAGAAATGTTTCTATAGCATTCATGAAAAAATCATATAGTTCTTTGGAAAGGGGAATGTCACGAAATGGAAGTCAAACTGTTAAGAAAAGAAAACTGGATGAGCAGTATCATCCCTACCGAATATCGTAAGTACAACTTAATTTGCACCTCTTAAGTAGTTGAACAGCGTTATGACAGTAACCTGAAAGGGTTAGACGACTGCAACCTGACCATATAGACCATTTTGGAAATTACATACGAAGTAACCAACACACAGGGAAGGGTTCGAGGCCCCCATTAGGGTATTCTTGATCTCGCCAAGAAGCGACGCCAGACGGAGCCAGAGTTCGACACTACACACGGGAGACTAGCTAACTCTCACTGGTTCTAGCGGTGCTTTTTGGCGAGATGATGGAGAATATCCCAATGGCGGCCTCGTGCCCTTGTGTGTTTGTTTCTCTGTATGTGATATCCGAAATTGTTTATTGAGCCTAATGTAACCTCTACTAAGTCTAACACTAATACTATGCGGGTCAAGTTAGCGTCTTATCTCGGCCCTGGTGAGGTTTGTTAAGAACATTACGTGGTATTTTTATCCGCGTAAAGATCGAGACGAGAGAACACCAAAGCGATCCAGTAGAAGCGAGTATAAGTGTGACCCGAGAGTAAAGTGTGACCCAAGAATAAAGTTCCGTAACACTGTTAAGACCTATGACCTGAAGCCAATAACTTTTAACGTACAAAGAAAAAGAGTTTCGACGCTTGATTGTGGTACAAATAATAATGTAGTCAAAGCTAGTCATGTCCGACAGGACTGTACAAACGACATAAAGTGTTAGGTCACATGTCTTGTCAAACAAGGCAGCACGTGTGACTAAGAAACTGTCGGAGCGCTTTGTCGGTCCATATGAGGTCCAACGCCAATCTTCAGACGTAAACTACGTTTTAATTGAGCGCAAAGGCTCCAAAATCATTCCCATGGGCACCCACCACGTCCAGAATATGAAACCTTATCAGCTTCGTGAATCTGCTCCCCTGTCCCCAGCGCAGGTCTTGCCTAACCCTAATGTCAAACCCTCCAGGGCGCGCACTAGAAATGATAGCGTTACTAGCTCGTTGTCAGACTGTATTGCCACTACGAAAACCAACATGTAATCCAAAACCAATCGTCCGTTATCCGGCTTAGGTCATGGTTTTCATTATAATATTACTATTTTGTTCTTTTGTTAAATTGTTTTTTGGATTGTCGCATTTAACATTGTGTAATGGAAATATCTTGTTGTTGAGCCTTTTGTAATTTTTTTGTGTATTTACTTGTTTGACTGTTTACCTCATTTTTACGTTGCCGCGCTTCCCACTATCTCCCCTTTGGTGCCTGTAACTAAATATCGGCACCCCTGGCCGGGGGGGATTGTGACGCCCAAGTTTCGTACTTCATATGTTTCAATGATTGTCTACCATTGGGTCGAATCCCATTGGATCGAATGTCTCGTTCGACCGAATCCCATTAGACCGAATACCGCAATTTGGGCGGTTTTCCAATCATGAATTTTCCTTTCAATCCTATTTTTCTATTGATTTTCCTATTAAACTTCTTGTTATTGCAGAAAATACTAAACCAAACGTAACCTAATATAACAGTAATGTTTCGGAAAAGGCATATTTTTGGAGAAGTCAATGAAGCTAAATTTCAATATTTTGGAAAAGGCGTAACATTGTTAAATGATTTATAAATTATTACTAACCTAATTTAACCAAACCTAACCTAACATAGAAGTAATGTTTTGGAAAAGGCATATTATTTGAGAAGTCAATGAAGCTAAACATCAATATTTTGGAAAAGGCGTAACATTATGAAATGATTTATAAAATATTACTAACCTAACTTATCCAAACCTAACCTAACATAACAGTAATGTTTTGGAAAAGGCATATTATTTGAGAAGCCAATGAAGCTAAACATCAATATTTTGGAAAAGGCAAAACACTGTTAAATGATTTATAAAATATTACTAACCTAACTTAACCAAACCTAACCTAAAAAACCAAAATAAAATACCCCAGCTATAACATCCAACTTGTACCGCAACCTAACAATGCTTTATTTCTCGTTGTGAAACCCTTAATACTGCTGAATTATAAATTCGCCTTCGAAATGATTTATAAAATATTACTAACCTAACCTAACCTAACCTAACCTAAACAAACCTAAGCAAACCTAACCTAACCTTACCTAACCTAACCTAACCTAACCTAACCTAACCTAACCAAACCTAACCTAACCTAACCTAACCTAACCTAACCTAACCTAACCTAACCTAACCTAACCTAACCTAACCTAACCTAACCGAACCAAACCTAACCAAACCTAACCTAACCTAACCAAACCTAACCAAACCTAACCAAACCAAACCTAACCAAACCTAACCTAACCAAACCTAACCTAACCAAACCTAACCAAACCTAACCAAACCTAACCTAACCTGACCTAACCTAACCTAACCTAACCTAACCCAATGCCGACTCAATTTATAAAGGCCCATGCATGGTGCCTCGGGAGTAGGGGACCGGACCTTTTATCGGCCGCCTCTCCCAGGAGCTAGGTGGCGCTTTCTGTTGTATAAATATTTGAATGAATTTAAAGTTCGCGCCAAAGATATTTTGGCGCCAAAATGCATGATACCTAAAATATCCGTTTTTACTAGCATAATTTTTAAAATTAAGAGGAAATACAACTATATGATGATAAGAAAAAAATTTTTACCCTAGAAATTAACATATCATTACAAAAATTATAATATCTTATTAATGACCAGAATTAACATTTTGTAACAAAGCGGTATTATCGCAATGAAAAATATCACACTCTTCCCCATTAGTCTACATCCATTTAAACTTTATAAATCCCGTCCCTAATTATATTTCATAATATAGGAAACTTAAACATAAACTAGTTAAATTTATTAATTTACATTATTTACTAGCCTTGCGAAAATTATTTCCTCCACATCAAAAACAGTCGAGAACTCCGTTTCCGAAGAGTCCCTTAACAGTCGTATACTCAAAGAGGAGGGAAATATTTCCCTCCTCTTTGGTATACTCCCCCCCTCAACCGCATAGCCGTAGTTTCCCTCACTCTTATTGGCTCTTACACGGCGCGAAAACATTTTGAATCCTCTGTATCGAAGAGCTCCAAGTCGCTGTGCGGCACTTTTTGGCGAATTCGAAAAAGCGAAAATAAATTAAAAAACCGAGGCATGCATGGGCCTTTATAAATTGAGTCGGCATTGCCTAACCTAACCAAACCTAACCTGACCTAACCTAACCAAACCTAACCTAACCTAACCTAACCAAACCTAACCTAACCTAACCTGACCAAACCTAACCTAACCTAACCTAACCTAACCTAACCTAAAAATAAAATTGATTTTCTTATTAAACTTCTTGATACTGAAGCAAATAATATGTGTTCACCAATAACATTCTTCAATAAATTTCAGAAAATAACTTCCATTTTGGGAAATTGTCTAACCCTAACCTAACTATACCTAACGTAATCTAACCTTACCATTAAGAGATCTCCCTCCCAAGTACTGACGGCGCTCGATGCTGCTTAACTTCTTCGATCATCCTAATCACTTTATCCATTGCGCTACTGGAGCCCGGCAACTCAAGGAAAACGCTATGATTTTATATGTGTAAACCCATCACATTCAGTCGAAAGCTCTTCCATTTAAATATTCCCATTCAGTAGAAAATCGCTCTTTGGGCTATAAATTGTTTTAAATTTGGCTACAATTTTAGAAATTTGAATTCGATCCAACGGGATTCTATCCAATAGGATATTACCGTTTCAATGATTTACTTTTGATAGTACGAAATATCCTATCTTAAAAGGTCGCAGAGATCGCCCTGCCACGAGAGAAGACCAAGGTCGAGGCTTCTAGCTTTAGCCCTCCCCCGTTAAAAATACTTACGGTCCTCTCCTAAAAACTTTCCATAAGGAAAGGGGTTATTCACCTTTCAAAGATGAAAGATAACAACTCTTTTGAGCCCCCAAAAGAAGGAGCCCAAAAAGGGCAGATTCTTTTTACCCGCGGAACCAGGAGGTTCTATGAAAAGATGTTTCTCACATTATTAACCTTCATGTAAATAAAGTTATATTTTTTTAAATGTTAACTAAAGTTGAAGTTATTTTGTGTGCGACCGGCTTTAACCGTCCCCAAACTCCAAAGCCCTAAACTCCGCGCTACAGTTTAAGTAGTGATAGCTACCTAGATTCGCAAGGATCCAAGATGGCCGCCAAGCCCTCATCCAGCAAACTTAAACCAAACTTCCAACCCAAGGTTGTGCCATTTTATTTGGTAAAATCTTACCTGACCAACCCTGCCTTCCACCATGCTATGACTCTTTAGAGGGGGTTTTACCCATTTTTCCCCAAACAACCCCGGACTATCCCCTCATAGGGTGTGATCCTTTTAATCCTTGACATCTTAACTCAATCCAAAACAAGCTATATTCAACCTTGACGTCAAACTAAAACCCTGCCTTCTAGGGTGCTTGTAATGGGCGGTACCCCTATAATGAACCCGAACCAGCCCGGACTTTAAAAGCTTACCTCCAGCCTTACCTTCCAGCGTGCTATTAAGGGGAAATGACCTATTTAATGACTCCCAAACAAATCCGTACCAGACCCACTGGTAAAGGGTGTTTTCAGCCTTGGCATCCATGACGTCATCCTCCCAACTCAAACTAATATGAAAAAATTGGTGCCATATTTAAAAGACTTCTCTCTAGCCCCGCCTTCTAGCGGACTATTTTAGTAACTATTAAGGGAACTTACCCACGGAATCAATTAAAACAAGTCCGGACCAGACCTAGTCATAGAGGGTGCTTTCAACCTGGGTGACTATGACGTCATCCTGCAGACTCAGACTCAAACCAAAACTAAATTACACATGACCTCGAGCACTGCCTTCTAGCGGGCTTTTTTAGTAACTATTAAGGGAATTTACCCATGGAACAAATCAAAACTAGCCCGGATCAGTCTAGGCTTATCGATGTAGAGGTTGTAGCCCAAGAAAAAAACCCAAAACAAGTTCAATCCTTGCCAGCGTGCTATTTTATGCCTTTGACTGTACTTTTAATACGCGTTACCCATTGAAGGGTTTCTGAACAAGTCAAAACACGCCCAAACTTGTCTGGACCAACCCAGTTTCGTCCGAACAAGTCAAAACTAGCCTAAACTAGTCTGGGCCAACCAAGTTTCGTCCAAGTATAGATTTACTCCCTTTGATTGGACTAATAATGGGTGGCTTACTAATGTACCTGCTACCGTTTGATTACTTACCCATGTAGATATTCCAAGGATGATGTTTTAACTAGGGTGTACCGTTGGCTTAGCGAAAATAAATGTTGTCAGTGGTTAGTTAACAAAAAGCAAGGTTTTTTAATGCGGTTAACGAAGAGGAAGCGGGTTTGAATCCCGGAGTACCAATAAAAAAGACCGGATTAACCTGGATTCGTATACAGGGTGTTATTGTTTTATTAATTGTACTTAGATTGGACTATTTACCCTGACTACGCCATTAATACGGGTAGCCAATTAACCAGTCCAAACTAACCGGGTTTGCCTTGACTCGAACACGTACAGACCGTCGCTGTTTAAATTTTCCCGCCACCAATTTAGTGTCTTTCCCGCCAAAAAAACTTGATTTTGATACAAATCAAACTTTTTCCCTTCAAAGCCAAAAGTTAATAAAAAAACAGACAAACATTTTAAAAAACAAAAGATATTTACTCTTACGTCTTGTACAAAAATTAAATAAAAAATAAACAAATGTATAGCCAAACAAACCCCAGTAACACGAGTGTTCCGCGTTCGAGTCGGATCGACGTAGATTCGTCGGTTTATGGTCTAGTCGGTAGTTACGACTAAAATCCGACTCTTATCCAACTTCAGTTGCCAACTCCGCTTTGCAGTCGGCCGTGAGAACAATAAAATAGAGTTGGCTGATAGTTGGATTTTAAGTCGGTTAATGTAATGAAGGACTGGGTCGGCTGCTTGACTCCTTACCAACTAACACGCGTTTCTATCAAATGAAAGATAACAATATGGGTCTAGAAGTCGACATATCCGACGGCCTACCGATCACACTGAAAATTTCAGATTTAGTTGTAATGAAGCTTCTTCCGCGTTTGAGTCGGTTCGAGGTAGATTCTTCGCTTTATGGCCTAGTCAGCACTTACGACTAAAGTCCGACTCTTATCCAACGTCAGTTACTAGCTCCGTTTTGAAGTCGGACGTTAGAACAAACAAATAGAGTTGGCTGATAGTTACATTTTAAGTCGGTTCGTGTAAGGAAGGATTAGGTCGGCTGCTCAACTCCTTACCAACTAACATGGGTTTCTATCAAAATAACAACAAGTCGTCGGTAATCTAGCTTAATTACCAGTCGTCGGTAATCCAGCTTAATTACCAGCCGTCGGTAATCCGGCTTAATTTCCAGCCGTCGGTAATCCGGCTAAATTACCAGCCGTCGGTAATCCGGCTAAATTACCAGCCATCGGTTATCCGGCTAAATTACAGTCGTAGGTAATCTAGCTTAATTACCAGTCGTCGGTAATCTAGCTTAATTACCAGTCGTCGGTAATCTAGCTTAATTACTAGTCGGCGGTAATCTAGCCTAGTTACCAGTCGTCGGTAATCTAGCTTAGTTACCAGTCATCGGTAATCTAGCTTAGTTACCAGTCATCGGTAATATAGCTTAGTTACCAGTCGTCGGTAATCTAGTTTAGTTACCAGTCATCGGTAATCTAGCTTAATTACCAAACGTCGGTAATCTATCTTAATTACCAATCGTCGGTAATCTAGCTTACTTACCAGTCGTCGGTAATCTAGCTTAATTACCAGCCGTCGGTAATCCGGCTAAAATACCATTCATCGGTAATCCGGCTAAATTACAGTCGTCGGTAATCTAGCTTAATTACCAGTCGTCGGTAGTCTAGTTTAATTACCAGTCGGTGGTAATCTAGCTTAATTACCAGTCGTCGGTAGTCTAGTTTAATTACCAGTCGGTGGTAATCTAGCTTAATTACCAGTCGTCGAGAATCCGGCATAATTACCAGCCGTCTTTAATATAGCTTAATTACCAGTCGTCGGTAATCTACCTTAATTACCAGTCGTCGGTAATCTAGCTTAATTACCAGTCGTCGGTAATCTAGCTTAATTACCAGTCGTCGGTAATCTAGCTTAATTACCAGTTGTCGGTAATCTAGCTTAATTACCAGCCGTCGGTAATGCGGCTAAATTAACAGTCATCGGTATTCCGGCTAAATTACAGTCGTCGATGATCTAGCTTTTTTACCAGTCGTCGCTGATCTAGCTTTTTTACCAGTCGTCGGTAATCTAGCTTAATTACCAGTCGTCGGTAATCTAGCTTAGTTACCAGTCGTCGGTAATCTAGCTTAGATACCAGTCGTCCGTAATCTAGCTTAGTTACCAGTCGTCGGTAATCTAGCTTAATTACCAGACGCCGGTAATCTGCCTTAATTACCAGTCGTCGGTAATCTAGCTTAATTACCAGTCGTCGGTAATCTAGCTTAATTACCAGTCGCCGGTAATCTAGCTTGCTGACCAGTCGTCGGTAATCTAGCTTAATTACCAGCCGTCGGTAATCCGGCTTAATTTCCAGCCGTCGGTAATCTAGCTTAATTACCAGCCGTCGGTAATCCGGATAAATTACCAGCCGTCGGTAATCCGGCTAAATTACCAGCCATCGGTTATCCGGCAAAATTACAGTCGTCGGTAATCTAGCTTAATTACCAGTCGCCGGTAATCTAGCTTGCTTACCAGTCGTCGGTAATCTAGCTTAATTACCAGCCGTCGGTAATCCGGCTTAATTTCCAGCCGTCGGTAATCTAGCTTAATTACCAGCCGTCGGTAATCCGGATAAATTACCAGCCGTCGGTAATCCGGCTAAATTACCAGCCATCGGTTATCCGGCAAAATTACAGTCGTCGGTAATCTAGCTTAATTACCAGTCGTCGGTAATCTAGCTTAGTTACCAGTCGTCGGTAATCTAGCTTAGATACCAGTCGTCCGTAATCTAACTTAGTTACCAGTCGTCGGTAATCTAGCTTAATTACCAGACGCCGGTAATCTGCCTTAATTACCAGTCGTCGGTAATCTAGCTTAATTACCAGTCGTCGGTAATCTAGCTTAATTACCAGTCGCCGGTAATCTAGCTTGCTGACCAGTCGTCGGTAATCTAGCTTAATTACCAGCCGTCGGTAATCCGGCTTAATTTCCAGCCGTCGGTAATCTAGCTTAATTACCAGCCGTCGGTAATCCGGATAAATTACCAGCCGTCGGTAATCCGGCTAAATTACCAGCCATCGGTTATCCGGCAAAATTACAGTCGTCGGTAATCTAGCTTAATTACCAGTCGCCGGTAATCTAGCTTGCTTACCAGTCGTCGGTAATCTAGCTTAATTACCAGCCGTCGGTAATCCGGCTTAATTTCCAGCCGTCGGTAATCTAGCTTAATTACCAGCCGTCGGTAATCCGGATAAATTACCAGCCGTCGGTAATCCGGCTAAATTACCAGCCATCGGTTATCCGGCAAAATTACAGTCGTCGGTAATCTAGCTTAATTACCAGCCGTCGGTAATCCGGCTAAAATACCATTCATCGGTAATCCGGCTAAATTACAGTCGTCGGTAATCTAGCTTAATTACCAGTCGTCGGTAGTCTAGTTTAATTACCAGTCGGTGGTAATCTAGCTTAATTACCAGTCGTCGGTAGTCTAGTTTAATTACCAGTCGGTGGTAATCTAGCTTAATTACCAGTCGTCGAGAATCCGGCATAATTACCAGCCGTCTTTAATATAGCTTAATTACCAGTCGTCGGTAATCTACCTTAATTACCAGTCGTCGGTAATCTAGCTTAATTACCAGTCGTCGGTAATCTAGCTTAATTACCAGTCGTCGGTAATCTAGCTTAATTACCAGTCGTCGGTAATCTAGCTTAATTACCAGCCGTCGGTAATGCGGCTAAATTAACAGTCATCGGTATTCCGGCTAAATTACAGTCGTCGATGATCTAGCTTTTTTACCAGTCGTCGCTGATCTAGCTTTTTTACCAGTCGTCGGTAATCTAGCTTAATTACCAGTCGTCGGTAATCTAGCTTAGTTACCAGTCGTCGGTAATCTAGCTTAGATACCAGTCGTCCGTAATCTAGCTTAGTTACCAGTCGTCGGTAATCTAGCTTAATTACCAGACGCCGGTAATCTGCCTTAATTACCAGTCGTCGGTAATCTAGCTTAATTACCAGTCGTCGGTAATCTAGCTTAATTACCAGTCGTCGGTAATCTAGCTTAATTACCAGTCGCCGGTAATCTAGCTTGCTGACCAGTCGTCGATAATCTAGCTTAATTACCAGCCGTCGGTAATCCGGCTTAATTTCCAGCCGTCGGTAATCTAGCTTAATTACCAGCCGTCGGTAATCCGGATAAATTACCAGCCGTCGGTAATCCGGCTAAATTACCAGCCATCGGTTATCCGGCAAAATTACAGTCGTCGGTAATCTAGCTTAATTACCAGTCGCCGGTAATCTAGCTTGCTTACCAGTCGTCGGTAATCTAGCTTAATTACCAGCCGTCGGTAATCCGGCTTAATTTCCAGCCGTCGGTAATCTAGCTTAATTACCAGCCGTCGGTAATCCGGATAAATTACCAGCCGTCGGTAATCCGGCTAAATTACCAGCCATCGGTTATCCGGCAAAATTACAGTCGTCGGTAATCTAGCTTAATTACCAGTCGTCGGTAATCTAGCTTAATTACCAGTCGTCGGTAATCTAGCTTAATTACCAGTCGTCGGTAATCTAGCTTAATTACCAGTCGTCGGTAATCTAGCTTAATTACCAGTCGTCGGTAATCTAGCTTAATTACCAGGCGTCGGTAATCTAGCTTAATTACCAACCGTCGGTAATCCGGCTAAATTACCAGCCGTCGGTAATCCGGCTAAATTACCAGCCGTCGGTAATCCGGCTAAATTACCAGCCATCGGTAATCCGGCTAAATTACAGTCGTCGCTGATCTAGCTTATTTACCAGTCGTCGGTAATCTAGCTTAATTACCAGTCGTTGGTAATCTAGCATAATTTCCAGTCGTAAGTAATCTAGCTTAATTTCCAGTTGTTAACTTAATATATGTGTGGGGTCTTTTTCCAACTTAACTTGTTAGCTAGCACAAGCTTTGGTTCTCTTGTTTTTAACCACTACGAAAATTGGACCAAATAGCCTTAACCGTGCTATTATCATAAACTGACTCTTATCCATGCTAAAATATCGCAGATTGGAATGGTTTTAAAAATTTTAAATTAAACACACTTAGACTTAATTATAATTAATGAAAATCGCTTAGCGTCAAGTAAAATGTTGTACCTTTCATTTAAAACCGTTTTCAAGTCTAACAAATGTATAGTTATGTCTATAAGTGCCTGGACAAAATGGCTGTTTTTGAAAAAAATCCCATGTTATTTCTATGGGAAATTTCCAGTTTTTCGTCAAAAGGGCTGATTAATTTTATGGAAATGAAAACTACCCTTAGCAACTTTACTTTTTATAAAATAAACTAATTTATGGATCTCTTTGAAATTTTAACCACATATTCAGGACCGGAATTGTAGTCCCGTGGAATTTTTTCAAAATAGTTAATACAATACACGAGCAAAAAGTTACATCCAAACAAAAAACCCTCCTTATACATTAAGAGCAGTATGAAGTCTTATCTAAGAGAGCTACCGCTCTCATAGAATAAAACACAGCTTCGTCAACGATGTTTCTTCAATAAAGGAATAGGGAGACCTTAACTCTATTGCAATATTCACTATTATAAAACCTAGTAAATGAGGAATAGGAGTGGAACTATATAACGGAATCCTAGAGCTACGCGGAAAAGCCAGGAGAAAATGTTTTACATAGACATTTGTTTGCTAACTGGGGCTTAACAGACTTATTTCAATATGAAACCCTAAAAATTTTCTGTCTGTCTGATAGTAAGGATAGCCTACTTGGAAAATATGATTATTATTGAGATTGGCATTGCTTAAGTGTATCTGTAAATGTCATAAACGCAAAGATGTTAGCAAAATTGTAATAATTAGACTACTAGGTATTGCGTAAAGTTAATGAAAAGAACCACTATTATTAAACACCTTTTCAAATAAGTAGTATAACACTTAATAAATGCTAAAATAGTAGCATTTAACATACCAAGCCATAGCAGTGTAGCACCATTTTTCTCTCAATTTATTTAAAGAGACTGTGATGTCACACGCATATAGAGTTGGGATTCGCTGGCAATACGTCTAATGACAGGAAAAAAGCGAACAGCTGGGTTTTCTCTGATTCGCTGCGGCAGTCACCGGATCGCGGCGTCACATAATAGCCAAGCGGTTAAGTCTTGGTTGCTTGCTGACGTATTCGCAATCTTTTTAGATTCAATTGGGAGGTCCTAAATAGGAAAAATACTGCAACTTGGGCAGTTTTCCAAAAATGTAAAATAGTCTCGAAAGACTGCACTTAACGAAAGTGTTCATTGCAATCTTCTTTCTGATAATTCAAACGATTTGAATAAAAAGGAAAACTGAAATAAGCCATAATCCGTAAAACGTTCTTTGAGTTAATTGTAGAATGATGCTTAAAAAGATAAATCTATATTTCGAAAAAGGTAAATAACGATGCTAGTGTTAATTGTTGAGATATTAATGGATTTTTAATTAACGTTCTGTTTAAAGTTTAAAATATACAGCAGCGAAAACAGGAAATTTAGTGCAGAATAAATTTTGTTTTTATTTGTGTTTACTAAACAAATCCAAATTTTGGGTTTTTAAAAAAACACACACGGCTTGTAAAAACATTGGTCACATGACCCGATTAGGTTCGGTAAGTCGGCCATCTTATAAAATGGCCGCAAAATTAAATATTTCATAAATGGTTAATTTATGAACCGACATTAACGTACGAGGTGTCATTATCATCTTTGGAATGATCCTTTTCAAAAATTTCACATATTTGTAATTTGCGTATATGTGATCTGTAATTATAATTATGTGATAGATATGGTTGTGAATCACTCTTTCTCGGCTATAAAACGCAATTTAACAAGATGGCTTCGGCCTAATTAACGTTTTGCGCTGGCTAGCTAAATTTATTGTAAGGTGACCCCGGCCTATATACTTTACTGGTTATTTTTCTCGTTTAAATACCAAATATCATTCCAATTAAGAATAAAAATAATCTAGCATGATTTTGGGTTATAGATTAATGAAAAAAGTACATAAACTTCTGTCCTATGAACTGGAACAATTTTGTTGATAGTTTAATCGCACACCTAATATTTGTGGGATAATAGATGTGTTTGGGTCAAAAAATCATTCATTGATTGCACGCCCATAGCAATATGCAACAAGCCGGGGGGGATTATTTTGTCTTGAAACTTGAAGCCATTGAAATAATGTAATTTGCATTAGCCCTACCGAACGTAGGGCACGTAAACGGATGGAGATTGAGAACAAAGAAAATAGTACTGGAATAAAAGGCAGGCCCGATAGATATAACCGACAAAAGCAATCTCATTCTATTTCTATTTATGACGTACTAAGTGCTAATTAATCAGAGAAGCCGGAAACGAAAAACGTTACAAAAATCTCATAATATCTGTGGAAAAATTGATTTAAAAAGTATTTTATATGCATAAAAGCACTTATTTTTTTGCTTTAAAAGAGTTTAAGAATTAAAAATGGGATAGAAGAGATGCTCAGCCTGCCAGCCAGCCAGGGTCGAACCTAAACTTTTGCAGAACCTCCAAAACGAGCGAAAGTAAAAACTGCGATAAACGAAGCACGTGAGGAAATATTTTTTCATGCTCAAGGTACCTTCGCAAACGAGTGGAATCGGCTGTACAGAAGCTTAAACTGATTTTACACTTTCCCTTTCGAGTTCAGCTTTATGCTTCAGAATTGGAAATTCGTTTCCGATTGTTTCCTACAATTATCGCATAGGCGCACTTAATTATTTCCAAGGATATTAAAGTTTGCCGTCGAACGCACCATCTAGTTAAAGAACATAGTTTGTAAATATGGCTATTGCAAGAGATAAGCCTTTGTTAATGTTAATGTTCCTTTTAAAAAGAAACGCACTGTAATAAAAACAATGAAATTTACGAACAGTTCTCGTTGTTGGGTTCATCCCATTGGGCGAAATAGAAAGAAAGAAAGGGATTTCCATATAATATAGAATATTATCTGCTATGCCAGGTTTTGTAAATGCATACATGTATGTGCATATTACTTTCGTTTTGCTGGAAGCAATGAAGGAACACGATCCTGGGTACTTTCGCAATCACGCAAGGATGTATCCCATACTATTTGACAAGCTTTTAGCATTGGTTCGGAACTCATTGAAAAAGTATCCCAAATCACGGGAACCCATACCTCCTACCCACAGATTAGTAATAACATTAAGGTGCAATGACTATACTATGTTTATCGTTGTAGACCTCGGTCCAACTCTCATCTACAGCTTGACTATCATTACGCTTTTTATCAAATTTATTCCATATACTATATAGGCCACGACAGATAGGCTAAAAAAGGGCTTGACCTAGAACATTTGAACATAAAGATGAAAATTGGTACATGTGTTGTTTTTGACCCAACAAAAATAAACTAAAAGTCCCCTGCTGTAGAGCGCGAGCTTTCGCCGCCATCTTGGAAAATGGCTGCCAGGAATGCCAGCATCAATGTATTCCACATTCTTCTTCAAAAATTACGAAAATTGGTTCATATTATGAATGTAACCACGTGAAAATCATAGTAAAATTTCACAGCTCTGTGTTTGATAGTTTGGTCGCCATATTGGAAAATGGGCGCCGTGAATGCTAGGTACAGTTTATTTCACCATGTTGTTGGAAAGTTATGAAAATTTATTATAGATATTATAATGACCGCTGTGTGAACCTCATAGTAAAATATTGAAGCCATTCATAAGATAGTTTGAAAGCGATAATGGAAAATGGCCGCTGGGAATGTCATTTAGATACAGTATACTATTCGAAAATTATGAAAATTGGTAAATTTATTGTTGAAGACTGTCTAAACATCATACTTGAACATTGAAGACGTGCTGCTGATAGTTTGGGCGCCATCTTGGGAAATAACTGCGTGAAATGAAAATATGTTACCGATATATAAATTTTTTCAATATTTCTTTACTGAGTAGAAGATTTTCATGAACGTACTAAAAACCATAAAAATAACTATTTCCAAGTCTAAGTTATCGACCCCATCTTTAAAAATGGTCACTGAAAGATTACTATCCTAAAATCTGAAAAAAAGGAAAGCAAAGTGGTGTGAATGGGTCTTTCACTTTAGCGATAGCGTACCCATCCCCAATGCTCGGGATTAAATCGTTTCCTAGCTATTTGTGACTTAATATTTTCTTTAAAAACTCTCAACGTATTTGTAAGATGTTGATTATCTGTAATTACTTTAAACGCCGCCTTATCATAACCACATCCAGATACAGAATGTAAATGAAAGCAGTGTTCTCTGAAACTTTTTCTCAAATGTCTCGATTTGAGATTCTCTTCTTGGTGTCGTTTCAGTTTCAGATGTAAGAATGAAGACGTTCCAATTCGGGTATGATAATCTAGCAAAAGAACCAAAATATTCCGTTACTTCAGTGGCAAGGAAACGATCTAAAACCCCAAGAATTGGGATGGATTCGCGATCCCGAATCCTAAGACCCATTGACACCACTCAAGACCAACTTTTAATACTCATTATCTTTATGTGCGAAACCTCTTTTGTAAAAAACTGTGAATGTAGACGATCTGAACTAGTTTGCTCAGCAATGCGTGGACATTGTCGCGGTATTAGCTGTGATGGAGCTGAGCAAAAGGGCTTGTCGTGGCTGAGGGGGCCCGAGTTCGGGGTGCTGGTTCGGGAGGTGCATGGGTTCGCCATTGGTTCAGACCGTTCCATGCCACATTCCCTAAAGGTTTTTTTCGACGCCCACGCCCAGGTGTTGCCTTGGCTCGCCCCCGCTATTGTCAACCCTCTGAGGGTCGTGGATACATTGTTTGGGCCATATGGCACTGCTTTGCTTGGGGGGAGTTCTCTAGTCCCCTCGAGCCTTCTGCTGCCTTAATCCTTCCCTGTCGCCGGCCATCTTCTGGCTGGGCTCGCTGCTGATGGTGTCCAGCTTCTGTCACCTGCTCAACATGGGGCGTTTGTCGGGCCCGCTGGCCGATCCCGTGTGCCTTCATGGTTGTTCCGCAGGTTCAATTTGGAATATGATGAGCGACAATTGCGGGTGGAGCTGTTAAGGCCCCACAGCTGGGTGCAGCGCCTAGTCTAGTCCTCTGACATGCAATTATTGTGAAAAAATCATCAGGCTGACGATGAATATGAACGAAATGTTAGAGATTTTGTCTTAAATCTAATCTTTAACTACACTAAAATGTATAAACCCCATATTAATTTGAATTCCCATATGTTGAGAATTACAACTTTGAATAACGTTCCTTTCTTTCAGAATTTAGGGTAATAATATTTGAGTGGCCATATTTAAAGGTGGCGTCGTTAATTTCGACTTGGGGATGAAAATGTTTTGTGTTTATTACGTTAATGAAAATAAACTACTCCATATAGGAATTTCGAAAAGATTTATGTATTTGAAATATATTTAGCATTTCCAGCAGTCATTTTCCAAGATGGCGCCCAAACTATCAGTAGCACGTCTTCATTATTCAATAATGATGTTTAGACGGTCTTCAACATAATTATTACCAATTCTCGTAATTTTTCAACAATATGCTGCATCTAAATGGCATTCCCGGCGGCCATTTTCCAACATGGTGGCCAAACTATCTCATGAATGGCTTCAATATTTTACTATGAGTTTCACACAGCTATAATTATAACATCAATATATTTTCCAACAACATGGTGAAATATACTGCAACCAGCATTGCATTCACGGCGGCCATTTTCCAATATGGTGACCAAACTATCAAACATAGACCGGTAAAATTTTACTATGATGTTCATTTGGTTCCGTTGATAATGTGTGTCAAATTTCATTATTTTTGAACAAGAATGTGGAATACATTGAAGCTGGCATTCCCGACGGAGATTTTCCAAGATGGCGGTGAAATCTCACTCTCTAAAGCAGGGGACTTTTAGTATATTTTTGTTAGGTCGAGCCCTTTTTAGCCTATCTGTGCTGCCCTATTAAGCAGTAGCTAGTTACTTCCATGTATTGACAACAGAAATTGTATGGACAGATATACAGAAACATTAAAAATGGACTTGTGAAAGAAAGCTAACTCGCAAAAGCAATCTCATTTATCTATTTATGACGTACTAAGTGCTAATTAATCAGAGAAGCCGGAAACGAAAAACGTTACAAAAATCTCATAATATCTGTGGAAAAATTGATTTAAAAAGTATTTTATATGCATAAAAGCACTTATTTTTTTGCTTTAAAAGAGTTTAAGAATTAAAAATGGGATAGAAGAGATGCTCAGCCTGCCAGCCAGCCAGGGTCGAACCTAAACTTTTGCAGAACCTCCAAAACGAGCGAAAGTAAAAACTGCGATAAACGAAGCACGTGAGGAAATATTTTTTCATGCTCAAGGTACCTTCGCAAACGAGTGGAATCGGCTGTACAGAAGCTTAAACTGATTTTACACTTTCCCTTTCGAGTTCAGCTTTATGCTTCAGAATTGGAAATTCGTTTCCGATTGTTTCCTACAATTATCGCATAGGCGCACTTAATTATTTCCAAGGATATTAAAGTTTGCCGTCGAACGCACCATCTAGTTAAAGAACATAGTTTGTAAATATGGCTATTGCAAGAGATAAGCCTTTGTTAATGTTAATGTTCCTTTTAAAAAGAAACGCACTGTAATAAAAACAATGAAATTTACGAACAGTTCTCGTTGTTGGGTTCATCCCATTGGGCGAAATAGAAAGAAAGAAAGGGATTTCCATATAATATAGAATATTATCTGCTATGCCAGGTTTTGTAAATGCATACATGTATGTGCATATTACTTTCGTTTTGCTGGAAGCAATGAAGGAACACGATCCTGGGTACTTTCGCAATCACGCAAGGATGTATCCCATACTATTTGACAAGCTTTTAGCATTGGTTCGGAACTCATTGAAAAAGTATCCCAAATCACGGGAACTCATACCTCCTACCCACAGATTAGTAATAACATTAAGGTGCAATGACTATACTATGTTTATCGTTGTAGACCTCGGTCCAACTCTCATCTACAGCTTGACTATCATTACGCTTTTTATCAAATTTATTCCATATACTATATAGGCCACGACAGATAGGCTAAAAAAGGGCTTGACCTAGAACATTTGAACATAAAGATGAAAATTGGTACATGTGTTGTTTTTGACCCAACAAAAATAAACTAAAAGTCCCCTGCTGTAGAGCGCGAGCTTTCGCCGCCATCTTGGAAAATGGCTGCCAGGAATGCCAGCATCAATGTATTCCACATTCTTCTTCAAAAATTACGAAAATTGGTTCATATTATGAATGTAACCACGTGAAAATCATAGTAAAATTTCACAGCTCTGTGTTTGATAGTTTGGTCGCCATATTGGAAAATGGGCGCCGTGAATGCTAGGTACAGTTTATTTCACCATGTTGTTGGAAAGTTATGAAAATTTATTATAGATATTATAATGACCGCTGTGTGAACCTCATAGTAAAATATTGAAGCCATTCATAAGATAGTTTGAAAGCGATAATGGAAAATGGCCGCTGGGAATGTCATTTAGATACAGTATACTATTCGAAAATTATGAAAATTGGTAAATTTATTGTTGAAGACTGTCTAAACATCATACTTGAACATTGAAGACGTGCTGCTGATAGTTTGGGCGCCATCTTGGGAAATAACTGCGTGAAATGAAAATATGTTACCGATATATAAATTTTTTCAATATTTCTTTACTGAGTAGAAGATTTTCATGAACGTACTAAAAACCATAAAAATAACTATTTCCAAGTCTAAGTTATCGACCCCATCTTTAAAAATGGTCACTGAAAGATTACTATCCTAAAATCTGAAAAAAAGGAAAGCAAAGTGGTGTGAATGGGTCTTTCACTTTAGCGATAGCGCACCCATCCCCAATGCTCGGGATTAAATCGTTTCCTAGCTATTTGTGACTTAATATTTTCTTTAAAAACTCTCAACGTATTTGTAAGATGTTGATTATCTGTAATTACTTTAAACGCCGCCTTATCATAACCACATCCAGATACAGAATGTAAATGAAAGCAGTGTTCTCTGAAACTTTTTCTCAAATGTCTCGATTTGAGATTCTCTTCTTGGTGTCGTTTCAGTTTCAGATGTAAGAATGAAGACGTTCCAATTCGGGTATGATAATCTAGCAAAAGAACCAAAATATTCCGTTACTTCAGTGGCAAGGAAACGATCTAAAACCCCAAGAATTGGGATGGATTCGCGATCCCGAATCCTAAGACCCATTGACACCACTCAAGACCAACTTTTAATATGTAGAACGCTCATTATCTTTATGTGCGAAACCTCTTTTGTAAAAAACTGTGAATGTAGACGATCTGAACTAGTTTGCTCAGCAATGCGTGGACATTGTCGCGGTATTAGCTGTGATGGAGCTGAGCAAAAGGGCTTGTCGTGGCTGAGGGGGCCCGAGTTCGGGGTGCTGGTTCGGGAGGTGCATGGGTTCGCCATTGGTTCAGACCGTTCCATGCCACATTCCCTAAAGGTTTTTCTCGACGCCCACGCCCAGGTGTTGCCTTGGCTCGCCCCCGCTATTGTCAACCCTCTGAGGGTCGTGGATACATTGTTTGGGCCATATGGCACTGCTTTGCTTGGGGGGAGTTCTCTAGTCCCCTCGAGCCTTCTGCTGCCTTAATCCTTCCCTGTCGCCGGCCATCTTCTGGCTGGGCTCGCTGCTGATGGTGTCCAGCTTCTGTCACCTGCTCAACATGGGGCGTTTGTCGGGCCCGCTGGCCGATCCCGTGTGCCTTCATGGTTGTTCCGCAGGTTCAATTTGGAATATGATGAGCGACAATTGCGGGTGGAGCTGTTAAGGCCCCACAGCTGGGTGCAGCGCCTAGTCTAGTCCTCTGACATGCAATTATTGTGAAAAAATCATCAGGCTGACGATGAATATGAACGAAATGTTAGAGATTTTGTCTTAAATCTAATCTTTAACTACACTAAAATGTATAAACCCCATATTAATTTGAATTCCCATATGTTGAGAATTACAACTTTGAATAACGTTCCTTTCTTTCAGAATTTAGGGTAATAATATTTGAGTGGCCATATTTAAAGGTGGCGTCGTTAATTTCGACTTGGGGATGAAAATGTTTTGTGTTTATTACGTTAATGAAAATAAACTACTCCATATAGGAATTTCGAAAAGATTTATGTATTTGAAATATATTTAGCATTTCCAGCAGTCATTTTCCAAGATGGCGCCCAAACTATCAGTAGCACGTCTTCATTATTCAATAATGATGTTTAGACGGTCTTCAACATAATTATTACCAATTCTCGTAATTTTTCAACAATATGCTGCATCTAAATGGCATTCCCGGCGGCCATTTTCCAACATGGTGGCCAAACTATCTCATGAATGGCTTCAATATTTTACTATGAGTTTCACACAGCTATAATTATAACATCAATATATTTTCCAACAACATGGTGAAATATACTGCAACCAGCATTGCATTCACGGCGGCCATTTTCCAATATGGTGACCAAACTATCAAACATAGACCGGTAAAATTTTACTATGATGTTCATTTGGTTCCGTTGATAATGTGTGTCAAATTTCATTATTTTTGAACAAGAATGTGGAATACATTGAAGCTGGCATTCCCGACGGAGATTTTCCAAGATGGCGGTGAAATCTCACTCTCTAAAGCAGGGGACTTTTAGTATATTTTTGTTAGGTCGAGCCCTTTTTAGCCTATCTGTGCTGCCCTATTAAGCAGTAGCTAGTTACTTCCATGTATTGACAACAGAAATTGTATGGACAGATATACAGAAACATTAAAAATGGACTTGTGAAAGAAAGCTAACTCGCAAATAGCATTTAAAGATAAAGATCACCATGAAAAGCAGTGTTTTAGTAACCATGAAGAAGGAAGAAGAAAAATTTGTAGTGATATGTCACTTGTTACTATTAGCAAGGAATTCAACCAATTGGCCGAAAACAAAGAGTCATCGATACCACTCGCCAATGTTTAGTCCAAATGCTCTATTTTCGTTAAGCGAAATAGTTATAAGATTTAAAAGTTGTGTATCACTAGAAATTAAATATTTTTCATAAATAGAAACGGGTTTTAAAAATTTTACATAAATAGAAACGTCTTTTAAATATTCCACAAGAATATAAACATGTTTTAAATTTTCATCACAAATAGAATCATGTTTTAAATGTTCTACACAAATATAAACATGTTTTAAATATTCTACATAAATAGAAATGTTTTAAGTGTTATAAAAGTTTTACATTAATAGAAACGTGTTTTAATTATTTTACATAATTAGAAACGTGATTATAAAAATTTTACACTAATAAAAACGTGTTTTATACATTCCACACGAATAGAAACATGTTTTAAATTTTCAAAACAAATAGAAGCATGTTTTAAATACTCTGCATTAAAAGGAACATTTTTAAATATTTTACACCAATATAAACTTGCTTTAAGCATTATATATAACTAGAAGCATGTTTAAAATATTCTATATGAATAAAAATTATTTTAAATATTTTACACCATTACAAGCATAGATTAAAAGGTATACATAAATAGAAGCAGGTTTCAAATATCCTATATAAATAGAAACATTTTTTAAATATTCTACATAAAAAGAATCATTTTCTAAATATGATACATAAATATAAACATGTTTTAAATATGCCACTTAAATAGAAACGTTTCTTAATTATTTTGCATAAAAAGAAACGTGTTTTAAATATTCCACACGAATAGAAATATGTTTTTAATTTTCCAAACCAATGTGAAATGAAATGAAATAGAAGTTTATTGAGCATAATAAAAGTTGGGTCACAACTCACGAGATTATACACGTTAATTAAAAATACAGTTACAAATACAGTTACAAAAGCAACATTGTGCATAACAGGTAAATAACATAGTGAATTTATCTAAATAGAAAATAGATTAAGCTCGTAAAAATCAGTAAGCATCCCGTAAGTTGGTCCGAATATGCTTTTTAACATCAGGTAATTTGTCAGAGTAGAGATCAATAAGTGAAGAGAACAAATTGCATTTAGTTTGCATTCTAATGATAGGATTTATACTTTTCCGCGGATTATAAAGCAATGTGGGATTTCGCAAGTGTGACACTTAACAGATTTGAGAGGGGAATGATCGTATGTAGCAATTTATATACAAATGGTATATCATGAATAGTAAGACAATCAACAATTTTAGTTAGGTCAAGAATGGACAACAAGAAAGTGTAATTATAGGGGGCTTTGGGCACAAAACACCTATGACAATACTCCATGAATTTGCGTTGCACACCCTCCATCTTATTAACTAGGTACTGGCTACAACCACTCCAGGCAACCCATCCGAAAAGCAATCGCGAACGAACAAGGCTTATATACAGTAGACGAATGTGATGCAATGATCGTAACTGTCTGCAGAGTTTGAGTGAAACCGCTAAGGTACGCCGACACCGGCTGACAGTCTTCGTCATGTGATTATAGAATAGTAGCTTAGCGTCAAAAATAACACCTAAGTCTTTAGTTTCAGTGGCAGTGCGAATGGGTGTGGAGTCTATAACATATGAATTCAGCAATGTCCGACAATTTCGCCTAGTAAATGTAACATGTATCGATTTCGAAGGGTTGACCGGAATATTATTATTCTGGCACCAAATAGAGAGGGCGTTTATGTCCTCCTGCAACTGAACTCTATCACAGTCGGTTTCGATCACCTTACAAAGTTTGTTGTCATCCGCAAATTGAAGAAGGTTGGAATGACGAATGCGGAATTGTAGGTCGTAGAGGTAAATATTGAAGAGCAAAGGCCCCAAGGAAGATCCCTGGGGAACCCCGCAACTTAACCTGTACTCAACCGTGGTGAGAGTCACATTGCATTTAAGGACATAATTTCGCCCCTGTAGGTAATTACATAGCCAATCAAGCAAGATTCCATTAATACCTAGGGTAGATAGTTTATCTTTAAGAAATTATGGGAAACGCGATCAAACGCTTTAGCAAGGTCCAAATATATTACGTCAACCTGACCGCGACTCTCAACAATCGGGGCAACGTAGTGCATAAAAGCAGCGTGATTAGTATCTATAGATTTGCCTGGGGTAAAACCACGCTGACAATCGTTTGGAAATAAATTGAAACACTTTTGCAAATGCTTATGCATAACTATACCAAACACTTTAGCAAAGACACAGAGGAGAGAGATTGGTCTATAATTCTTAGTTTCACATGACGCGCCTGATTTATATACGGGAACTACAAATGCTTTTTTCCATAGGGTAGGGAAAGTACCAGTTGTAATAGACAGGTTAAAAATATATTCTAACAACGGTAGTAAAATGGCCTCGCAGCCCTTTATGATAAAGGTCGGTATGCCATCCACACCAGTATAATATTTGTTGGGAAGCTTCATAATAGCATTATGGATATCGGAACTTGAAATGGTCTGAGTCTGGTAAGCTACTGTAGCAATGTTAGAACAATCAAAGCTATAAGGCTCGTTAGGGCTGGTGTGATCAACCGAGACACGAGAGAAATGCTCAGCAAAGCTACCAGCAAGGCGCTCTTGGTCAGAGATCATTTCCTTATTCAGTTTCAAAGTAATGGACCTGCAGTCAGCCTTTAGGTTACCTCTGACAATAGTCAAGAATTTTTTAGGGTGGTGGAAAGCATCCCGGCAAACACCCGCAACATGAGCATCTCTATCGCGCACTAACAGCTGTTTCACAACAGCTCTGAGGCGTCTAAGATCCACAGCATCATCTAAGGATCCAGTGCGTTTCTTCTTCCGAAAGAAGTACCTCTTACGTTTGATGGCAGCACGTAGAGCCTGCGAATACCACATAGGGAATCCTGGAGAACCGCGCCGTATCGCACGTGGAATAGCCAACTCCGTGGCTGTCCTGACGCGTTCACTGAGTAAATCAACACAACAGTTAACATCAGACGATTTCAATAAATGTTCCCAATTAGTATCCCTAAGATTAGAGTATAGCAAGTCATAGTTTCCCTTACTGTAAACAAAACTTGGGGTCAGCGGTTTGGTTATTGGGCATGTAGCGGTAGACAAAGTTAGCAAAAAAGGTTAGCAAAATATAATCATGTTTTAAGTATTCTACACAAACAGAAAGGTGTTTTAATTATTTTACATATATAGAAAGGTGTTTTAATTATTTTGTATAAATATTATAAAAATTTTAGATTAATAGAAACGTTTTTTAAACATTCCACACGAATAGAAGTACATTTTAAATATTCTGCATTATTTATTTTACACCAATATTAACATGGTTTAACATTATACATAAATAGAAACATGTTTTAAATATTTTACACCAATATAACCATAGTTTAAAAAGTATACATAAATAGTAATACGTTTTATATATTCTCATAGATAGAAACATGTTCTAAATATTCTACATAACTAAAAACATGTTCTAGATATTCTACATAACTAGAAACATGATCTAAATATTCTAATAAATAGAACAATGTTTTAATTATTCTACATAAATACAAACATGTTTAAAATATTTACCCAAATAGAAACAGGAAAAAATCAATAAGTTACTTGCTTCATTTCCCATTTATAGCTGTACGCGTTACTATTTAATTTGTGTTATTCCGTTTATTTTTTGTATTTTAAATTTGCTCCATGTGTATAATCTCGTGAGTTTGTTTTTTATGCACAATAAACCTCAATTTCACTTTCAATAAATAGAAACTAGTTTTAAATATTCTACATAAGTAGAAAAATTCTCAAATATTCTACAAAAATTTAAACATGTTTAAAATATACTACGTAAATTGAAACATGTTTTAAATATTCTACATGAATATATTTTAAACCTTCTACAAGATACATTTCTGATGTCTTCCACATAATTAAGAATCTGTTTAAAATCACTTTAGACACTTATTTGAAGTAACATATTTTTAAATTCTAACACATTTTTTTAAACATTTGTCCAATTGAAGAGTGAAAGGCGGTTCCAGATAGTGGTTTTTTTAATCTTCAGTTCATGCTGTAGCTCCGCAGTTCAAGAGCTTGAAGTCTTCGTTCCACATCTCTGTTGCTGAAAGCGTGTCGTAACTGACCAAGCATTACCAAAATAGACATGGTCATTGAAGAGACGTACACGAGAAAAATTGCGCCAAGATCACCCAGAGATGTCTTCGAAAACTCCAAGTTTCGCTTTGTCTTGAGGTATTTTGAACAGGCGTGCCGATTCAACAGATAGTTGGCTCTCATTTGATGTCCAGTTTCCCAAAAGTTCATCAGTCTATCGAGAGAGAGAGTGTCGCCTAACTATTTTGGAAAATAAAGAAAGACTATTATTTACCTTATATTGACGATGTCTTTCACTGTAGTCAAAGCCGCCTTGGACAAGTGGTAAGCGGAGGCGACCGAGTGAAAAGGATTTGTGCCGTAATGTAAAGCTTTTTCCGCTTCGAAGGCGTGAAGGCAAAAATATTCCAAATGTGTATGAGTGGCGATGAAGACGGCTTTCGCACGATTGAAGACGTCGTCGTCGTCACCCTTTCTTCTGTTGAACTTTCGGAATCTTCTTTCGTATTCTAACACAAGGTCTTGACGGATCTTCTAATTATAAAGAAAAATAAGTTCCTAAATACACACTCGAGAATAAAGACCTTCCCTTTTTACCAAAATATATGTGAAAGGGATACTGAAGTAACTAGGAAAACCTTTCGATTTTATTGGAATTAAAGAACATCCCAGGGCAACAGTACACACTTTTGTATTCAACATTTTTGGTTTTACCGTCAGTCGCAAGCACATAAACATTTTGCGGCTCACATACGCGTCAGCATACCAGAAATGATGTCAAGTGAGAAAAACACTGATTTTTCTTAATAATCCAAATTGGCGCTTTAAAAAAACCACCATACCAAAATTCAACAATATCGGTTCAGAGTTCTAGCTGAGTAAACGTATCAGACACACAGACTGTTACTATTCAAATTTATAATACTAGTATGGATATGAATAATGTAGGCAGAGTTTATGTTAAATTTAAAGGTATAGCTAACTTCATGCTAATCCTTTCTTCAACCAATATAAATATATTTGGTTTTTGTTTCAACATATGCATTTTCTTAAAGACGATTAAGTTACTGAAATATAGAATGGTAATAGTTTAAAAAAAGAAGCCATAATCGAGGATTTCTAGGTTATATCTTATTGAATCTAATACTTGATGGACCTTGGTATCCTCGAATATAACTTCTTTGGAAACAGTGATTCATACCTGCAGCTCCTGTAGCGTGCTATGATGAATAACAATCCGTATGCCAGGATATTTCAATATATCGTCCAAGTTATTTATGTTGCGATCAATATCTACCGTCAATTTGGTCGACAAGTGGGCTTTGAAGACTTCCACCAAAATGAAACAGCCGCCAAATAGGTGGCCAAAATAACCTTCTTGGCGGTTTCGAATTTGTTCGGGAAATTGTCAGAGAGCCCAATCAGATACTTCCATAGTCTCGGCACGAAACTGGTCGCAATCGCCATGAAGTGGAACACGAAGAGAAAAAGAACGATAACCGTCCACACCTTTGAAAGACAGTGCTTTTGGTAAACAAAGTCTCCTAAAGAAGAATATATTTACCAACCTTCGGGCGAAACACCTCAAAGATTCTACTAAGTGATATTTGGTAATCGGCTTCTTGGAGATGAGGCAAAATGTTCGACTCGTAGAGCCACTTCGGGTAGGTAACAGTTCGATTATACTTCCCTAATATCTCCAGATCGTTAGATTGAACCATTGCCCCGCTGGGATAAACATCTCCATCCTAAATCGAATTTTATATGTTTCAAATTTTTCCTTGCGCAGATCAGATTCAACCGTTTTAACCCAAAAACCAAACTTACCGTCTTAAAAATATTATCGCTGGGAATATACGTCAAGTTAAACCTGCCAATAAATATTCAACGTTTATCTTAACCTAAAATAATCTGGCAACCTTTTCAAAGTTTACCGGCCTTTCGGATAACATAGGAATTCCACACTAAGCCTATCTCCTGGGTGATACTTTCCAATGTCAAGAACTTTCCTCTCAAAATCATAATCTTCCTAAAAAAGACCACAAATCATTTCTCAACTCGCCAAAAAAAGTATATACCACGCCTCGGGCAGTTTTAAAAGCGGATTATAATTATTGACGCGTGAACTACAAGATAAAGTCTGATTTCACGGGGAAGCCCTCATAAAAGCGGTTTCCAGAAAACGCAGTTTACTCGTTACGACGTGCTTAGAGATGTCTGCTAGCCAAAACCTCTTAGGCCTACGGGATGGTTGAAACAATCGGTCTAGAAGATGCCTCTTAACATAGCGAGGCAGTAGTCTGCGTTTTTAAGACCAAAATTTCTTTCAAGGGATAATTTTATGCTACCTGAACATTTCCTTTGAGTTAGGTTTGGTTATTTGAACCCCAATAGTATAAGGTGGGTTTATATTTGTTAATTTGAACCCCATTAGTATTAGGTGGGTTTATGTTTGTTTATTTGAACCCCATTAGTACACTGTTAATAAAAAAGGGACATGATTGAACCATTTGAGGTTCAAAGTCATGCAACCCAGGGCCAACCATTTATGGTTTGAATACGAACCCTTTAAAATGGTTCAATATTGAACCTTTAAAAATGGTTCAATATTGAACCTCTAAAAATGGTTCAATGTTGAACCTTTAAAAATGGTTCAATATTGAACCTTTAAAATGGTTCAATATTGAACTTTTAAAAATGGTTCAATATTGAACTTTTAAAAATGTTTCAATATTGAACCTTTAAAAATGGTTCATATTAATACCATTGAAAGGTTCAAACAAGTACTTTTGAAAGGTTCGAACGAATACTTTTGTAAGGTTCGAACGAATACTTTTGTAAGGTTCGAACGCATACTTTTGTAAGGTTCGAACGAGTACCTTTGTAAGGTTCGAACGAGTACCTTTGTAAGGTTCGAACGAGTACCTTTGTAAGGTTCGAACGACTACCTTTGTAAGGTTCGAACGACTACCTTTGTAAGGTTCGAACGACTACCTTTGTAAGGTTCGAACGACTACCTTTGTAAGGTTCGAAGGAGTACCTTTAAGAGTGTCACGTAACACCTTTAAGAGTGTCGCGTAACACCTTTAAGAGTGTCGCGTAACACCTTTAAGAATGCGACCGATGAGGAGATTTTTTGGTGGGATAGTAGTAGAAATTCTAGTATTTTTCCTAGACTTTTCATGAGGCATAACTCAAATATCGAGTGTGGTTTTACTGTTTAATAAAATTTTGATTATCCGCAGTATTATTAGCAATTGGTGCTATATTCATAGCAGGGTTCCATCTTGAGAGAACTTCATCCCCTATAGGGAGGAAAGTTCTCACATGCAGAACTATACCTCTTTAAGCGAGGGTTGTTGCATATAAAGTCATTTTAACGGGTTTATAAACTTCTGAAAAAGGCAGAAAGTTTTTGATTTGTACAAATGCATAGGGTATTAAATTAGTTTTGGAGGCTATAATATTCAAGCAGTAGATATAGACGTTCTTGTTAAATTTAATAATCTCTTTTCATTAAGAGTTTTTCGAGCACCAGAAACGCGTTTAATCTAATTTGCACTACAGATTTTACAAAAAAAATCCATTTAGTACTCTAATTTTTCTCAAAATAATGATAAACCATGTCACAAAAGCAAGTGCCCCACTTTGGCTTCAATAGCTGGCCCTACTGTGAGGCCAATACCTAACCTATATATATAGTCTCGTTTTTTAAGAGTATCGCCTAACACTATTAAGAGTGTCGCTTAACACCTGTAAGAGCATAGTTTTATGAAGGTACAACACCGCCAGATTACCAATTTCTTTGTTAGTTTTATTTAAAGGATAAAACTGTTTTCTTTCATGAATATCATCTTTAAAAAAAGTTTTAACAATTACGTTTTTCAATAATTTTTTTACTGTTTGTATTGACTTTAATATTAAAACAACAAAGAAAATGAAAGGCCTTATTTAAGAAACCCGCAGTATTATAATTTTTCATGTTTAATTTCAAACGGTGTTTTAATAGTGTTATTTTACACCGAATTTACACTTTTAATTGGCCCCTAAAAAATCAAGGTAATAAAACTCTCTTTCGGGTGTTTTTACGGTGTTCACACTGTTTTAACACGTTTTTAAAACTTTCATTTCTTAAAGTGTTGAAAGGTTCGTCATCTTGTTTATTGCGAACCCCAATTAGTTGAATACAATGAACACAACCACTTTCTCAAATGTAGGCACTATTTTGTGACCCTTTCTGCTTTGAATGTGTAAACATTTATTTCCGACAAGCGGTTTTCAATGGGCGACATATTGAGGGAATTGCTTGGGCATTGAATTTCTAGATGGTTCTCTCCGAAATGCGCGGTTTTCAACCAAACGTTCATGCAGACTTATGTTGAAACTGACATCAAGAATTGAAGAATCGCTACTAATCTAGATGGAAATCTCTTTCCACCCTCTGGCCTTTGCGAACCATAGTGGAACAGAATGTCGCACCGGTGGCCACATCTTCACCAAAGGCAGATTTGAAGTATCATTCTACAATTGTTGACTTATACATTTGTGTAATATTAAAGGGTATATGAATATGGCTCAATGCATTGATTCCGTGGTGGACGTGTATTCAGAACATTACATTTAACATCACTGCCCCTTTACTGGAATGTCATTCGGTTATTTGGACGAGCTATGTTCAACTGTTCACTTTCTCTTTAAAATCGTCCCTAATGATTCAAAACCCCTTATTTAGCATTTGGAAATGGGAAGTGGCGACTTAAAAAAAAACACTTTGTAAAAAATATATTCAAACAATAATATAAGATAGGTTTTTTATCAATTGTATCAGATCAATAATTTACGGCTTATTGTTAAAACAAGACGTCGCGGGAGAGAAAGTTTTTAATTGCGTCGACTGTACCATCCTTTCTGCAAATGCTAGTTTCGCGAACGACATTCTTATCACGCCTTTCAATCAAAGTAGCAGGGTGCAAGAGAGAATAAACCGAGAGAAAGGAAATGCATCAAAAACTGTAGTCTTGTGACCAAACTAGAAAACCAAAACTGTCAATAGAGTAGTATCACTCCATGTTAACTTCCCACAAGCTCTAATAAAGGCAGTGAGCCGAAATACTCTATAGAAAATGATTCGTGCTAATAATGTTGCAAAATCTTATAAACAAGCAAGTTTCCGACTCTTCAAAACCAAAAACCTACCTTTTCAACCCAATATGGTTTCGTCCATTGAATTTCTTGTGCATTTTGGCCTAAAAGGTTCTGAAACAAAATACTTAGAATTAGGCTACTTCCAGCTTGACAGCGCTAAATATACCGCTTAGTAAAATTTAAAGAACAGTAGTATCGTACATTTACTTACTATTAAAAACACCGCTTTATGCACATAAAAACGGTGACATAATGCGACCTCAAATGTACACATTATTTAGTGGTTATAAGAGCATACATTTTAAAAATATATTTCAAATTTGTAAGCCCCTCAAATTCAAAACTCGTTACGTTAAATTTGTGATATGTATTATTATTCCCCTTCAAACGTGCTAAAAGGAGTATATAAATCTCCGTCACAAAAATATTACGAGCCGCAACCTGAGACGCCCGTAATGGTTTATCATTAAACGTTTAAAATTGTGATAAAGCACCTTCAATTTTTTTTAATTTGAACCTTAATAAAAATTAACATTTAGTGTTATGGCATTGAACCTTGTGAGGTTTCTCACTGAACCTTCCCTGATTTAGCATTGAACCTTTTATTTAAATTAAGTTTGCATGGTTTCTTACTCCACCTTCGATGGTTTAGATTTGAGCCTTATATTTAAATGAACCTTGCTAGGTTTATACCTGAACCTTCCATGGTTTAGCATTGAACCATCCATGGTTTAGCATCGAACCATCCATGGTTTAGCATTGAACCTTTTATTTAGATTAACTTTGTATGGTTTCTTACTACACCTTCGATGGTTTAGAATTGAACCTTATATTTAAATGAACCATGCAAGGTTTATACCTGAACCTTCCATGGTTTATACTTGAACCTTCCATGGTTTAGCATTGAATCTTTTTTCATATGACCCATGTGAGGTTTGTCATTCAACCTTTCAAGATTTAGAATTGAACCTTTTATTCAAATGAACTTCGTAACGTTTATCTCTGAACCTTGCATCGTGATAATTTGAACCTTAAAAGGTTTATATAGGAGCCTTTCATGCGGATGAACCCTTTAAGGTACACCAGTGAACCATTGTTTTAGATTTTACCATTTTAGGTTTTTATAGCACCATTTGTGTCGATTGAACCCTCCATGGTTAAAAACCGAACCCCATCTAAACCTTTTCCAATAACAGTGCATTTATGACACATTTCCCCCTGGCTTGTTTTCAATAAACATATAAATATATATTAGCTAACAGTATAATAATTACTGTGAAAAAGAGGGATGGGGTCTCAAAAACTTACTGCAGTTTGTCAAGTAGGAATGTCACAAATTTATCATTTTGTGATCCTGTTCCCATACCCCACCGATTCTTCTCCGTTGTCCATCTTTCAAAAACTGCTTTACTAAGCTTTATTCTTTGGATAGGTTCTGCAAAACATAATGGATTTCTAATTTGTCAGCCAGTAATTGGTTTAGTTCAATTTTTTACCTTTATTCGCCATAGTATCTTTACTTATAGATGAATTTCCAAAGCCAAAATTTCCAAAAGTTTCCTAAGCCTTGGTCAAAACAAACGTTTCACTCACTGTGATATTTTCCTAAACTATCATAAAATTTCTAATATTTCAGTTAGTGTATTTCACTAGTACTATTATTTCTTAAATTATGTTATGAAAATTATAATAAATGTAATAAAAATTATAAAAACAGGAACTAATTCGTGTCAACTTTATTTTCCTAACGAAATAGTACAGCTCTCTTCGACAGCAAAGTCAGAATGAATGAAAACCGTTGAGAAAACCGGATAAAACCGAATCCAGAAAGAAAAAGACGCGACAATATACCCTAAACGGACGCCCTACTCGCGGGTTCTAGCAAGCCATGATTGATATTGTATTGGACAGTCCAGAATAGGGTCTTTGTATGACGTCATATAATTCAGCCAATCGTGGGGTATGGACTTTTTTGGAAATCCTATACAACACTGTCCTCTCCTGGCGCCATCTAGCGTTCCAGATCGGTAATAAAGCCCGCCGACGTAACCTTTAATATATACTGATTCTTTAAAACATCGTTTGTACCAATTAGTTTCTTGGCATAAAACCCTAGTTAAATCCCAATCAATTTGATGGTCGTTGTTTTGTTTTATATGGGTCGCCAGTCCATTGGTTTCGTCATATTTTTTTACAGCATATTTATGTTCTGTTTGTCTTTTCTTTAGTTGTCGTTTTGTTTGTCCTATGTATTTTTTATCACATTTACATCTAATTTCATATATTATACCTGTTTTTTTCATTTCATCTATTCTAGGTTTATTTTTAATTAATTCTGATTTTAATGTGTTCGTTGTTTTGTTAACTAAGGTAATAGTGGGCTCTCGAAGTTGGAGACGCAAGCTGGATGGCGCGCTTAATTTCCCCCCTTGCCTTGCTGTTCTGCCTTTTCTTTCGCTTGCGCGGCCGCCAGCTTGGGTCCTCAACAGTGCGTTGTATCACACCTCCTCGGTGGTGAGAGCTGGTCAACCACTGCGTTTTGTGGGCTGAGCTGATACGCGCCCTTCCCAAGCCAAGGTGTGCAGGTATCGTGCTGAGGGCTGTGTGGTACCGGGGAAGTTAATCTACGGTATCTCGAACGATCCCCTCGGGGCACCAGGCGAAACCCCGTTGTAATTAGCCTTCCACCCGGGTTGAGGACTACCGGGTGGTGACCTTTTACTTGCCTCATTACTCGTGGGATCTTTTATGGATTCTTTAATAACAAAAACCAAAAACAAACCTGGGCATGGAGCTGGTTCTACCGGTACCCAGCCTTCTCTCAGGGACGGAGGCAACTCCCAACCTTCTTCTGGGCGAGATGCTGCCTCCGGCAGCACCCACCCGCAATCGGCGGAAGGCCAAAAGTCACCTCCTGCTCCTCAATCGGGTTCCACCAGGTTGAGTGAGGTTAATAGGAGGCGCAAGGCCAACCGCCGAAGAAAGCAATCCCAAAAAGGTGGCCAGAACTCTGCACTGGGTGCAAGAGATACGGGCCGAGATGGGACTCCTGTACCTTCGGGTGCTGGGAGTAACGTCCCGGGTACGGACTCTACGCCTGGTGCAAGAGAAGCTACCACCCTTTCTGGAAAGAGAGCTAGGGCGGAGGACCCTGATCCCTCGCCTAGCTTACAAGCTGCGGCGTCAAAGAAGACCAAGTCTTACTGCGACGTCGCCAGTATTGTCAAGATGGCCATCGTTAAAGATGGCTATCCGACTAATGCGGTCACGGAGGAGGACGTCGTTCCCATCCAGGCCGCTATACTTGACGCACTGGACGCTGAGCTTTCTTCGGGAAGCTCGCTGCCGCGTCCTCTCAATTTCCACATCATGGCTGGGGCCATGATCTACTCATGTGGGGATTTTGCGACCAGCGAATGGCTCGTGAAGGTGCTACACCATAATGAGCGTGCCATAGGGGGAACACGGCTTTCAGTGATGGAGGCCTGTGAACTCCCGAAGCCGTTCAAGGTGTCCTTCCGGACCAAGGACCGTCGCACCACTGATCCGGCGGCTCTTCTCCGGCGATTGAAGGCCTACAACGGCAGGTTTCTGACCGACTGTTGGCGATGCCTGAAGTCGTTTGATGAGAAGAGCACCAGACGCTGGATCTTCCTAATTGATGGCTCCTCCATGGAGGCCATCAAGGAGGCCGGCTTCGAGGGTCTTACTGGTGTGGATGTCGGGACATTTAAAGTCCTGAATGCGCCAAAGGACCCTCTCCAGAATGCCTCTGAGGCTTCTGAAGAAGAAGGCAATACTGCAGCCAGCGTGAGTGGGGAGCTGGCAGCAAATATTGCTGGTATTAATTTAGAGCCATCCTTTCCAGATGGCTCAGACATAGACCTCGGGACAGAGTCCGACTTTTTGAAAGACTCTGATACCGAGAGGACCTACGCTCCTGTGACTGGGATGGAGTTGGGGGCCGAGGGTGCTGCTGGTGGAGGCGAGGGAGATACCGGTCTTGGATCGGGACTCCGCGCTACCGCCAAGCAAGTAGCCGGGGCCGCCTCTCTTCCTAAGACATGAGCATCAAGGTGATCCAGATCAACCTGCATCACTGCAAAGCAGCCTCGGCAGTTCTATGCCGGAGGTTTGCCTTAGAGGGCCTGGATGTGGCCCTCATTCAAGAACCTTGGATTCATAATGGCAAAATCCTTGGTTTAAAGAATGCAGGTAATATCTCTTATGATTTTACCTCACCCAACCCCAGGGCGTGTGTTCTGACCAGGAAGGGTCTTGACATCCTTCCGCTTCCGAACTACCTCACTAGGGATACTGCTGTGATTAAGGTAATGCCCTCCTCTTCTGGAGTGGCAACTGGCCTTATCATGGCGTCTGCTTACTTTCCCCATGATGCCACGGGTTCCCCGCCACCACAGGAGGTTGTCGTTCTTGTCGACCGATGTGAGAGGCAGGGGGACAGGCTCATTTTGGGCTGTGATGCCAATGCCCACCATGTCACGTGGGGCAGTAGTGACTGCAACAGACGTGGTGATGAACTACTTGAATATCTGGTCGGTACGAACCTGCATATTCTCAACAGGCACAATGAGCCAACCTTCGTTACTTCTAACAGAAAGGAGGTCATTGATGTCACCCTGGCCACAGACAATATCAGTCTGTCGGTCTCTAATTGGCATGTGTCTAATGAACCGTCTCTTTCGGACCATAGGCACATCTGCTTCTCGGTCGCGGTCAAGTCAACTTCGGTTAAGACGGAACTGCGCAACCCCCGTCGGACCGATTGGTCCGGCTACAGGGAGGAACTTTGCCTCCTACTCAGAGGTAGTGCTCCAAAGCTTTCCTCGGTGCTGGAATTTGATTTGGCAGTTGATCTCATGCAACAAGCCATTATCAATTCCTACCACCACAACTGTCCGGCGAAGCCTGCCAGCCGGCCGAGGCTCGTTCCTTGGTGGAATACGGAACTTGGCAAGCTTCGCAAGCTTACTCGTAAACTCTTTAATAGGGCTAAGAGGACTGGGGACTGGACTATTTATAGACAGACCCTCAACAAGTATAATAAAGCCATCCGGGAGGCCAAAAGGAACTCCTGGAGGGACTTCTGCGGTAGCATCTCTGATGCCCCCGCTACTGCCAAGATCATGAAGATCCTGGCTCATGATAACACTCACCAGCTCAGCACCATCAAGGTGGCAGAAGGTGAGTTTACCAAGTCAGGGACTGATACTCTTAAGCATATGCTCAAGGTACACTTTCCGGACTCCAAGGCTTTTGACCTCACAAGCACCGACGCTCCCCCCGTGCTCATTCGGAGAGCACACAGGGCGGACTGGGGCATCGCCAATAAGATAGTTACATACTCTAGACTTAAGTGGGCTGTAAACTCGTTTCAACCCTTTAAGTCGCCTGGCCCAGATGGTGTCTTTCCCGCCCTCCTCCAGGAAGGCATAGACGCCATTGGCCCTTATCTGTGCAGGATATTCAGAGCCAGCATTGCTCTGGCGCATATTCCAGATATCTGGAAGCGCTCGAAGGTTATCTTTATTCCCAAACCAGGGAAGACGAGCTATCTTGAGGCTAAGGCATTTAGACCTATCTGCCTTACCTCTTTCTTCCTAAAGACTTTAGAGAAATTGGTGGACAGGTATTTGCGGGATGGTGTTCTTTCCCACACACCTCTGTCCACTTTTCAGTTTGCCTATCAGAAAGGCAAGTCTACAGAGACGGCGCTTCATGGCATCTTGAACTGCCTTGATAGGGCCATCGAGTTCAAGGAGATGTCTTTGGCCATCTTCCTTGATATTGAGGGAGCCTTTGATAGGGTCTCTAGTGAAGTTATCCTTCGCGCTACGGAGCGGTTTGGTATTGACGACACTTTGTGTCGTTGGATTAAATCCATGCTCACACATCGTAGGGTGACGGCGTCTCTTCTCGGGGAATCCTTGGAGATCTCCACCGACCGTGGCTGTCCTCAGGGAGGGGTTCTTTCCCCTCTTCTTTGGTGCCTGGTGGTGGATGAGCTGCTGGGTCGACTCGGGGAGGGGGGGTGTCACTGTTTTGGCTATGCGGATGACATCGCAGTGATTGTTACAGGGAGGTTCCCTGTGACTATCGCTGCACTGATGAAATCCGTCCTGCATGATGTTGAGGAATGGTGTAGGGGAGTTAACCTGACCGTCAATCCCAACAAGACTGTCCTTTACCGTTTACCCGGAAAAGGACCAATGACCTCTTCAACGATATTTCCTTCTTTGGACAGGTTTTAAAGAAGTCCTCCGAGGTCAAGTATCTTGGCGTGACTCTTGATGCCAAGCTTACTTGGAAATCCCATCTTGATCTGAGCATCAAGAAGGCCAAAATTCTATTTTGGCGTTTAAGGAGTTCAGTCAGCAAGTCCTGGGGTTTAAGCCCAAGCGCTGTAAACTGGATTTATACTAGGATCATCAGGCCAGTGGTCTCCTATGGAGCTCTTGTCTGGTGGCCCAGGGTTCGCCTTAAGACAGCCCAAGATGAACTACGCAAGCTTCAAAGGCTGGCGTGCATCGGTATCACGGGGTCCATGAGGACAGCCCCCACAGCTTCTCTGGAAATCCTTCTTAATATGCTTCCCCTTCACCTCTTTATTGAGGAAGAAGCTATTATGGGAGCCTGTAGGCTCAACAACCTCGGCTGGTGGAAGCCCAAGCAATGGGACTTCAGTCACACCAAGCTTTTCAGTGAGTTTAGCAGTTCTGAGCCATCACTTGCGATGGTCTCAGATAAGTCTGTTATATCATACCACTTCGACAAGCCCTTCAGCGTGCACTTTCCCAGTCGCGCTACTTGGGAGACTACCCCAGTCCTTGGAACTGGGGGGAGTCCGTCTGGTTCACTGACGGCTCTAAGACGGACTCTGGTGTTGGTGCCGGGGTCTACTGCTTGACCAAAAAGTTTGGTTTTTACGAGAGCCTTGGCAACTTGGCCAGTGTTTTCCAAGCGGAAATCATGGCCATTTGTTTATGCGCGGATTTCTGCAACAAGAAAAACTACCGCGGACGGACGATTCAGATTTATTCGGATAGTCAGGCCGCCCTCAAGGCACTAAATCAGTGCCTTGTCGATTCTAGACTGGTTCTCAGCTGTCTGGATCTGCTGGGCTCTTTGGCTGCCCGCAACAAGGTTCAATTGTTGTGGGTGCCAGGGCACTGCGGATACCTGGGCAATGAGAGGGCTGATATGTATGCCAAAAGGGGGGCTGAGGCGAAGTTATTCGGACCTGAGCCTGCGGTTCCCATCCCCCATGGCATCATTCGCCATAGGATTCACTGCCGGATGTCTGCACTTCAACTGCAGCTCTGGCTTGACATGGATGGGCAGAGACAAGCCAAGGAGTTTGTCCCGGGTCCTTCTATCACTAGGGCAAAGGAACTGCTTGCCCTCACCAAAAACAAAATTAGGCTGGTCACCAGTCTCCTCACTGGACACTGCCGGCTGAATAGACACCTGCACTTATTGGGCATCGTTGATGACCCACTCTGTAGGTTCTGCCGGGAGGTAGAGGAAACCTCCTCCCATATCCTCTGCAGCTGCGACTACCTCGCGGCCATGAGGTTTGAGCATTTTGATATGCATACTATGGAACCTCACCAGTTCTCTACTGTCTCGGCCAATCGGATTCTCCGATTCATCGAGGCGACAGGACTCTTCGCAGTCTAACCAGCTCGGGGCGCACAATATACCCTTGGTATCGGTGCTCGACGCGGCGACGCGTCACCCCCTTCAACAATAACAATAACAATAACAAGGTAATAGTGTGTTTTTTTAATTGTCTGTCTGTCTTTTCAGAGATTGAAAACTGACCCAACTGATAAAATAGATAAGAAGGCAGGGTTGGCAAAAATTGAGTTTTTTAAAAAAAAAAACAAAAGTTGTGTTTTTTATTGTTTATTGCACGATTTGTTGTTTTAAACTGTTTTTTTAAACAAGTAGAAAAAAACAGTAAAAAACACAAAAAAAAACTTTAAACATGTTTAAAATCACTCTTGCAGATCTAATAACCTATATATTATACATAGCGGCTCTCCATTTAAGCCACTACTCCCGCTAGCGCAAGGCGCTTATTTTCACAGCCTGCTTGATTAAACAAAATGGTCTTGGTTTGGACCAAGACAGAAAAAACTAACGATGAGAGTGACGTTTATCAATTGACTGAAGATCCGATATTGCGATTTTTCTTTATGTATATTTATTTATTCCTTAATCACAATTTAATTCAATCAACTTATTTAATGGTTAATCGATTTATTCCCTCCAAATTAATTGAAAAATAACATATTTGAGCTTTTTCAAGAACAAATTAGATTTTCCGAAATTATTTTATGATATTAATTATTTTGAAGGGAGTGCATGTTAAGCGATCAATACAGAATATGTGAAATATTCTACTGACTGTTTAAAAAGAGCAAGAGCTCCTTAAATTTAGAATATCAAGGTGTAAGAAATTGTCCGTGTGGAATTAGAACCAGGGACCACTTGAACCCAAAGCGAGTATCATAAAGCTTGACCAACGGACCACGAAAACGTATTGAGAAGAAAAACACAAAAAGACGAAATCAAGAGCTCCTAAAATTTAGAATTTGAAGGTGTAAGAAAGGGTCCTTGCCAGGGTTGGCAAAAAGGTAGTAAAAAAAAGTTGTGTTTTTATTGTTTAAAACACGATTTAAAATTAGATTTTCCGAAAACATTTTATCATGAAATTAATTATTTAAAATGGAGTACGTGTTGAGGGATCAAATTTGAATATTTGAAATGTTCTACTGACTGTTTAAAAAGAGCGCAAGAGATCTTTTTGAAACGAAAGTGTAATTTTTTAATAGCGCATACAAAATGTGGGTGATGGGTAAAATTGTTCATTTAACCCCAAATGTCCAAATGCTTGATTTCTTTTGTGGCCACTATTAAGGAATTTTCGCTTCCATACTGCAGAGTTTCTTGGTCAGAACTCATCCATTTGAAACTTCACCACCCCTTTCTACTTTGTAGGCGCTTCATGTTTTCCGTTTACGGATTAAGCGTATTATTTTAGCACTGTTAAGGGCCTGGCTTTAAATATTACGCGTAATCACTTTAGAACAGTAAAATGTACCAACAGTGTAGAAAAACGTTGTTCCTTTACCTTAGGTAGACGACAAAATAAGTTATTCTTAATCAAATTATTGAACATCAGTCTTCAATACAGATTGGTAACGGATAAATCAACTGGTAAGTTTTCCAAACAATTAAACACTCATATGAAACAGTCAAATTATTGGAAGGTTTTGATTGAAGCTTATTATTTCTATTATTATTTCTATTATTATTCTATTATTTTCGCTCATTTTCAAATAAAACGAGTTAAAAATATTCGAAATTCCTCTCCATAAAAAACATGTTTTAAACTGTTTGTTTAAAACGTTTTAAACAAATTAATGTTTATTTTTCATGGCTGTTTAAAACAAGTTTTAAACAAAAGTTCAAAACAAATTGTTTAAAACTTGCCAACCCTGTAAGAAGGTACATGAGGTTATTAATAAAGCTATTAAAAATAATGAAATTGAGAAGGATAAAAAATTCCATTACTTTCCCCCAGTTCTAAAAGTCCCACATGTTTATGGATTAGTAAAAATCCACAAGGAAAAAACCCTCTAAGGATAATAGTATCCTCGATAAACAGCCCCACTTATACTTGTGCAAAACAATTAGTTAAAATAATTTCACCATTAGTAGGTAACAATAATTTATCAATAAAGAATACCCAACAATTTGTATCAGACCTGAAAACCCAAAAAATAGATATAGACGATGAAATTTGTAGCCTTGATGTTATAAATTTATATGGTAGTATCCCTATCCCATTCGCACTGAAGATTCTAAAATCAAGATTAAAAACAGACAAATCATTACAAAATAGAACAACTTTAAGTTTAGAAACAATTATAAAATTAGCGGAAATTAGTTTAACTGACACATATTTTTTATTCGAGGATAACATATATACACAAAATAAGGGATTAGCAATGGGAAACCCTTTATCAGCTCCGATTGCGAATCTAGTTATGGAACATATTGAGGGTAGTATTTTAAAGAAGACAATTATAAAACAAAATTTAAAATTTTGGAGAAGATTCATGGATGATGTTTTTCTAATTAAGAAAAAAACCTTTAGAATAGATAGATTATTAGAAATAGCTAACAAAACGCAGAAGAATATTCAATTCACATTTGAAGGGGAAATAAATAAAAGTTTACCGTTTTTGGATGTTTTGATAAAACATGATAACAAAGAATTTGTATGTTCTATGTACCAAAAACCTACGCATGCAAAATCATTTTTAAATTTTAGATCATCCCATAACGAAAAAATAAAAATAGGCATTGTAAAAACATTTAAAAAACGAATAGAATATTTATCAGATATTTAGCGATAAAAATAAGTTCAAAGAACAATTTATAAATAGTGGATACCCGAACCACTTAATTGATCAAATATTTAACAATCTTGATGTCGAGAATATTAAAACCAAGATAAAACCAGAACACATTATATCATTACCCTATGTTAAAGGAATCTCTGAAAAGACAAACAGACAATTAAAAAAACACACTATTACCTTAGTTAACAAAACAACGAACACATTAAAATCAGAATTAATTAAAAATAAACCTAGAATAGATGAAATGAAAAAAAACAGGTATAATATATGAAATTAGATGTAAATGTGATAAAAAATACATAGGACAAACAAAACGACAACTAAAGAAAAGACAAACAGAACATAAATATGCTGTAAAAAATATGACGAAACCAATGGACTGGCGACCCATATAAAACAAAACAACGACCATCAAATTGATTGGGATTTAACTAGGGTTTTATGCCAAGAAACTAATTGGTACAAACGATGTTTTAAAGAATCAGTATATATTAAAGATAGAGGAAATTTAAACTTAGATCAAGGTTCGGTAAACATAAGCGGGTGGGGAGGATTTAACTTAAATAAAAAATGATATAAAAAAACGATATAAAAAAGGGGGCAATGTCACCTTCAACCTATGTAAAAAAATGAAAATTGGTTACTCGTAAAATTAAATTATTTTAGTTCATCGACCAGCGGCCCCTTTTAAAACTGGCTGAGGAAGGACCGCGGTCCGAAAGCTCCCAAATTTGTAAAATTTTAAACTTATAAAAATTTACTCCATGAAGTAGCAGTTCTTATTAAGTAAACAACATTCGAAATATTAAAATACCATGGATCAGAAATTCAATATCTACGAATATATTTAAGATTTTAAAATTTAATTTGTACCTGTATTTAAAATATCGATTATTTCCCATAAATTCCAGTTCGTTCAGCGCCATTTTTGGAGTTAACAGGAAATCCTAGCTTCTACTAACCGAAACCTTCAAAAGCTGTAAAGAGTCGCTGATTGATTGCTCGTTTTTCATTAGTAAAGCATAAGTTTATAAGATATTTTCCATCCATTAGTATGAAACTTCCTATATTTCGTCATGATAGAGACTTACTGAGAGCTAGTTCGAGAACGACGCGATAATTGACTACACCAAGTCTTGAAGTTCATCTTCCTATTTAGACCTTGACAGCGCCTCACCAGGCGTCGCTTTACGAGAACCTAGGACCAACGTCACTTAATTTTTTTCAATGCCAGGTATTTAGGCCCGGAAACCGGGCCAAACTACTGTTGAGCCTGAAAACCAGTCCAAAATAGCTGGCAGGCATTTGGAAGCTATTTTGGCCCAGAAACCGGGCTAAAATAGGGCCTTTATCACTGAGACTTTTTAAGCCTGGAAACCCGGCCAAAATAGTTGGCCCCGCGCGGCCGAGTCTGTTTAGGCCTGGAAAAGGGTAGGCCCGTTCTTCGGGCCTAAATAGTCATAGCTCAAACCACGACTATTATGGCCTGGAAAATTTGACGCCCGAAAACAGGGCCTAAATAGCTTACTCTCAATTGTTCTCTAATTTGGCCCGGAAACCGCGCCAAATGACAATCTTATTAATGCCAGCTATTTTGGCCTGGAAACCGGGCCATAATAAACACTTCGTTTATGGCCATGCATGTAAATCCTTTATTGTTTATGGTGGGAAAGATATTTTAAAATCTATATAATAACACAAATATTCACCTTCTTCTAGAGGTGTGAGGTTAATCATTTCAATCGAATAATTCGATCGAATACCGAACCGAATAATTCGATCCGGTATTCGATAAGCCCATTTTCACTATTCGGTACGAATATCGAAAACCGAACTGACCATTCGGTTAAAATTCGAGTACCATAAATTTAGGTCCTTGGCACTAGGGAGGCCCAACTTATTTTAATAAGTCTCATCCCAATTTTAATTGTCTCCCATCAAAAACTACCAGCAAGTGCCTAGAAAATATTAAGAAACATTTGACCACCAATGAAGAGAGGTATTTTGAAATTTAGGAGCTTCTAAATATTCTTCTCCTTGTTTTGAATTGACCATTGGCAAATATTAGGGTTACAACCCGATTAACCGCGAATAGTTGGCCTAGTATTCGCGAATATTAGGGTTAAATATTCGCGTTTACTAGGCTTAACTATTCGCGATTAATCGGGAAGGAAAAAAATTACCAAGGCCCAACTATTCGGTATTCGATTTGGAATAAACTATTCGATTCGGTATTTGATAAGGAAATTTTTTTGGTATTCGATAACCGGTTCGATACTTTAAAAGCGGTATTCGCACACCCCTAATTAAGATCTTCAATTTTAACATCAAATTTTAATTTGGGTTCAGTATTTTTTACCTCACCGAGTGACGATGACGGCACGGAGAGGTATTACATCGGACTTGTCTGCAAGCGCGTTCGCACATGGCAAATTGGAGCAAACACGTTCACAGAAAGCAATTTTTGGTTTCTACTCCCATCGTTTCACGAAAGGTGCACGCAGTTAGGACTTTTAATTTATGCTTTATCGTGAATCAAGCGCCTTATATACCCCAAATTTCCAAAAATTGTTAAAGAGGCATACACTTGAATTCAAACGTCAACAATACCAATGTTTTAAATGATTTTAGGAATAAAGTTTCTTAAAACGATATAACTAATATTAAGGTAATTTAATGACGATTAATATATTTAGTTATCATTTATATTTATTTGATTATGAGAAAAACCTCTGAAATTCGTCTCGACTTTGAGTAGTTTATTTTAGTTTCCCGAATTGTAATATTTTCTCATAAGAAAATAGCTCATAGCATAAGTATGAAACTCTCCTATTAAGCTATATTAACAGCATTTTCTTCCATATTTTCCAGGCGCATCGTGCTTTTCGCGAACCCCTTAGGCGGCGGTGATGGTTTCGTCCCCCACCCTATTGCAGTACCAAAACTTCTCCCACAGGGTGTAAAAGTGTAAGCGCGCTAAAACTGGATGCAAATGTTGTAGTATGAAAATGTTCTACGTTTCATAATTATAGGGTAAATATATATTATTTTCTTATTAGTTTATTAATAGTGTTTTTAATTGGAAAACTAAATTGTTAAAAGTTTCGGGAACTCAAAGGTTTTGAAATTCCAGCATTTCCATGATTCAAGGTTCTTTTCTCAGAAGCAAAAGAGTTTGTATTCAACACATACGTATTTATGTTTTTTAAAATCGAAAGAAGACCCTCTTGCTTCTTTTTTTACTCAAAGAGATTTACACTGTGTGTTCAACCCTTTTTAAACTCATTTCAAAACCCTATGTAAACCTTGTTTTCTAACAGTGAACCCTCAATGGTTTCCAGTTTTTGTACGTACCACTTTTAAACCAGTAATGGTTTGCTGCTTTTGAAGGCGACCCTTTTAAACCATTTAGTTACGGCTGAGAAAATCATAAACCCTTTGAACACCATTATTTTTAACTGTGCAGTTTAAACTCTTGAAATGTGTATCATTTGATATAAACATACTCCCTTAAGATATGACATCACGAATAATCAACATTTGCTGAAAAAGCCACATTTCACAGACGAAAACGTCTTTTCTTCGTCGCGTGTTTGTTTACCTCTCAATCCACGACGCGTATAAACAAAGAAACAAAAACAGATAGCTTTTAAATTGCAATGGTTGTAGCTCTTGTACTGCTTTTCCAATGTCAAAAACTCACAATATCGCACAATTGAACACTTTCGTGTATTTTGGAATGTTTTCTGAAGGTTTAGCGACAAGTGGACAAGAGTTGGAAGAGTTACGGTGTAAAAAATTTTTTAACGTTATAACAGTTCGCAGCTCGTATTGAAAACACCATTGTACCCAATGTTTGGAAATTATTCGTACAACCAACCTAATCTTCAAGTTAGCAACTTGGGTTGGAGAATTCTCGAAAAAGGCATGTCACAGCCAATGCGTTAGTAAGTTATCTTTTCGGCATTTAACTTCCTTTTTACCGGAAGACTCGTTCTGTTTGAAGGTATTTTCAAATTTGGTAAAATTGTAACGGTCAGTAAAATACATTCTGTTTACATCACTACATGAACCCAACAATCTTACTCCCCATTGAGGGTGTAATGAGCTGGCGGAGTCAATTTCTCGGGAATGGTTCAAATTTACAAAGGCTAATTTCATTTCTACTTGTTGGTTAGTTTTGGCGCTGTGGCATACTTTAATCTAGTAAACAATTTTCATGTTGTTCTTTCTATATGTGTATAAATAACGACACATTTTGACAAACATGGACATAAGATTTATTCAATTGCAAAATACAAGTTGCATGAAACAAGTGTTTGTTCTAACTCTTACAAAAACTCAGAATAAACAATGTACAAAGCCAAGAAAATACATCCGCTGTTAAACAAATCATCGTCTTTTCCAGAGGCGTTCGTTATGAAATTCACCTCAATACGAGGACAAATTTTCCTATTGGCAAGCAGTGTGGGCAAGTTACTCGTTTTGTTCCGTGCTCGCTTTCTACGTACCGTTCTGTCGAGTCTAAGTTAACAAGAGCATTCATTTTCCTTGGTGTGTTCCCACCACAACTTTAAGGGAGGGGATGTTCAACTCCATCTATTTCCGTCTAGGGTGAATACCATGACGATCTCCGCGGAAATTGTTGCCCTAAGTTAAACAAGCAAAAACAAAACCATACTCGAGGGGCTAGCCACTCGTGAAATCAAGTGTACACTCGACATGAAATCATTTTGAAATCAAAGTGAATTCTTGAAATCATTTTGAAATCAAGGTGAATTCTTGAAATCATTTTGAAATCAAACTGTATTCTTGAAATCATTTTGAAATCAAACTGAATTCTTTAAATCATTTTGAAATCAAAGTGAATTCTTGAATTCGTAGTGAAATCATATTGAAATCGTAGTGAAATCATAATGAATTCTAGAAATCGTCTTGAAATCATAATGAATTCTAGAAATCGTCTTGAAATCATTTCGAAATCAAAACGCAATCTTGAAATCATTTCGAAATCAAAACGCAGTCTTGAAATCATTTCGAAATTAATATGAAGTCTGGAAATTATTTTGAATTCAAATTGAATACTTGAAATCATAGTGAAATCATAGTGAATTCATAATGAAATCATAGTGAAATCATAGTGAATTCATAATGAAATCATTGTGAATTCTTAGTGAAATCATTGTGAATTCTTGAAATCTTGGTCTATATCGGTTAAATCATTGTGAAATAGTGCTAATACTATAGGTAATTTCGAATATTACCCCAACGACCATGTTTCTCTATACACAATAATATTCAAATTGGTCTATTCCGAAGTATATTCAAGATGTTTGCATTACTCAGGCCGTGGGAAAATTCCGCGCTCGGTTCCGCGCCTAGTGCGGCCTAGTGGAGATTTTCCGTGATTTACCAGGCTAGCTAGCGCAGAGCCAAATTTCCACGCGTGGGTGAAAGTGAACGAGCCAACAATACATCAGTTTTAACCTCGGTTTTAACATTGATTTCGCCTGACTTTAATAGGAAATTATTGGTTTTTATTTAAACTTTTATAATTTATACAATTGAATGCATCGCGTTTGAAAATGAGTGCCTCTAATAACTCTTCTGAGGAAAACCAAACGACAACTGACGTAAGTAAGATTTGATTTTGATTAAAGTGCCAATGATTTTGCCAGCGTATATTTTGGGCTTTAGCAAGTCGTTTGACAATTTCAACGGTGTCTCCCGTGAAATGGTTTTAGCCCGGTATACCAAAGTAAACCGAGTAAACATCTGAAAAACCCTTTAAGCAGCGATTCAAATATTTGGCCTTTTGTCTAGGCTATAGTAGCTTTCCTTCCATTGAGTTGAAAAAGGAAGAGAAGCTACCCCTACATAACCGATAGACATTCCATTTAAGCGCTACTATCGCTTTAATAGCGACCTATTCTAAATAAAAGTACAATCCGTTATGTAGGGGCTTTCATCACCCGTACAAAAATTTACGGCTGCATTTTGCTGTAAAGTAGATTTTTTCGAATCTGCAATATATTGCAATTAAACTGGAATATTCTGGAATAATACTGGAATAAACCTGAAAAAGGTTCAACTTCAGACAACAGAGGGGAAATAGTAACTCCCGTAAGAAATCAGGATGTTTGTAGGCTCATTACAGGTACCTTCCAGATATTTTGTATGAATGTTACAGTCGGAAATTGCTAAGTTTGTAGGATAATTGCAGGCGTGTTTCGGATACTTTTTAGGATAATTGCAGGCGCGTTTCATACACTTTTCCGGAACATCACAGGCGCGTTTCAGATACTTTGCAGGATCATTGCAGGCGCGTTTCAGATACTTTTCAGGATCATTGCAGGCGCGTTTCAGATACTTTTTAGGATAATGGCAGGTGCTTTTCAAATACTTTGCAGGATAATTGCAGGCGCTTTTCATATACTTTGTAGGATAATTACAGGCGCGTTTCTGATACTTTGTAGGATAATTGCAGGTGCTTTTCAGATATTTTTAGGATAATTGGAGGCTCGTATCAGATACTTTGCAGGACCATGGCAGGCGTGTTTCAGATACTTTGCAGGGTCATTGCAGGCGCGTTTCAGATACTTTGCAGGGTCATTGCAGGCGCGTTTCAGATACTTTGTAGTGCTGAAATTTTGGATTTTCAATTTGTAAAATTAATAAATTTTTACCTCTCCGAGTGACGATGTCGTCACGGAGAGGTATAACACTGTATGTGTCTTTTTGTGTGCCTGTCACCGCGTTCGCAGTTGACAAATCGGAGCAAGCGTGTTCGTAGAGAGATACATTGGTTTCTACTCCACTATCGTCGTTAGGGTTGAGGTGTATGCGACGATCGCCTAAGGCTACGAGAAAAGATAGCTTCCAAATGACAAGGCTTCCACCAAAGGTTCACGCAATTGCGTGTTTTCTAATTTATTATTGTTAATCAGTCGCCTTATATACAACTTTCCAAACATTGCTAAAGAGGCTTACGCTTGAGTTCAAACATCAACAATAGCTATGTTTAAAATGATTTTAGGAATAAAGTCTCTTAAAACGATTTAACTAGAATTAAGGTAAATTAATGACGATTAAATTAATAAATATTAATTATATTTATTTAAATATTTAAAAATATCCTCTAAATTGCGTCTCGACTTGGAGAGGCTTATTTTGGATTCCCAACTTGTACTCATCCCTTACAAAAATATTAAGCTGTAATTCATCTGCATACACGCTTTTTTATCGCTACCACGCTGTAACCATTAAGGCTACATTTCTGCAGCTCAAAAACCGGAAAAATTTCACAGCAATTCTAGAACTGCAAATTGACTGCCGTTTTGACATTTTCTGTTTGTTAACTGTTAACTGTCTAGCCTGGCAGATATATGTAGCGCAATTTTGCAAACGCTATGCAAAAGTAAAAATACCAGCTGCTAGTTTAAAACTGTAATTTGTCCGTTTTTATAGACACGTTACAGGTCTGCAAAAGTGATAGAAAAGTAGAAATCCAGCTGCTAATATAAAAGTGCAATTTGACCACATTTATAGTAATGTTACAGGTCTGAAAGAGTGATGGAAAAGTAGAAATCCAGCTGTTAATTTAAAACTGTAATTTGACCACATTTAGAGCCATATTGCAGGTATTCAAAAGTAGGACATTTTACTTGAATTGAATACCTGCAATATGTCTATAAATGTGGAATAGCTACAGTTTTAAATTTTAAGCTAGATTTCAACTTTTCCATCACTTTTGCAGACCTGTAACATGTCTATAAAAATGGTCAAATTACAGTTTTAAATTGGCAGTTGGAATTACACTTTTCCATCACTTTTTCAGACTTGTAACATGTCTATAAATGTAGTCAAATTACAGTTTTAAACTAGCATCGGGTATTTCTACTTTTCTATAAGTTTTGCAGACCTGTAACATGTCTATAAATATGGTGAAATTACAGTTTTAAATTGGCAGCTAGAATTCTACTTTTCCATTACATTTGCAGGCCTGTAACATGTCTATAAATGTGGTCAAGTTGCAGTTTTAAACTAGCAGCTGTTATTTCTACTTTTGCATCAGTTTTGCAGACCTGTAACATGTCTATAACTGTGGTCAAATTACAGTTTTAAACTAGCAGCTGTTATTATGCATATTTCTGCCAGTACGGACAATTAACAGTTAATAAACAGAAAATGTAGAAACGGCAGACAATTTGCAGTTCTGGAATTGCTGTGAAATTTTCGCGTTTTTCGACCTGCAGAAAATGTAGCCTTAATGTATACATATTACAGCGTGGTAGCGATAAAAAAGCGCGTATTCAGATGAATTACAGCTTAAAATTTTTGTACGGGAAGTGACAAATGAAAGATAAAATTGGATTTATTATTAATAATAATAATAATTTTGGAAGACCTCAAAACATCGAGCTGTTTTAAATGTAATAGGAGCTGGCTCGTGAAATTTCGACGAAAAAAATGTATAACCGTGTAACCGATTACCCCAAAAAGTTGGTAATACGATAGGCACAAATAACAAGAATCTTATTGTTAAAGAAAAAGTCACACCGTTTAGGGTTAGCGTTCCATAGAAAAAGCTTTAAAAGATTTTCAGTTTTTTAAGGAAATTGTGACAAGCCACACTGAAAAACTACAGCGAAGTTAGTTTTCGGAATACTTCTAAATTAACAAGCATTTGTTAAACGTGAAACTTACGGGTTTCGATTTTTAATTAATGAAGTCCTAGTATTGTACTTTAACTAATTAACAAAGTACGTCACAAAATTACTTTTGGCTCGGAAGTCAGCCTAACCTTATAGCGCGCTTAAACCTATTTCTTCATTTCGTTCTCGTTGACAACTAGAAGGGCCTAGGTTTGTGGGTGCTAACAGGTTACGTTGACCAATTTCAAATGTTGGGTTTCTTGCTGATTTTCGTAATTTCTTAGCAGTAGACGCTAACAAATTACTTTGGTATTTCATCCGAGCTTGAGCACCTTTATATGTATTTTCTAATTAACTGTAGCATCCTTTATAAGAAATAGGTCGTTATCAGGTCGAATTTTCGTCTAGAAAAGTAATTCAGGTAAATAATTACAGTTAATAGAGGTTTTATATCATATAAAGTAAGCTTTATGACGTTCTTTACTGCCAAGGCTTAAGTTTTAGTTTGTCTATGTAATATAGTGTTTATAGTGTCTTTAGGGCCGGAAATAAGCACAGGACACTGGACATTGTCCAATAAAATTTTAAAATGTCCCATAATCTTTTAAAAACTAAGGTGTCACTGAACATTTTGACCAATAAATTTTCCTAACTTTTGATAGATGAAGATGTGACACTATTTTGTACACTCCAATGTTGAATGTTCTATAAATGTTCCAGTCAAAGGAGGTTTTACTGGACAAATGTCCTATAAGAAATTTTTCTTATTTCCGGCCCTGAGTGTCTTTCCTTTTAAAGATTATAAGAAAGCTTATTTCCAGCACTGTTTTGGATTGGAATTACAAAAATACGCAGTCTGCTTCGATTCATGCTACAAATCCCAACCCTAGGGCCTAGGTTTTACGCTACGTAACTTCTGTGTTCATCATGACTGTTTGTTGGTGCTTCTAGTTTTAAGTAAAAAATGGCATATCTATCCAAATTATTATGGTTTAGAAATCAACGGTAGTGTTTTCACCCTGTGAAGCATTCAACTTCAAAATATTACAGGAAAGATGACAAAATGTTCAATGTGTTTTCCCTACGGCAGTTAAAAGAGTGGTGTTTACATTAGCGCATTTAATTCAACATTCTCATTTAAGGACAGGTATAAACGGTTTCATTATTTGTTAATCTCACTAAAATGCTACTAATTGTGAAGGTGTGTGATATAATTCCTGAAACTAAACCAATGTAGAGGACCAGATTATTCGTTAAAACAATTTTGATCCTATTGAATCAGTCATACAGTGATGTTACGTTATCATTTTATAAACTATTTGTTACCAACAGTGGACTGTTTAATTCATAAGTAACAGTGGTACTAGTTAATCCAAGAGGACAGTGTCGTTATATAATTTAATTAGTGAAATAATTTTCAGGTTTACATCACAGATTCTCTCAACGTTACCACGTTAGAAACGGAGGGTTAAGTTGTTTGCTATTTCCTCAGTCCACATTGCCGTTTGTTTATTGGTTTAAATTGCTATGAATTGTATAGGTATTTGATTTAGTTACTGGTATTCAAGCTAAACTATAGAATAACATCATTCATTAACATATTGTATAGATAATCTTTACCACAAACCTAACACAGGATATGATAAAAATTTAACGCAATTTGTTGGAAATAATCAAAAACTCCTCTAAACATTAGAATTAAGGTGAATTAATTGTTGAAAGTCATTTTATAAGCTTAATGAGCACTGACGACAAGTCAATTTCAACGTAATTAAGTATAATTAACGTGAAATTAAACCCCAAATATACATTTTTTGGATGAAAACTCAGAAAACTCTTAAATGATGTTCTTGATCAAGACTGTATCTACCCAAGCCGTTGGTAAAGCTCCATGTTTTCTCTTTCACACTTAAGATAATTTAAATTATCTCCAAAGTACCTTAATAGGCGCGAAATTCAAAAGTTTTGCGTAAAATGAGAATCGAAAACTCCACTGAAAATTGTAATTAAGGTAATGCATGCATTTAAACTCATTTTATAACCTAAATGTACACTGCCAAAACACAATCCTACGTTAATTTTAACTCAATTTAATATAATTAACGTGAAATTAAACCAAAATATACATTTTTGGATAAAAGCTCAAATAACTTTTAAATAAACTGTTTAATTATGATTAAAACTACCCAAGCCATTGGTAAAGCCCAATATTTTCTATTTCACACTTAAGTTATTTTAAACTATCTTTAAAGTACATTAATTGCCGCGAAATTCAAAAGTTTTGGGTTAAAAACTAAATATGTCGAAAAAATATTAAACTGCACTAAACATTGCAATTAGGGTAAAAAAATTCAAATATATTTTAAGCTTAATCCACTCTCACGAACCACGCTCAAATTAAGATTAAAACATCACAAGTTTTTCGTACAGCCACAGATGTTTCCTATTTCACTTTTAAATTTATTTAAATGATCATTAAAATACATAAAAAGCGCATACATTAAAATTTTAGGGTAATTGCAATTAAAATTAATATTTTATTGAAACTTATATTATAAACTAAATCCACACTAGATAAACAAGATAAGCCGTTAAATTAAACTCAATCAAGTATAATTAATGTGAAAGATTCGTGTTTTGGTTCTTGGATACCTTATAATTAAACTAACAAATTAAAATTAAAACTACATTTATCTTTCACCCAGCCTCCACTTTCCTGTTTAATTCTTACGATTAATTAAATTGTCATTTAAAAGCATTTTTCCATATTGAAAAGAGAGCCATTGGAAAGGAGCGATATTTAAAAGTTTTGGGGCAAGAGTCCAACAGTCACTTCTCTAAAGTTTGCAATTAGGGAGAATTTCTTGTTGAAACTCGTATAATAAACTGAAATAACGCTAGTAAAAGAAGATAAGCCGTTAATTTCAACTTAATAACCATATTTAACGTGAAATTAATCGAAAACAACAGGTTTTTGGGTAACTTTAGATAACCTTTAACTGAAATAATAATTTAAGATCAAACTACGCGAGTTGTTCTTTCAGCCTAAATGTTTTCCTATTTAACACTAAAATTAATTACATTATCACTATAATACATTAATAGGCTCCAAATACAAAATATTAGGGTAAGGAATGTGTCAAAATGAAACTTTTCCATTTAAATTTTAATATATCATTAACATAGTTCGCAAAATCACCAGCAACAATTTAATCTGGCAACATTCAATGTAATAATGTTGCCATTAAAACAAGGGCGTCTAGCCCATAACTAAGCCAAATCGCTAGTCATCTCACGCTGTCCCTAATTACATAAATTTTCTTCTTCAGAAATATCACCTAGCATACCAGTCAAGTGGGGGGAGCAACAAAAAATTTTAAAACACAGTCTTACGATTAGTCTTGGAATTTGGGCCTCAAATTACAACCTCGAATCTGTTTGGTTACACATCAACGTCAACGTAAATGTTCAATGTGATTACCATTGTGGTGCAGGCACTCTTCATCTGTCCAAGTCTTGCAATAACTTTACAAGCAACGAACTCATGACGCAGGAAGGCCAAATAAATGCCTTCAGAGATTTTCTTATCAAGAAAAAGGGTCCGATAATTTTGTTCCCAAGAATGGCCTCCCAAAAATGCACGTTATGAAGGTTTAAGGTACCATCCCTAAATAGCCTCGTCAGAGAACAGTACCTTTCTAAAAATAATGAATCGGCTTCAACTATTTCACGCAAGGTTTTGCCGTCTTGGGTAATCCTCGTAAACATCATGTTTAATTTGCCCTGGTTTGAATACACTGGCATTTTGCTAAGAGACGAGACTAACTAATTAAATTCGATCCTAACTGCTACGTAACGACGATTACTTTTCACTACGGCCTTTTTTCTCGGTTCCACAGACAACTCGGACCTTCTGCTTCAAAGTTATTCTCAAAGAAACCTTTGTGTATTCCTTATTTTGTCCAGTTTAAGGTTAGGGGTGTTTAAAAATTGGCCAACCATTATTACAATGGTTTCTTTTTTCAGTACTTGTGCCTTTTTAACAGGCGTATTGTTACAATTGTAACACTACAGACCTTGTATTTCAAATGGGACCGGCAATACCGCAACGCTGAGCCGAAAAACCAGGATGGTAATTGTTTGGACCTATTGGGTCAGGGGTCAGGACATTGGAGGACCAAACATACCGTGGTGTCACGTGTCGAACGTTAAAGCGACCTTCACCACTAAACACACCATGACCTGCTCAAGCTGGCAATCTTTGAAAACTCAACTTTGAGGAACTTCCAGTCTCTTTAGATCATATACAGGGTCTTTCAGTGCAGCTAAGCAGCAGAATTTCAGTAGTTAATCGCGTTTCCTAGCAAAATGCCAACCTATTCTAACCAGGAAAAATTGGACAGCACGTTTATTTTGGGTGAAGGTCGCGGTAACGTTCAACTAAAGGCAGTGCTTTATGCCGAACGGTCTCCACACCGACAACCTTTGGTTGCGAGAACCTTCGTGATTTCGGTAGTGCAAGATCGTGAACGTAGAAGAGACTGTAGTCTGTAATGAGGATAGAGACTTTGACATCGTAGAAAGTTTTGAAGCCAATCTCATGCTAGTAGTAGAGCGGTGGAACATGAAGTTGCACTAAGCCATTCTACTGTTCGTGCCAGTTTACAAGGGCATTACTACCGCCATAATCTTATCCCCCTACATCAAGCCTTAACGGACGAGAAGTACCTAAGACGGCAATACCATTAGTCTTACCATGCGTCATGAGTTTAGTGGTTGCAAATATTGGTCTGATCTCGACAACACTGTATATGTATACAGTGTAAAAAACAAATATTTGTCTTCCATATTTCAAATACCGTCGTTTTTAAACTTCTTTCATAAATAAAGTACAACATTATATGCTTATCGAAATCAATGTTATTGGATATAAGTTAAATGTAATTAACGATAATTAAGAACTTCTTTAAGCAAATGTATGACGGTAAAGCAAAAATAAAATTATTCAAATTTTAATTACATTAAGACTGAAGTGAAAGATATTATAAAAAAACGTCTTGGTTTAGACCAAGGCCGAAAAAACAAACGATATGTGTGAGGTTTATCATTTGACTGAAGTTTCAGATATTGCAATTGTTTTAGTTATTTTTATCCATTTAATCCTTAATCAATATTAAATTCAATCAACTGATTTTACTGTTAATCGATCCATTCCCTCTAAATTAATTTAAAAAATTACATATCTACGCTTTTTCAAGAACAATTACATTTTCCGAAAACATTTTATCATGAAATTAATTATTTTGAAGGGATTTTGTGTCGATAATTACTAACTTGAAAGCACCTTGACGGGCATAGTTTTAATTAAGGCTGGCTTGACAAATTTTGAAATTTGCACCAAAAAAGTTTAAATCTGTAGTAAGTTTCTGAGAAGACTGACGTTCAAGAAATTATGATAAATAACTTCTTTTGCTCAAACTAACTTATAAACTAATGTCGTCTTCTTAAGACAAAGCAACAACGTTTATCCTGTGTGGTTTCTTTTAGTAGGTGGCACTCTGTAGCACACGAAAAATATATTATTTTATTTTAATGTATGCGCTTTTGATGTAACTCCCCCCCCCTTCCTCCATATTCCCAATATATACAATTTAACAATCACCAGTTGTTCCAGTGCATGGGTCATCTGAGCCGTCGCAACACACTCAGCCAATATTATCATATAGTTCGAAACCTTTTCACATTAGTGAAAGGCACATGACTCTCCGGACTTGCCCGCCAACCTTAATAACCTAAAACTATAAAACATTCGTGTACATGAATGATTACGGTTGTGGCCTGACACTCGCTAGCGCCTGAAGGACCGATAACTCAGTGTAATCGGTGTACATTTGTAAGTGAGTGGACCATTTTGGAAATTACATACAGATAATTAAAACACAGGGGTGATGCCACCATTGAGGTCTTCTCTCTCTCTTTCCTAGAAGCACCGCTATAGGCAGTGAGAGTTGACTAGCCTCTTACCTGTAGTGAACTTTGGCACAGTCTGGCGGTGACCCTTGGTGTGAGAGAGAATACCCCAATGGTGGCCTCGCCCCTGTGTGTTTTCCGAAATGGTCTTTATGCATACTAAAATGATTACACGTAATACGTAACCGGTGTACAAGTAGCGCCAACAATGTAGAAAGGGGTGGTGACGTTTCTAATAAAGACTGAATTATGACCAAGAAATTTTAAAGCACGGAGAGGGAAATTGCAGTGCAATCTTTTCTTCATAGGGGCGACAATAGAAATGTAGCATTTTGATATACGAAATTAAATGTATAAATTCGTGCAACACCCTTGCTTGGCATTCACTATTAAATATTTACATTGTCCTTTCGAATTATGTCAGTAGAATATTTCAAATATTCAACATTGACACCTCAACACGTACTCCCCTCAAAATAATTAATTTCATGATAAAATGTTTTCGGAAAATGTAATTGTTCTTGAAAAAGCGTAGATATGTAATTTTTTAAATTAATTTAGAGGGAATAGACGATTAACAGTAAAACCAGTTGATTGAATTTAATATTGATTAAGGATTAAATGGATAAAAATAACTAAAACAATTGCAATATCTGAAACTTCAGTCAAATGATAAACCTCACACATATCGTTTGTTTTTTCGGCCTTGGTCTAAACCAAGACGTTTTTTTATAATAAACCAAGGTTTTGAACGCAGAATTTATCCCAGTCTGTTTATTTTAGCAGTAAAGATCTTCTCAAGACACACTTTCTTATCAGTTTGATAAATGGAAATTTCACCGGTGATAAATTATAAAGTGCAACGTCTAATAAATCCGCATCTCTTTTATCGGTATCATCGTAATTTCGATGTTACGTTGAAATTTAAAAATATCATTTAACCACATTGGAACAGAAAAACTCCAATGCAAAAACAGATGGACACGCGTAGGTTCAATAGAGAATGATGTACCACAGACATTGGATGGATGTGTCAAGGCTGCCAATCTCAAGACCGGGAGAGGGCCGCCTAATAAAACACGCACCGGGGAGAAAAAAAACGCGTGTGGCGGCCCTCACCCGGTCTTGAGATTGGCAGCCTTGACACATCCATCCAATGTCTGTGGTACATCATTCTCTATTGAACCTACGCGTGTCCATCTGTTTTTGCATTGGAGTTTTTCTGTTCCAAAGTGGTTAAATGATATTTTTAAATTTCAACGTAACTGGTAACATGCGTGTGATCAAATTTCACACACTGTTGAGATCTGCGAGAAGTATTTATACCCTTGTAAAATTTATAAAAATATTAAACACATTACTTACAATTGTACTTTTGTCATTTCATGAACGTCCAACTGCTTTTTAGTTCCTTTGAATGTGATTTGAACCACATTTTAGTAGTTTAACAAAACTTTCTTATCCACTTTCTTAGTCGTATTAGTTCGCTTTCAATCGAATGCTTTCATTTCACATCAGTTTCATCCGAATTTTAGTAGATTAACAACACTTTCGACCTCTTTTTCGTCATTCAACTTCATTATCTGTTTTATAATAGTCATATATTAAGAATATCGGATATATTTAAGTCGAATAACGAAACGTTTACTAAACACTTATCGAAACTTTAACCAATTTTTAGTGATTTGCCGATACTTTAAATGAATTATAGACACTTCATGTCACTTTCAGCAACTTTTTTAGTTCCTTGTGAAGAAAACTTAATCGGAATTCTGTCATTTGAAAACGTTTTCTGTAACGTTAATACCTATAAACATATTAGAAACCAAACTGCAATAATATCAAAACATAAATTAATGTTAATGAGGAGATGGTGTTTCATTGATTTTCTGTTATTTAGTCTGAACTTTGAAATCATCCGTTTTAAACTACGTATCTTTCACCTTGAAAATTCGTTTTCCATATAAACTTTTGCAGTTGGATTAGGAGTTTATCTCGAATTCCAAATCTCACTATACTAAAGTAATTTAAAATCATAGATTAATGTATTCCGATTAAGAGTAAGACGTTTATATTCTAGGAATTCATACATTATTAGGTAATAAGGTATTCATCACATTTATATCACATGGGAATTTTGGTTATGGAACATTGAAATTCGATTTCAAAACCATAGAAAATAGTAAAGCGATGTAGAATTTCGGAAAAAGGAATTAAATCGCCGAAATAATTAAAATTAGAACAGAAACATGAAAAGCTTGAGGAAAAAGGATAAATAAGCTTGCAACAAAATAAGAAGTTTGAAACGTTTCAGCAGGAACAACAAAAGTTTGAAAAGTAATAAAAAACGTATCAGCACAAATAAGAAAAGTTTGAACAGTAATAAAAACGTTTCAGCAGAAATAAGAAATGTCTAAACAGAAACAGGGAAAAATTGAACATAAATAGTGAAAATTTGAACATAAATAGTGAAACTTTAAACATAAATGGTGAAACTTTAAACATAAATGGTGAAACTTTAAACATAAATGCTGAAACTTTGAACAGAGAGAGTGTAACTTTGAACAAAAATAGTGTAACTTTGTACATAAAGAGTGAAACTTTGAACAAAAAAAGAGTGAAACTTTGAACATAAAGAGTGAAAATTTGATCAGAAAGAATGAAACCTTGAACATAAATAGTGAAACTTTGAACAGAAATAGTGAAACTTTAAACATAAAGGGTGAAGCTTTAAACATAAATGGTGAAACTTTAAACATATATGGTGAAACTTTAAACATAAATGCTGAAACTTTGAACAGAGAGAGTGTAACTTTGAACCGAAATAGTGTAACTTTGTAAATAAAGAGTGAAACTTTGAACAAAAAAAGAGTGAAACTTTGAACATAAAGAGTGAAACTTTGATCAGAAAGAATGAAACCTTGAACATAAATAGTGAAACTTTGTACAGAAATAGTGAAACTTTAAACATAAAGGGTGAAACTTTAAACATAAATGGTGAAACTTTAAACATAAATGGTGAAACTTTAATCATAAATGGTGAAACTTTAATCATAAATGGTGAAGATTTGAACAGAAAGAGTGAAACTTTGAACAGAAAGAGTGAAACTTTGAACTGAAAGAGTGAAAAATAGAACAGAAAGAGTGAAACATAGACCAGAACGAGTGAAACATAGGACAGAACGAGTGAAACATAGGACAGAAAGAGTGAAACATAGAACAGAAAGAGTGAAACCTAGAACAGAA
>JAEQBA010000027.1:51602-95236 GCA_019434445.1 Phalangium opilio | reverse complement strand
AGAGTGAAACATAGGACAGAAAGAGTGAAACATAGAACAGAAAGAGTGAAACATAGGACAGAAAGAGTGAAACATAGAACAGAAAGAGTGAAACATAGAACAGAAAGAGTGAAACATAGAACAGAAAGAGTGAAACATAGAACAGAAAGAGTGAAACATAGAACAGAAAGAGTGAAACATAGAACAGAAAGAGTGAAACATAGAACAGAAAGAGTGAAACATAGAACAGAAAGAGTGAAACATAGGACAGAAAGAGTGAAACATAGGACAGAAAGAGTGAAACATAGGACAGAAAGAGTGAAACATAGAACAGAAAGAGTGAAACATAGAACAGAAAGAGTGAAACATAGAACAGAAAGAGTGAAACATAGAACAGAAAGAGTGAAACATAGAACAGAAAGAGTGAAACCTAGAACAGAAAGAGTGAAACATAGAACAGAAAGAGTGAAACATAGAACAGAAAGAGTGAAACATAGAACAGAAAGAGTGAAACATAGAACAGAAAGAGTGAAACATAGGACAGAAAGAGTGAAACATAGGACAGAAAGAGTGAAACCATAGAACAGAAAGAGTGAAACATAGAACAGAAAGAGTGAAACATAGAACAGAAAGAGTGAAACATAGAACAGAAAGAGTGAAACATAGAACAGAAAGAGTGAAACCATAGAACAGAAAGAGTGAAACATAGAACAGAAAGAGTGAAAAATAGAACAGAAAGAGTGAAACATAGGACAGAAAGAGTGAAACATAGAACAGAAAGAGTGAAACATAGAACAGAAAGAGTGAAACATAGAACAGAAAGAGTGAAACATAGAACAGAAAGAGTGAAAAACCTAGAACAGAAAGAGTGAAACATAGAACAGAAAGAGTGAAACATAACAGAAAGAGTGAAACATAGAACAGAAAGAGTGTGAAACATAGAACAGAAAGAGTGAAACATAGAACAGAAAGAGTGAAACATAGAACAGAAAGAGTGAAACATAGAACAGAAAGAGTGAAAAGAACAGAAAGAGTGAAACATAGAACAGAAAGAGTGAAACATAGAACAGAAAGAGTGAAACATAGAACAGAAAGAGTGAAACATAGAACAGAAAGAGTGAAACATAGAACAGAAAGAGTGAAACATAGAACAGAAAGAGTGAAACATAGAACAGAAAGAGTGAAACATAGAACAGAAAGAGTGAAACATAGAACAGAAAGAGTGAGTGAAACATAGAACAGAAAGAGTGAAACATAGAACAGAAAGAGTGAAACATAGAACAGAAAGAGTGAAACCTAGAACAGAAAGAGTGAAACATAGAACAGAAAGAGTGAAACATAGAACAGAAAGAGTGAAACCTAGAACAGAAAGAGTGAAACCTAGAACAGAAAGAGTGAAACATAGAACAGAAAGAGTGAAAATAGAACAGAAAGAGTGAAATAGAACAGAAAGAGTGAAACATAGAACAGAAAGAGTGTGAAACATAGAACAGAAAGAGTGAAACAATAGAACAGAAAGAGTGAAACATAGAACAGAAAGAGTGAAACATAGAAACAGAAAGAGTGGTGAAAAGTAAACAAAAGAAGAAGAGAGTGAAACATAGAACAGAAAGAGTGAAACATAGAACAGAAAGAGTGAAACATAGAACAGAAAGAGTGAAACCTAGAACAGAAAGAGTGAAACCTAGACAGAAAGAGTGAAACATAGAACAGAAAGAGTGAAACATAGAACAGAAAGAGTGAAACATAGGACAGAAAGAGAGTGAAACATAGAACAGAAAGAGTGAAACATAGAACAGAAAGAGTGAAACATAGAACAGAAAGAGTGAAACATAGAACAGAAAGAGTGAAACATAGAACAGAAAGAGTGAAACATAGGAAAGAAAGAGTGAAACATAGAACAGAAAGAGTGAAACATAGAACAGAAAGAGTGAAACATAGAACAGAAAGAGTGAAACATATAGAACAGAAAGAGTGAAACATAGAACAGAAAGAGTGAAACATAGAACAGAAAGAGTGAAACATAAACAGAAAGAGTGAAACATAGAACAGAAAGAGTGAAACATAGAACAGAAAGAGTGAAACATAGAACAGAAAGAGTGAAACATAGAACAGAAAGAGTGAAACATAGAACAGAAAGAGTGAAACATAGAACAGAAAGAGTGAAACATAGAACAGAAAGAGTGAAAATAGGACAGAAAGAGTGAAACATAGAACAGAAAGAGTGAAACATAGAACAGAAAGAGTGAAACATAGAACAGAAAGAGTGAAACATAGAACAGAAAGAGTGAAACATAGAACAGAAAGAGTGAAACCTAGAACAGAAAGAGTGAAACCTAGAACAGAAAGAGTGAAACATAGAACAGAAAGAGTGAAACATAGACAGAAAGAGTGAAACATAGAACAGAAAGAGTGAAACATAGAACAGAAAGAGTGAAACATAGAACAGAAAGAGTGAAACATAGAACAGAAAGAGTGAAACCTAGAACAGAAAGAGTGAAACATAGAACAGAAAGAGTGAAACATAGAACAGAAAGAGTGAAACATAGAACAGAAAGAGTGAAACATAGAACAGAAAGAGTGAAACATAGAACAGAAAGAGTGAAACATAGAACAGAAAGAGTGAACATAGGACAGAAAGAGTGAAACATAGAACAGAAAGAGTGAAACATAGGACACAGAAAGAGTGAAACATAGAACAGAAAGAGTGAAACATAGAAACAGAAGAGTGAAACATAGAACAGAAAGAGTGAAACATAGAACAGAAAGAGTGAAACATAGAACAGAAAGAGTGAAACATAAAACAGAAAGAGTGAAACATAAAACAGAAAGAGTGAAACATAGAACAGAAAGAGTGAAACATAGAACAGAAAGAGTGAAACCTAGAACAGAAAGAGTGAAACAAGGACAGAAGAGTGAAACATAGGACAGAAAGAGTGAAACATAGAACAGAAAGAGTGAAACATAGAACAGAAAGAGTGAAACATAGAACAGAAAGAGTGAAACATAGAACAGAAAGAGTGAAACATAGAACAGAAAGAGTGAAACATAGAACAGAAAGAGTGAAACGTAAAACAGAAAGAGTGAAACGTAAAACAGAAAGAGTGAAACGTAAAACAGAAAGAGTGAAACATAGAACAGAAAGAGTGAAACATAAACAGAAAGAGTGAAACGTAAAACAGAATGAGTGAAACGTAAAATAGAAAGAGTGAAACGTAGAACAGAAAGAGTGAAACATAGAACAGAAAGAGTGAAACGTAGAACAGAAAGAGTGAAACGTAGAACAGAAAGAGTGAAACATAGAACAGAAAGAGTGAAACATAGAACAGAAAGAGTGAAACATAGAACAGAAAGAGTGAAACATAGGACAGAAAGAGTGAACATAGAACAGAAAGAGTGAACCATAGAACAGAAAGAGTGAAACATAGAACAGAAAGAGTGAAACATAGAACAGAAAGAGTGAAACATAGAACAGAAAGAGTGAAACCTAGAACAGAAAGAGTGAAACCTAGAACAGAAAGAGTGAAACATAGGACAGAAAGAGTGAAACATAGGTCAGAAAGAGTGAAACATAGGTCAGAAAGAGTGAAAATATAGTCAGAAAGAGTGAAACATAGAACAGAAAGAGTGAAACTAGAACAGAAAGAGTGAAACCTAGAACAGAAAGAGTGAAACATAGAACAGAAAGAGTGAAACATAGAACAGAAAGAGTGAAACATAGAACAGAAAGAGTGAAACATAGAACAGAAAGAGTAAAACATAGAACAGAAAGAGTGAAACATAGAACAGAAAGAGTGAAACAGAACAGAAAGAGTGAAACAGAACAGAAAGAGTGAAACATAGAACAGAAAGAGTGAAACATAGAACAGAAAGAGTGAAACCTAGAACAGAAAGAGTGAACCTAGAACAGAAAGAGTGAAACCTAGAACAGAAAGAGTGAAACCTAGAACAGAAAGAGTGAAACCAGAACAGAAAGAGTGAAACCTAGAACAGAAAGAGTGAAACCTAGAACAGAAAGAGTGAAACCTAGAACAGAAAGAGTGAAACCTAGAACAGAAAGAGTGAAACCTAGAACAGAAAGAGTGAAACCTAGAACAGAAAGAGTGAAACCTAGAACAGAAAGAGTGAAACCTAGAACAGAAAGAGTGAAACCTAGAACAGAAAGAGTGAAACCTAGAACAGAAAGAGTGAAACCTAGAACAGAAAGAGTGAAACCTAGAACAGAAAGAGTGAAACCTAGAACAGAAAGAGTGAAACATAGAACAGAAAGATGAAATAAGTTCACTTTTGCACTTATTAATTTAACCTTTGCCCGCTCGCGCTCGGAGGAAATTTACCGATGATTTGGAAATGAGTTTTACCCTTTTATCATTGTTTAGTATGGTTTGAATTTGACTTTGTTTGTGTTTAGGTGATACAATTACCGTCTTTTCTATTTGTTTTTCATCCATACTTTTAGGAAGGTCAAATATTTGTTCATTTCCTCGGTATGTATGTGAAAGAATGGATAAATCGAGGGATATGCTTTTATCATTTCAAAATCATTATTGGTTCTCTTATCAGATCGAGAGTTCACTCTACTGTTGGCAGTGTGAGACAGAGTTTTGGAAATAGAGCCAAACGGCACTGTGAATGTTCTTTGATTCATTTGGAATATCTCTTTTGCCGGGTCTAGAACAAAAGTATTCGACTGACTATCATTGTCAATTGGATTTGGCGTTTGGTAACCAACTTTTTCGAGACCGATACGAAGCATGTTATAGAGAGTCTTATTATTCTTACCACAAGGGTATTTGTATTTTTAAAAGAACATAGTTTGAAATAGAAAAATTTATTTAAAGCAAGGTGGAGCTCCAGTGCGCCCCTTATTGACGAACTTTCTATTGTACATTGGGTTTAGCTTGTTAGGGTAAGCTTCAGGTCCTCCCTTATGCATTAAGTCTCATTGTTACCTACCTACGGCAAGGTAAAATGCTTATGTTTATACAAGGTTAGGCATCATGGTAGGGGCGCCTATGGAGCCGCCTGTTGCTTTAAGGGTCTAAACTACGAGAAATAGGCTTGGGACCCTTGGCTAAGAAACCCACATATGGCTTGGGATCCTGTACTAAGAAACCTACTTTAGGTTTGGGATCCTGTACTAAGAAACCCACTTTAGGCTTGGGATCCTGTACTAAGAAACCCACTTTAGGCTTGGGATCCTGTACTAAGAAACCCACTTTAGGCTTGGGATCCTGTACTAAGAGACCCACTTAAGGCTTGGGATCCTGTACTAAGAGACCCACTTAAGGCTTGGGATCCTTGACTAAGAGACCCACTTAAGGCTTGGGATCCTTGACTAAGAGACCCACTTAAGGCTTGGGATCCTTGACTAAGAGACCCACTTAAGGCTTGGGATCCTTGACTAAGAGACCCACTTAAGGCTTGGGATCCTTGACTAAGAGACCCACTTAAGGCTTGGGATCCTTGACTAAGAGACCCACACAAGGCTTGGGATCCTTGACTAAAGAACCCACATCTGACTTCAAGATTTGAAAAAAAAATGGTAAGTATCATTATTGTAATTGACGGTCATATAAGTTTGGTATTAATCCATTTAAAAATATGGTATATTTTATGAGTAACCTGGAGGATTGGCGTAGTTCATGAGTAGCCTAGAGGATTTGTGTAGTTAATGAATACCCTAGAGGTTATGCGTAGTTCATGAATACCCTAGAGGATATGCGTAGTTCATGAATGCCCTAGAGGATTGGAGTGATTCATGAGTAACCCTACAGCATTGGTTTAGTTCATGGGTAACCATGGAGGACAAGGTCAACGAAATTGTAAACAAGGTATGTAATAGTGATAATTAGTTAATGGGGATAATCGTTGAGGTGATTTATTGTGGTTCTTCAGAAAATACGTCGGCAAAATATACCTCAAGGCTTATCCTTAGGCTTAATAAAGGTGAAATACAACTCTGAAAACGTTAAAATGGTTGCGTCAGTTGACTGAGATCTGGAGCGGCAACTGTGGGTTCATGTAAAGGCGAACCACTGAACAAAGTGTAAGTGTTGCACCAAGTTTCATAGGTTTGGTGAAGAATGGAGCAATTTTGTATAGCGTACTTTAAAAATGTTTTAGGTATGGCGAAGCGGAAATGGCTGAATAATCGGCGACAATTCAATAGTCCTAGTCGAAAATCCCCTTTTTTCGGCAAAACGCGGCCGAGGTGATTTTGAAAATGTTCCTGGCGGCGTTATCTGCCGTTGATAACACTGCAGCGTCCTCAAAAGTTGGCCAACGCTCAAAGCGGAAGTTGGACTTCGCCGCAATTTATCGAGTAGAACTATAGTTCTAGCACGTTCAATGTTATGGGAGCAGCAAGTAGAGCAATACAAGGGCGGGCTGCATAGCGGTCTAGCAGTGGAAATACAGAAAGGAGAAAAACTTAACGCCAAGAGGCAGAGTTTTCCTATTATGTGGAACTGGAGTCGTCTTGGTCTTTGTTATCTGAAACGTACAGCGCCAATACACTTATGTAATAGTTTCGTAAAAACGAAACTTTATGAACTACGCCTCATCTACTAGGTTATTGCTTTCTTTCGGACGCTATCCACCAAACATTCATCCTTAAACAGTCTGAAGAAGTTTTTAATATTAATAGTCTTAATTTGATTGTGGTTTTTTCCCAAATGGGTTTTCCCAGAGCCTTTTTTCCCACATGCGTTGTGGGTTTTTATGGCTCGAATTAGCTTGTATTATGACATGAATATTTGACATCCATTGCATCGTTTGGTAATGCTATTAATAAATTTATTCGTGGATAGCTCAGACGTCAGAGTGGAAAATCAATAATTTAAAAATAAGTGTTTTAATATTAATAATTCAACTGTGATTATGGTTTTTTCCCAAATGGGTTTTCCCAGAACCTTTTTTCCCATATGCGCTGTGGGTTTTTATGGTTCGAATTAGCTTGTATTATGGCATGAATATTTGACATCCATTGCATCGTTTGTTAATGCTATTAATCAATTTATTCGTGGATAGCTCAGACGCCCGAGTCAAAATCAACTAATAATTTAAAAATACGTGTTTTAATATTAATAATTCAACTGTGATTATGGTTTTTTCCCCAAACGGGTTTTCCCAGAGCCATTTTTCCCACATGCGCTGTGGGTTTTTATGGTTCGAATTAGCTTGTATTATGGCATGAATATTTGACATCCATTGCATCGTTTGTTATAGCTATTAATAAATTTATTCGTGGATAGCTCAGACATCCGAGTCAAAATCAACTAATAATTTAAAAATACGTGTTTTAATATTAATAATTCAACTGTGATTATGGTTTTTTCCCCAAACGGGTTTTCCCAGAGCCTTTTTTCCCACATGCGCTGTGGGTTTTAGCTTGTATTATGACATGAATATTTGACATCCATTGCATCGTTTGTTAATGCTATTAATCAATTTATTCGTGGATAGCTCAGACGTCAGAGTGGAAAATCAATAATTTAAATATAAGTGTTTTAATATTAATAATTCAACTGTGATTATGGTTTTTTTCCCAATGGGTTTTCCCAGAACCTTTTTTCCCATATGCGCTGTGGGTTTTTATGGTTCGAATTAGCTTGTATTATGACATGAATATTTGACATCCATTGCATCGTTCGATAATGCTATTAATAAATTTATTCGTGGATAGCTCAGACGTCCGAGTCAAAATCAACTAATAATTTAAAAATACGTGTTTTAATATTAATAATTCAACTGTGATTATGGTTTTTTCCCCAATGGGTTTTCCCAGAACCTTTTTTCCCATATGCTCTGTGGGTTTTTATGGTTCGAATTTGCTTAATGTTAAATTATACTGAAGGTTCCAATATATAATGTTAAATAACTATTCAATGTTGTATATAGATAGAAACGATGAAGTATTATAAATACTGTTCTGTTAATGGTTTTTCAAGAACCTTTTGTTCCCATATGTATTGTGGGTTTTATGGTTTTAATTAGGTTATATTTAACTTTTACTGTACAGTATTATGTTATTTATTTCTTTGTATATATTGAAGTATTGTTGAAGTGTTATAAATACTGTCTTCTGAGCCTAATGTACTTTCAGAATGTTATGGTCTTGAATTAAATGAAAAGTAAATAAAGTGAACGTTGAAATATATGACATCGTCCCTATATTATGTAAGATGAACCTCGTTCGGCCGTCGAAGGTAATTTAAGACAAGTAATGATGATAATATACATGTATAAAGTCGATAAGTTTAATAATATAGGGGTAATTAAGTGACTATTTTAAAATTCAATTCCTGCTCTTGCAAAGATTTAATAAAAGCAATAGATGCATATATTTAGGTTGTTTAAGGGGTAGTGATAGTCATCTCCACTCGGAGAGGTAATATTTTGGCTTTCCCAACTTGTAATTTATTAAGATATAGAACATGCATGATTAGTCCAAAACCAGATCGGATAGTTTATTGCTATTCAATTTACCAAAATAAATTTGATGATCTGAAATGGGAAATCCCTGAAATAGAATTTATGGAAGGGTTACCTCCGAATAACGAAGAATTTTGGAATAGAAATCAAAATAACCTCCTGGTGTTGGATGATTTAGCTTCAGAATGTGGTAATAGTAAAGAAATAGCTGATATATTTATTAAGGGCAGTCACAACTATAATACCAGCATAATTTTAATTACACAGAGCTTATTTAGTAAAAATAAAGAGTTCAGATTGATTAGCCTAAATTGCGTTTATATTTTAATATTCAAATGTCCCAGGCATTCAGCGTCAATACAATTTTTAAGTAGGCTAGTTTTTCCTAGAAAAAGTCAGTTTCTAGTGAAGGCCTACGCCATTGCTACTGAAAAGCCGCACTCGTACATTTTGATTGACTGTCATCAAGCCACGGATGAATGTCTACGAGTTAGAACAAATGTCCTCCCTCCAGATGGAAATATGTACGTATTTATCGACGAATAAGAAAGAGTGACGGCGCATTTTTAATCTATTTAATACAATGATTCTGCCGGTCTCACTTCGTAAGAAATACCCCTACCTAACTTTGCTTAAACGAAGCAATAAAATTCAAAGAAAACACATTCTAAAAACCGTAACAAAGATCAATTAAAGACGCTTTGTAATATTTGTTTTAACATTACACACGGCGGGATACCTTTGACCTCCAAAGTAAAAAATCATTTAAAACGTCACAGAAGAGTTATAAGGCTATTGGCTCAAAAGTCTTTGCCATTAAGTAAGAAGCGTCAGTTGATAATTAAAAATAATTATATTTATTTAAATATTAAAGATAAACCTCTCGTGCAAAGAGAGAGATTATCATCGCCTTCTATGTCTACCAAGGCCCGTGCATGCGATATATTTCAATAATTGCCTCCTATATCTATCAAGGCGCGTGCATTGTGATATATTTCATTCATTGCCTCCTATATCTATCAAGACCCATGTATTGCGATATATTTTTCAAAACAACAACAAAAATGGGAAGCTCCTCTCAGAAACATAATAATTTCTTTTCTCTGTATATGAAATGAAAATATGGATAATATTGCGCTCCTTCTTTAATGGTATGAATCCTTGCCTGTCTATTAATATTTTACGTAGAAGTAATACGTTTTTAGCGAAGTCTAGATAGGATAAACATAAGCGAGATTGTTTCGGAAAAAAATACTGCTTCCACTAATGGGTTTATACTCCTTGTTACTGTTGTATAGAGTGATCATGATAAAAGCTTAAAAAATTACGAGGGGACAGACCTTTTTTATCCTCTTGTTTTACTCTTAATAAGAATATAAAACATTTATATTGTATCAAAAAATATTTTTTGGTGCTAAGATTGCTTTAAAAAAATCCAAACGGTTAGGCATTGGTAAAAAAAAAACAAATGATATTTTTCAAATCTAATGAGATAACGCCCACCTAGTTGAAAATTGCCCTTTTTTATCCGCGGGAGCCATTCTTAATGAGAATTTCGATGCTAGTAGGTTGTCAATAAAACTACCGGTATATTATTGTTGTTGGGAATTGGATATTAAGTCAAATTAAGTGGTTCGAAAGAGCCAGCAGGTTTTTGCCGCTTCTTTTTGTGAGTATTTGATTTTTGTATGTAAAATGGAGGAAGATAATGTTGAGAGTAAGGATGAAATGCGGAAACGCAAAGCGCGGGAAAGAATGAGGGCAAAAAGGTCGACGTTTTCATTGGATACTTAAGTTTATATAATCTTCTCGACACGGAGAGGTAATATTTTGGTTTTCCCAACTTGTATTGATTCTTCTATAAGACCAATCTGCATAGTGAAACATCCAGGAAATAACACCGAACGATTTTTAAACGACAATTAGTTTGAAATTTCATGGATAATTTTAAATAAGGATCTCCGACCAATCGCGTAGCGCCTAGCCTTTTTATCAACAATTTTCTCTTGGCACGCTCCGTTTTGAATCAATTTATCGCGAGACTAGAAAATTTTTTCGCGATGTGACAATTGTGGCGCGAGACATGGAGCGTGCCACCAGAATTTTGTTAACAGCAAGGCACGGCGTTACGTTAATTACGTCTAGGTCTTCAGCCCGACTTATTGCAGCCTAGTGAAAATCTCATTCATGATGGCATATGCGCTTCACGAGATCCCTTCAAATAGACATATTCGACTATTCCATATAAGAAACAACTTCAGAGGAGATGGCTTCTATGCTAGGGATGTTCGCTACGCCATTGAGCTTCGCTAAACGGAGCCTGGGGTTGCCTATAGCCTCCCGCGTTTAGCGCAAATGTCAGACCATTGAAAGATTTTTATTTTAGAAGCAGAATTAGGGAACAGAGTAATCTGGGCGCGCGTCAAAGTCCCGGACCCCCTTTCACGGGACGGAGGGGTATGAAAGTAGAGGCGGGTCATAGCGACAGAAGTAAAATGGTATTAGGTATTTTTCACCGTTACCGTCAGCAACGTCTACAAAACTTAGTTTAAGTGAGCCAATCTGAAATTTTTGACTTTTTATTACGTTTTGGAGGGAGGGTCTCTATACTGGGCTATGAGTCGGACTGAATTAAACGCTAACCGCTCTCTACTCCTACCTCTAAAATTAAATCTATCTCTGTTGAGGCTTAATAATAAAGCCGACTGCAACCAAAGCATGGGCAATGGCGTAATTCACAACTGACGTTCAAAGCATCAGTAGCACGTCTTCAATATTCAAGTATGATGTATAGACAGTCTTCAACATCATAATTACCAATTTTCATAATTTTTGAACCATATACTGTATCTAAATGGCATTGATGGCGGCCATTTTCCAACATGGCGGCCAAACTATCTAACTAATGGCTTCAATATTTTACTATGAGATTGACACAGCTCTGATTATAATACCTATCAATTTTCATAATTTTCCAACAAAATGGTGAAACATACTATACCTAGCATTCACGGCGGCCATTTTCCAATATGGCGACCAAACTGTTGAACACAGAGCTGTAAAATTTTGACATGATATTCATGTGGTGCCAATCATAATGTGTACTAATTTTCATAATTTTTGAAGAAGAACGTGGAATACATTGTAGCTGTAATTCACGGCGGCCATTTTCCAAGATGGCGGAGAAAGCTCGCGCTTTACAGCAGGGGACTTTTAGTATATTTTTTGTTGGGTCAAAAACAACACATGTACCAATTTTCATCTTTATGTTCAAATGTTCTAGGTCAAGCCCTTTTTTGGCCTATCTGTCCAGGCCTATTTTGCGAGCATTAAAACCTCTTAGAAAAAAATTTGTTCAAATTAAAATTTTTTAGGGTAATCATACCTAAGTTTCATCCAAAATTTCGTTCCGCCGACTTTAACTTTCGTAGCGGGGTGGCTCAAAATTATTTTTATAATTTCTCTGGTGGTTAGATGAGGTTAAGCTCATCTAACTGTTACCTTAGATGAAGGTTTACTTAGCTTGGGTAAGCTTTAGCTTAGCTCTGGTAAGGTAAGCTTAGCTAAGATAAAGGTTAGCTAATTAGCTAAATATGTTGCCTTAGCTTAGATGATGGTTAGCTTTGCTTGAGTGAGGGTTACCTAGCCTCATGAAAGTTTAACTTAGCTTATGTGAAGGGTAGCCTCATGTAAGTTTAACTTAGCTTAGGTGAAGGCTAGCCTCGTATAGCGAAAGGTTAGGTAAATGTTAGCATAGTAGAAGGTAAGGTAGCCTTAGCTAAACGTTACGCAAATGTTACCTTAGCTAAAAGTTTGGTTTATTTACGTAAAGGTTAGCTTAGAAATAATTTAAACTAATTTAATGATTTAATATTGCGCGATAAAATTATACTACGACCTTAAGAAATTAAATCTTTAAATACTTGAAAAACATTTAGCAGATTGCTCAACACATTAAACTTATTTTTCACTTAATATGAATGAAATGAAGTCAAATTAAATGCACATACCTTCGTAAATTCGAACTATACATTCTTCTTTTCAATGTCCAACGCCTTTTCTATTACACTTCTATATCACTGAAGTGATATGGAGGAAATAGTATTTTCACTATTATGGAGAATAATCATTTGAGGATTTTGTCTGGAGACTGTGTGATCTTCTACTATTTCAATAATGAGAGATTATCCCTGGGACTTTTTTCCTTGCGGGTATTTAGGTAGCTTGTGCAATTGAATCGATAAAACCAAAAACCTATTTTTAACTTCTGTATTGAAAAGGTTTTGAACACTCTACCCGGTTTTGATACATCAATTAAGCCTCTAACATTTTTCAAAAAAATTTGAAGGGAGGAAGAATATTTTGATAATAATTCAAACACACATGATTTTAATGCTAATACGTTCAATTTAATATCTAAATATTGATAAGTTATATAAGTTTTGCTTCCGTAGTAGGTAGACTTTGGTGTAACGTTTTTAAGGTTCAAGACTCAGGTAAACCCTTATGAAGTAAGTTTAGTCTTGCTATCGTACATTCTCTTTATCTCTATATTCCTGATGGTGTTAACGCTTCTGTATTTTTCATGAGTCACCTAAGGTCTAATTTAGTAAGATAAATCATACTTTCTCAGTATACCCTTACCAGTTACTTATGTAAGAAAGGTTCATGATGGTCCTATAAGAAATTCATCTTTTCATCTAGAGCGTTTTAGTAAGATAAGCCTTGCTTTCGTACGCTTTGAGTATTTCGTTTTGTTTAACTTAGGTAAGTTTTCGAACGTTTTTTTTCTATATGTTAATCATTTATTTTGTACGTTCTTGAACGCCTGATGTTGTTGGCCATTCCAATATGAATTTTTACGTTGTATGTTAAATGTGATAAGTTATGGAAGTCATTCTCATTAAACATACTTATGAAATACTTAATGATATACAAATAAATTCTGAACATAGTTTTTGTTGATTTTACTTAATTGATTGTGTTAAAGATCTATATCCATTAATACAATTTCTTTAAATACTTCGTTGTGTTTGAAAGTTTCTAGAAAAAACCATTTGTAGTCAAATATTATTGGATCAGTTTTAAGCGGAGTTGTATCATGCACTCAGCGTCTAAGTTTAAAAACACTTGTATGTGTGTACACGTGTTTGATTCGATTTCGGAAATTGAATATCGTAAGTGCCTGTTGCACGAAGTTTTCTTCGTAAACATTTACTTCAATTATTTGGTTTAGAATAGTGTTAGTGACATTTCGGTATATCATTTCTTCTATATTGTTATTTTCGAAATTCAGAAAAGTCAATGATTATAAAGAAATAATTTATAAGTTTTTACTTCCAATAATTATGCCATACCATTTTTAAATAAGTAGCATGTCTCTTCGTGAAAATACTTGAGGGTGTTTTACTCAAAGTTGTTTAACCAACTAAAGATATTTTACATATACAAAATAAATATAAGTTTATAATGCTTAAGGTCAGCTTAAGGTTTGGAAAAGACTAAGTAAGATTATTTTATTATATCCGGTCGTTAATATTGCGTCTTAGAGTACCATTAACTCTAATTCTTGGGAAATAAGACCAACACACCATCCTTCTAATCGGTCTGGGAAATAGCACAATTCCTCTGCTCCAAAACCAGTTTATTCATTGCTTGGACTAGTTTTTAAATTTAGGAAATGGGGGTTACTGGTCCTCGCGACCAGTTTATTCATTGTCAATCTATAGGCGAAAAATGGCAGGGACCAGTCCGGAGACCAGTTTATTATGTCGGACACTGGGGGGGTCACTGGTCCCAAGGACTAGTTTATAAAAAATTTCCCATTTCCCAGGCTGCTTCTAATATTACTGCTTTGTGCACCCTTTTACCGTATCTAGTATAAATAACATAAACTATAAATGTCCCGCTGGAATAATGACCGTTCATGTCTAGATTAATAAGAAGTATTATAACTTAAAAAATTTTTAATTATCGAGATTTCTATATTTCATCATTTTTTGAAATCTTTATTATCTAATTAGAACTCTAGGGTAAATGTGAACGATTCTATATGTGAACACTTTTTACTTAAAATTATTAATGTGTAAATTTGATATCGAGGATTACGATAAAAATATCTTAAAATTGTAGGAACACGTCGATGAAAAATAAGGACCAATATACACACCAACTTGGGCAAATCATCTTAAGTTTATGCCATTTTTTGATGTTTCTTAAAACAATACCATCGGGGAATAAGGTTTAGCAAAAGCTACAATAATCCCACGATAAGAAACTTTTAACCATCAGATAGATCACGGTTTTAGCTATAAATTTGATATTAAAATGTCTTGTTTCGATTTAAAAATGGAGTTGTAATAAACAAAATAAAAAAGGCAAATGTGAACACGACGTAAAGGTAAATTAGAATCCTTAAGCCATTTTACAAAAAAAAATAGAACGTAACTGGGGTGTAAACAACCTTCGTTCGGAAAATATTAACTTTAAAATACATTATTAACTCAAAATAAGACTCACATTTCGCGCCTTTAATAATGTTATCAATTTAGTCGTTAGAGGGCCGTAGCTACCACTACGTTTTGGGCAGGAAAGTCGAAACTGAGTCAGCTGTTATGCTAGGGACAGAATAAAATGTGACTTCACAACAAATTATAGAGCATTTTGACTCAGGTGTTGTTTTTATGTCTCCGTGTGACGTATGTCACGGAGAGGTTCTGTAACGATCGTGTGTGTCTGTTGTTACACCCACGTGACCGCGTTCGCAGTTTCCAAATCGGAGCAAACGTGTTCGCCATTTCCGAACTGCTTTCACAGTCACGGAAATGGCTCCTCTACTTGAGTTCTCACACCACCATCTTCTGGTCTTTGTCCATCCCACACGGACACCAGTCTGTTCTTACTGGCTTCTAATCACCACCATCTTTTGGTCTTCGTCCATCCCACACGGACACCAGTTTGTACATACTGGCTTCTAATCACCACCATCTTCTGGTCCTTGTCCATCCCACTTGGACACCAGTCTGTACATACTGGCTTCTAATCACCACCATCTTCTGGTCCTTGTCCATCCCACTTGGACACCAGTCTGTACATACTGGCTTCTAAACACCACCATCTACTGGTCTTCCGTCTATTCCACATAGACACCAATCTGTCTCGTTGGCTTCTAACTCAATCGTCATCGTTTGGTTTAAGACATTCGCGGCGATCGGCTAGGGTTACGAGAAACGTCTAGCCTCCCTAGGGTGTGTTGTCCACCAAAGGTTTTCGCAATTGCGGTTGTTCTTGCTTTTAACTGTAGTTCGACACCCTTATATACTACCTGTTTGAGTAAGGCGAAGCAACCGGCGTAAGCGTCATTTCAAACGCCAATATTAGTCAAGTCTCTCAAGAATGTTTAATTGCTCTTTATCAAAACGATGTAACGTTCAATACGGCGAACAACTAACGAAGAAAATATTTAATATTAATTATATTTATTTTAATATTTAAGATAATCTTGTTTCTCAACTCAAAATTAATACGGAAAGAGTTAAAAAGCAGTCTATGTTATTGTCTGTGTGTGTCCGTCCATTGTTACACTAGTGCGTTGCGTTAGCAGTTAGACTTGTGTTGATGTGTTAAAAAATCATACAGAACCTTAATATTCCCTTTTTCCATAATATAAAGTGAATATGTGGAAGTATTTTTAGTAATTACGATGCCTTTAGTAGTTTTGTAACTTGAAAGGTCTGTTTCATTTTGATATTCCAAGGACATTATTTAATATTATAATTTGAAATGGCTGTTTATATATTAGTTAAGCTATACTACATCTGTATATAGAATAATCCTTGCTTTAGTGACATCAAGAAGAACGCTAAGGCTTACACTCTGACGGTTAATCAATTATTAGCCGTAATAGGCCTAGTGAACTAAAGAGTAAATAATTGAGGCCCAAGGTGTAGTAAACTATGGGTGTTGATTTTCGTGTCTGTATTGAAGAGACATTAACGGTTCAGAGTGAGCCGAAAGGTAAATACGGGTTTAAATAATCAGGTGTAGATATTATAATAGAAGATAAGATCATGGTGGCAATTAGACCAGTGAAATGGCTAATGGTAAACGGGTATTAGCTGCGGAGTTTTCATTCTTTTTATGGTGCGCAAGACTTTCAGTGCGTCTAGCCACAAATCAGCTATGGTGTTATTTAACCTTAACACGCATGTTGGCAAACTAAGAACATTGTTGAGGTGAGAAAAGACGATAGTGTTTACGCTGCAAACCAGTTGTGAATGTAGCTATGAGTAATTGAGTATATTGGGTAAACAGCTGAAGCGTAGACAATTGGGCCTTTAAAACACATAAAGGTTATATCTCTCCAAAATTTATACACTTCATTTCCTGTTCTTTTCCCCATTTTCTGATTTCCATGTGTCCAAGATTTATCCTTATTTGATGTAAAATGTCGTCTGCCTTACCGTATATTCGCAATGCTTGGAATACTGCTTCAATAATTTGTAAATTTTTACTTCAAAAAAAGAGAAATAATTCCATAACTAGGTAAATAAGTTTGTAGTAGTATACCTCTTGACTCGGAGAGGTAGTATTCTGGGTTTTCCAACTTGTTAAACAGTATTATAATATTATCACTTATCAAATGGGCGTAAACTTTAATCTAGGTGCTTGAATCTAGGCCCTAATTATTGGTACGTATTTTCCAAGGGCCTATTTCATTCCTCCAATTTGATCAACATTTGTGTTCCGTGTTTACTATTTAGGATCAGGGTGTTTACATTTACCAGCGATTGTTCACATTTGGGGTGCTCTTAGGGGTTTTTGAAAAAGGATATTGTGCAAAATTTAAAACTGTTAAAAGGCTGAAAAAATTGTGTCTAAAGAATCATATTCCATATCCTGAAAGTTGCAGGTGTCTAACGTTAGCGACACGGAAGTTATTCAAAGATTTGTAAAAAGTTTTCACAATTACCAGTACGAACCCAAGTTGTATTTTATTTAGATATAATTTAATTAGATAATTGTAAATAGAAATTGAAAACAGAATCTTAATCCTAATTAAATTGAGAATTATAATAAGAAATTATAAACAGAAATGATACGGAGAATGAAGAGAGTAACATATACATAATGCATCAAACTAGACGTTTTCAAGTCGAAAAATGAAAAATATAATGCTAAGAATTTTGCCTTATAAAAGATGGGTGGAATATATGTATGACATAAAAGATGGGTGGAATATATGTATTACGCGTATGTTAGCCTTAGTGAGTTCACGTTCAATCTGAAATTGATACTCTTTTTTCTACAAAAATATTCAATGGTTAGACAATTTTGGGTTTTAAATTCTATTCATAGTAACACAAATTCAAACTCGTCCTCGCTATCACTATCATTCACCAATTCAGCCGTTCCGATGAACAAATGATCAAAACACGGAGAACTGGGATCATTGTAATGCATTGCAACGGTTTAGGCCTACCGTTGCACACGACAGTGGACGGAAGCTTCAAATTTCAAACCGCTGGTTTATGCTCAGTCCACTGCCGTCTTGTAACTACCTCGACCCCACATATCTCCGGTTGCAACCCTTCTCAATTTGCGGAAAAGAGTTAGCATCCCTCTGGGAAGATATAAAAGAGAAATTTTATGTTGTAACAGGAGCAGTCTCATTTACACCCGGGAAAAATGTAGTCGTTATTATTTGCTGAACCTCGTGGTTCAGACTCTCTTCAATTATGATTTAAACTTTTATTTTAGTTTATGTTAATAAAAGTCAAAGAGTGTTTGATTTATCAATATGTCTCCAAATAAAAGTTAAGGGTAAAGTTAGGCTCCAACCACGGATATCCGATAGCGGCACAACCAAGGAGAACCTGGGTAATATGATTTTAACACTTAGCGTTGTGACGACGGTCCTCCTTTATAAGGATTGACTGAACGCCCTTGTCTACGGAACGGACATCTAATCCGTTATAGCATATACGTGTCATCAAGATTTAATCGCCTATTACAGAGCCAACAAAAAGCTGTGTTACACGTCCAACACACCATTATGTTGCAGCCATCACTTCTCTGTATGAAAAAAATCAATTATTTTTGCTGGAAAAATAGCCTGATTAAGAAATTAACTTCAATAGTAGCACTACAAAGAGGACACGTTTTACAATTTGACTACACCCAATCATCCGACAAACACTCGTTAATCAGTTTCAATAACTCCATCCCATACTTTTTTCCATATTCCTTCTAACGTTCTTTGACCCCCTTTAAGTATTGACCTCTGATTTTTTTCTTTCCTCTGATATATATTAAAAAGTAAATTATCTTCAATGTAGGGTTCAGCTGCATTTACCTTCTTTAGACCTGCAATTCTCTAAACCATGATATGTCACTTTGCGAAAGACACAAAAAGGGTATTCGCACGCTGTACAAACAGCAGCTTGGACGCCAGGTTCAATAGCGACAAAACACTGGCATCTAGGACATCTAGTTAGATCTCTCCATTGCGAGAGGCTTAATTCCAACAACATTTCGTCATATGGATCATAAAATTCTTTTTCAACCAATACCCCGCACGTTTAACCATGAAAATGGTTTTCGGTTAATTTTTTCCAAACTTCGGTACCAGATAGAATGCGTTATGCTGATCAATGTTTCAATGAGACAAAACGTTGTCTGACGTACGGTTCGCTCTGCACGTGTCGTCAAAGTTCATATTTTCTATGAGACTTAATAGCTTAAAATTAACTATTTAATTAAATAAAACGCTTGTTTATGAGGGTTTTAAAGCTAGAGGACACAAATAATGTACCTACGAAGCTTAGAAGAAAGTCACCGGTTATTTGTGGTACTTAAAAGCGACGATTTCTTGCGTTAAAGCTGTTTTCCAATATTTTCATAATTATACTATATCGAAGCTTTCTAATTAGCATTAAGGCAATCGGAAGAAGCATCCCTGCAGGGGCCATAGAGATTTAGAGAGAAGGAGTTCTAGGTTTCTTCGTTTCACTTGAAAACTGTAAATGCCGGTTGAAGATGACACAAAAGGGAGCAGTGTTTAGTAAGCTAACGAAATGGTTATCGATAGGTTCGCCATAAAAGGATAGAAATCCATATCTGCAATAATATGCAGAAGAGGCGACTGGCAAATCAGAGATCTTTAAAGCGTTTGAGACGAATAGCCAAACATTGCTGTAATTAAGATGTTGGTCTTGCTATGAGAAAGCTATTATACGTACTTAACCTCGCGTCTTGCAATGTCGGGGTGCTTGTTTATAGCGAGTCCCATCACCTTTCGCTTTACGGGGTGCTTGATTATAGCGAGTCCCCTGGCCTCTCGCTTTACGGGGTGCTTGATTATAGCGAGTCCCCTGGCCTCTCGCTTTACGGGGTGCTTGATTATAGCGAGTCCGCTCGCCTCTCGCTTTTCGGGGTGCTTGATTATAGCGAGTCCCCTGGCCTCTCGCTTTACGGGGTGCTTGATTATAGCGAGTCCCCTGGCCTCTCGCTTTACGGGGTGCTTGATTATAGCGAGTCCCCTGGCCTCTCGCTTTACGGGGTGCTTGATTATAGCGAGTCCGATCGCCTCTCGCTTTACGGGGTGCTTGATTATAGCGAGTCCCCTGGCCTCTCGCTTTACGGAGTGCTTGATTATAGCGAGTCCCCTGGCCTCTCGCTTTACGGGGTGCTTGATTATAGCGAGTCTGCTCGCCTCTCGCTTTTCGGGGTGCTTGATTATAGCGAGTCTCCTGGCCTCTCGCTTTACGGGGTGCTTGATTATAGCGAGTCCGCTCGCCTCTCGCTTTTCGGGGTGCTTGATTATAGCGAGTCCCCTGGCCTCTCGCTTTACGGGGTGCTTGATTATAGCGAGTCCCCTGGCCTCTCGCTTTACGGGGTTTTGTTTAAAGCGGTTTCCATAAAAAGTGGCTTTGGATTTTGTTGTGAAACGTCAACAACGTCGATGTCATCATTGACGTTTTGAGGCAATGGTCTATTTGCCGCATCCATGACAGTCTGTAACAGGAGTGTCCATGGATATTTAACCCTGTTTTCCTGTCTTGCAAACCCCAAATACCAAAGAACACTCGGTACGTGCGCGCATGTACCTAGCGTTCGAGCACCCGATTTACACGTGCAATAGTATCCTATTTTTGGTTGTCTGTTTACGATATCTTCAGCCTCGTTATCGTCATCATCTAGAACGTTATAGGCTATCCAGAGCTGATACTTAGTAGCGTTTCTAAATCGAGAATAAACCCTCACTCGCAGAAAACCAGGCTCGTCTACAAGTTCGTCATACTCAAAGACGTCATTTGCATCCCTTTGCATTTTGTCTTGAATATAGGATGGTGCTAGGTTTATTTGATATACTCCTACGGTCAGATCTCTCAAATATTCCAATGTGAGGTGCGGGAAATGGGGATCAATATTTGCTTGTGAACGACCCCACCTTCCGTTTCTTCTATGTAGATTTTCAGCTTCTACTCGAGCTTGAACAATATTTGCCTCCCGTGACTTCAAAAGAATTTCTTGAGCCTTTTCGACCGTTGCATCTTGCATATGGACAGGATCATGGTACTTGTTAATGAGAGCACCGGCAATTCGGTAAAAATCTCCAAGATGAAGGGCGTGCATGAAATTAATTGCATCGTCAAAGAACTTGAATATTTGTTTTATATGCCCATTTCTTGCTTCTACTATCCAACGTGTTTTCGTCACCAAGCGCGCTTCATTAGCTTCTTCCGTCGAAAATTGTCTTTGATTTTATCGTAAAAATGGTGGCATTTTGCTCGCTATTCCTAATCTCTCGAGGAATAGTAAAACATCCCTGTAGCCTCTGTCAACTATGAAGATGTCTCCTTCATCACACCATTCTCGGATTTGTGAAGCGTCTCTTTGATATTCGTTTCGCAGGAGGTTCGCATCGTTGTTACGTGAGTCAGAAAAACGCTACTAAGTATCAGCTCTGGATAGCCTATAACGTTCTAGATGATGACGATGACGAGGCTGAAGATATCGTAAACAGACAACCAATAATAGGATACTATTGCACGTGTAAATCGGGTGCTCGAACGCTAGGTACATGCGCGCACGTAGCGAGTGTTCTTTGGTATTTGGGGTTTGCAAGACAGGAAAACAGGGTTAAATATCCATGGACACTCCTGTTACAGACTGTCATGGATGCGGCAAATAGACCATTGCCTCAAAACGTCAATGATGACATCGACGTTGTTGACGTTTAACATCAAAATCCAAAGCCACTTTTTATGGAAACCGCTTGAAACAAAAACCCCGTAAAGCGAGAGGCCAGGGGACTCGCTATAATCAAGCACCCCGTAAAGCGAGAGGCCAGGGGACTCGCTATAATCAAGCACCCCGTAAAGCGAGAGGCCAGGGGACTCGCTATAATCAAGCACCCCGTAAAGCGAGAGGCCAGGGGACTCGCTATAATCAAGCACCCCGAAAAGCGAGAGGCGAGCGGACTCGCTATAATCAAGCACCCCGTAAAGCGAGAGGCCAGGGGACTCGCTATAATCAAGCACCCCGAAAAGCGAGAGGCGAGCGGACTCGCTATAATCAAGCACCCCGCAAACCGAGAGGCCAGGGGACTCGCTATAATCAAGCACCCCGTAAAGCGAGAGGCCAGGGGACTCGCTATAATCAAGCACCCCGTAAAGCGAGAGGCGATGGGACTCGCTATAAACAAGCACCCCGGCATTGCAAGACGCGAGGTTAAGTACGTATAATAGCTTTCTCATAGCAAGACCTACATCTTAATTACAGCAATGTTTGGCTATTCGTCTCAAACGCTTAAAAGATCTCTGATTTGCCAGTCGCCTCTTCTGCATAATATTGCAGATATGGATTTCTATCCTTTTGTGGCGAACCTATCGATAACCATTTCGTTAGCTTACTAAACACTGCTCCCTTTTGTGTCATCTTCAACCGGCATTTACAGTTTTCAAGTGAAACGAAGAAACCTAGAACTCCTTCTCTCTAAATCTCTATGGCCCCTGCAGGGATGCTTCTTCCGATTGCCTTAATGCTAATTAGAAAGCTTCGATATAGTATAATTATGAAAATATTGGAAAACTGCTTTAACGCAAGAAATCGTCGCTTTTAAGTACCACAAATAACCGTTGACTTTCTTCTAAGCTTCGTAATTACATTATTTGTGTCCTCTAGCTTTAAAACCCTCATAAACAAGCGTTTTATTTAATTAAATAGTTAATTTTAAGCTATTATGTCTCATAGAAAATATGAACTTTGACGACACGTGCAGAGCGAACCGTACGTCAGAGAACGTTTTGTCTCATTGAAACATTGATCAGCATAACGCATTCTATCTGGTACCGAAGTTTGGAAAAAATTAACCGAAACCCATTTTCATGGTTAAACGTGCGGGGTCCTTTTAATAATAACGATAATTTTTACTGTCGTTATTGAGGAAATTAGAATTCAGATGTTTTATTTCTTGTGGAATAGCTGGCGTTGAACATTTGACTTCTGGACAAGTTAAGCGTTTAACATTTTCCTCTTTAATTTGAAGGGTGAAGTTCTCTTTCATACATTATTTACAATAAAGGTGATCGCACCCTTGAAATCTTTAAGACTGGTAGCCCCGTTTATCCACCAAACAAATTTTACTAGTGAACCATTCTTTCTGGAACTTTTCTTCCTTCCCTTTTTCGTTGTTCTCTTAAAAAATTTATAAAATTTAGATCCTTCAATTGACTTTTATTAATTAATTTCCATTTCTATGATCACAAATAGAAAATGTTTCTAGCCAATTAGGATTGAAAGTAACTCGGAGCCATCCAACAACTGTACAAGACCCCTAGAGTCTCTATAGGAATCTTTAAGAACATTTATGATTGAAAGTCGATAGGTAATTGTTTTTGGTTCGCAGATTTTATTATTCTTAGTAGTATGCCTTGTAGGGAACGATGTGTTGTAGAACCTGCTCGAGATTTAAGAGGATCATAACGCTCATGCCTATATCCGTGAACATTTGGTCTTGGTGGTGTGGCTGTTATTAAAATTACCGACTAAACGTACGTGTAGCTACCTAATTTCTGCAGTGAACTGGTCAGTTTGTTTTAAATTGGCTACAAGTAGGCGTAAGTAGGAGATCATTGCTTAAATTTTCTACTATTTAAGCGATGATGGAATAATAAATTTGGTAAATTATCGTAGTGGTCGTTCCCAGGTAGAATATTGTATTTTTTTTTTCTTTTATAACGAAAGAGAGCTAATCAGCCTCTTACTGACTTCGTAACAAAATTGATGTTAAATGTGACGTCACGCATCGAAGATCCCGTTGTCACGGTCAGTCACAAATTTAGAAACCCCTCCGCCATGAGTCTGACGTAGTTTATGGACAATCCTTTAGACTTATGAAGGCAACATTTATTTTGAAGCGTAATTTTCTACACCCTTTTGTCTGAATAAACAATAGGTTTTAATAATTTCCCTTCTCAAGGTTAGTGGTCCAGCGCAAGGGCCCAAATATTTTACATTAAGAGGCCCTAAATGGCGTTTATAGGCCCCCAAAGTGAAAAGAAAAGTAGGCTATATCCTGTGTCGCCTACCCCTGGCGCCACCTTTGTCCAAGATCCACAAACGTAGTTTTATAGTCTAGGTGTGGTGGACAGTAGCAACAGAAAATATGTACTGGTTTCGAGTTTTTTCATAAAGGGAAAACCAAAAAAAAAAAAAATTCAAGCGAAGAAGTTTCCGGTTGTTCATAAGAGATAGTCTCTCATATATTCTAAGGCGGTCTTTAAAATGAATGGCGATGCCACCACCACGTTTGCCCGATACATTTTTTTATTATTGAAACTGGCAAAAAACAATTTTAAGTTTAAAGCCAGATTTGACCGAGAGATGGCCCTAGATCTTTCTTGTCAGATAATAAGTGCGTCTGCTATAATTGGCGATCGTGAATTGAAACTTTGAAAGCGGACCCATTTCAGTAAGTAAATGTTTTTGTAATATAATACTGATTAATATTTTAATAATATGTAATAATAATTAACACTAATTTCGATAGGTCTTTTACATAAATCGGGTTCAAACGCTCAATATAAATTAGTTTTAGTATTATTTAGGCTAGTCTTGAATGTTTTTATCACCAAGGCTTAACATCTTGTCTTTGAAGTTTCAATGTTATTATGTTTTGAAATGATCTTAATTTATGCACTGAATGGTTTTCATATGTTAAAGACATAAAGTTCATAAAGAAGAATATTAAACAAGAATAATGGGATTCAAATGTGCTCTAACCGATTGCCCAACAAACAAGCAAAAGAAATTAGGGTTCAGAGGCAGAAGCAAACCATGCGAGAAAAACCAAAGCAATAGAATTTCATTTCATGAGGTTCCTAAAAAAGAGTGTATTAAAAAACAATGGGAAAGTGCTCTTTCATCTACATTAATCATCGATGCCCGTATTTGTATGCTTACATTTACTTTAAGTCATCGAGACATACTAATTTTGTGTTAATTAAAATCGAACGAAACGGTTTACTTAAATTAGTTTCCATGGGATTTTTAAAGTGATTATCAACACCTTATGTAGGGGCGGGGACTATTTCAAGCTTATCAAACAGTTTTCAAGTTCATGCCTGAATTTTATAGCATTATCAGACCATTGGGAATTTGCATTAGCATTATCATTAAATATCTGCCGAATCGTATTCGTTTCACGCTTACACTCACTTGACATTGTCCAATCACTAATTCAGAAAATTATAACGTTACTACTTCAAAATATAGTTTTTGGTACGCATTTACAATACGGATTGTACATCCCTTTAACTGCGTGGCAGTTACAAGTACACTGAGAGAAAAAATTGTAGTTTTTACAGGAATTACTTGCGTTGAAATTGCATGAAACATGTTGAACCGTTATGACATGATAAGATATGCTATTTTCACAGGCCTTGTTTTCGTTTTTAACACAGGTGTGCCTGCAATATCTCGTTTAGGGTAAAAAACTGTACTTACAATAGCTTATATCGTCAATATAACAGCCCCTATGTAAGTTATTTTTACATGTGATTATGTTATTGCGTATTAATTTAAAACCTAAGTTGATATTACAGGGTCTTAGTTATTTTAACAGGAGAATATTGTACTTGTTATAAATGAAAAGCCGGTGTTGATATTACAGGATATATTGTTATATCTACACAAATCTAAGTTAGAAGGTATATAAAGAAAAAATGGGACGTTGATTTTACAGGATCCTAACATTTATTTACGCCTTAAGGTGAATTCCTTGTAAATATTACAGGACATATGTTTCTTTTACAGAAGAATACGTGATTAGATATTAACTTAAATGCTATTTAGACATTACAGGATAGTTATTTGATTTTACACGAAGTTAAACTAATTTGCATACAATAGAAAATTATATGTAGATATTCCAGGGACTGGGCATTTCTATGCACAAAGCCATGTAAATTTTACTGGATATAAGTAATTTAGATATCATGTGTTAATTCAAATGATACGTATAAATTACAGAATTTAAATAATTTTACCCGTTAAAGGTCACACAGGATATTACCTAAGAACAATATATTTGGTAATAATGGAAAGGCTATGTAGATATTTTACGACATAAATTTAATTTTACCCGAATTTACGGTGTTTTGTATTTCATGATTTTTTCCGCATAAAAGTAGAAGATAATATAATATTAATATAATTCAATTTAACACTGGTTTCACATAAGAATAGATAAGTTTAAAAATATTTAGTATCGTTATATAATAAATGTATTGGAAGAAGTTCTGATTTATTTTTCATCGAATTTAAAGAGACAGTGAATTGATTTTATTCAATAAAGTAAGCCATGAGAGGTCTAAAGTCATTAAAAAAACCACGATCCAGAACATCCTTATTCAACTTTATGAATTATTCAATTCCTTGAATTAAGGCCTTAAAGAGCCTAAGTTACTTTCGCCCGGGGAATTGCTTTACTTCGCTTTCAAAAGTAAGTGGCTAATGAAATTAAGCGGAATTTTTTAAATAAGCCTTTTATTAGTATAATATCGAGGAGGCTATTTTAAATAAAGGGGGATATTCTGTAAAGTTTGTTCAGCGGCTTTGGACTTCTCATTGCTAACTTTAAAATAAAAACAACTTCTTTCATCATTTGAATTATCATATTCTGAAATGATTTCTTTACCCAACATAACATTATAAGTGTGACGGAATCTTCGTAACATACTAACTATAAGTGTGACCGAGTATTAGGGCAAGGTTAAATTTTTTTGTATTCCCTTCTATAATCCCTTCCCGACCTGATGTAGAAAATAATTTTCGAGGCACGCCTACGTGTCCAACTAAATAATTTAGGAATTTTTTCTCACTTTCATATATTACAATTACCATATATCGGAATTTGTGTGTTTTTACTTCTTATATAGTTAATGTTTTGGACGTTTGAACTTTTGATGGCAATTCAACTGGAATGGAACTATTTCATTTGTTTTTTTTTTCATTCGCATTAGAACACATTAGAAATCCGAAATACATTTATGGATCATAAAACGAAAGTTGTGTGTCTTCATTTATAGAGAACGTTATTAAGTGGCTAGTTTTACGGCCTGCTCTTGGGCCGTCTTGTATATTTTGGTGGTATTTAGTTCAACAAAATAATGTTGATAACCAAAAATTTAATTCTTATGAGGCTTTTTCTTAACAAATAAAAGAAGAGACGAAAAACCCGAGCAAATATTTGAGTCACAGGGTCGCTAGTGGTTCGACAGTAAGGCACGGCATATTGTACTTGACAGTACAGTTTATTCTATGCAAGGTCACCACTGAATGGAGAGCCCCCATATACACGTTTTTCTTATCAGTCAACTCGATCGAACGGGCCAAGCCCAAAATTCCCTTTTTTTTTCGATAACTTAAGAGAGAAACAGAAGAGGATATATAGAGTCCCACAAAATCCGCGAGTCTCTCTGATTCACGTGAAACCATTATGCTCCCCCCCCTGCCCTGAACCCTTTTTGGCACCAACCGTCCTGGTCGTGTCAGCATGGAAAATTTCCGCTTCTTACCTTTAGCCTTTTACACTGCCGGGCTGCCCATTATTCTCATTTACAAAACAGCGTTACGTAGTAACACTAGTGTTCGAGTCGTTAGAGCATTTTCCTCAGCATTCCAGAAAATTCTGCTAACTAAAGTAAGTTTCTAATTATAATAAATTTACCTTACTGTTTTACTACCGGTACATAGAGAGGTTATGGTTATAAAAATATGAATTATTATCTATATACCCGGTATTTTAATTTTGGAATATTTTTAGGGAAATGTAAAATAGTTATGAGTTAGGATGATATTTTTTTATAATCTGAAATGAACTCTAATAAACATTTTATATAGAGTTTTTGACATCATCCACTGTGAAACTGGGCCCCAGCCTGAACTCTCATTCCAAAACAGATAATATCTTCAACACGATAAGGTATGATTTTATTACTATGATCCTGGTCAAGAGGAGTTAACAATGACTATTTTCTTCCCCAAGATGTTTAACATTTTGTATCAATTGACTTCATTTTCAACTCCTTTTGAACAAAAGTTTGCTAGGATTAATATACTGGTTCTATAGTTATGACGGTAAATTAAATATTAATAAACCGACCTATAGCCAATTATTGTGGTTGTAGTCTTAATTTTAGCGGTGATAGGAACTTCCAATGTATTTATCGTGAGGTAGTGTAATTGAAACAACACTGGTAAAGGCTGCTTTTACTGAGTGAATTTTCCCGCTAATTTATCCGCGTTAGTTAATTACAAAGGCTCAAGCGTGGAAGGAAACGCTCATTTTTAAGGGAAGGTGAAGAGAAAATCAATTTATTCTTTATCGATTCCTTTACTAAAAATATGACACGTTTGCTTTGTTAAACATTCAGGAATGATATCTAAATTATTTTAAAATTAAAAAAGGTTTGTGTTTTCGAACTACGTCATTGATAAATTAAACAGGCCTTTGAGCTAAGCGATGCCATTGGAAGAACGGGGGTTTTAGATTATCATTCCAGTCAGATTTGAGAGAGATTTTGGGATTTTAAAGCAATTTTTAGGTGGGATTTTGAAGTTTCAATGTAAATTCTCTTTAGGGATTTTGGCTAGTGTCCGACCCCTCGGGTTTTTACCATAGGAATATTTATTTTATTTTTTCAGATTTCCAAAAGGATGGAATTTAAGTGTTCGTTAAGTGGGTGTTCATTTAGAACAAAAGCATACGGGACATATTATAGACATGTTTCGTTGCATAAACATATCCCAAACTTAAGCTTTATTTGTGATTTCCCGAAATGCCATTTAGTATTTTCTAAATTTGTATCATTTAAATCTCACGCGAACCGATTTCACAAAACTTCTTTAAAGTCATTTGATATTGATAATTTAAAAGTTCAGGAAATTTCGTCAGATAATTTTAAGTGTACTGTTAGAAATTGCGACTATCACTGTGATAATTTAAAGACCTTTTACTTCCACGCAAAAGCACATTTCAAAAACGAGTCTTCAATAACTTGCCCATTCAAAGAGTGCTCTACGCGAAAGTATACTTCTATAAAATCGATGAGTTGCCACTTTGCTCGAAATCATAAGTCCAAATATAGCCTTCAACTGAGACCCGAAAAAGTTCCAAGTGACTTAACACCTGACCATATTATTAGAGAAGAAAGTAATAGAACAGAAAATGAAGTTGATGATTATGAGAATGCATCTGATTCTTTATTACCTTCAACTAATTTTGAACCGTCTTGTGATGAATTTTCTCATAGCCTCGGTGTATTTTATCTAAAATTGCAGGCGAATAAGTTTATGCCTAGTTCTACTGTGCAGTATGTAGCAGAAGAAATTTCAAATCTTAAATATTTAGAAAAGAATGCGATGATTGAGAAAGTAACCATGGAACTTAAAAAAAATGGATTAAGTACTGAAGTAATAACCAAGGTAGTTGGAATCTGCTCGGAAGAGAGTGCATTTGAAAAGGCGAATGAAAATTTTAAATCAATTTATCTCAGGCACAAGTTTTACAAAAATAATCTTAGTTACATATGCCCGATCCCTATTTTGCTAGGTTATCAAAATAAGAAAAAACAATTTTATCATTATGTTCCAATAAAAGATACATTATTAGCTCTAATTTTAAATAAGGAAGTTAGAAAAGTTTTGAAATTTCCTAAGCCCACCTATATTCATGAAAAAAACCAATTGTTGGAGGATATCAGTGACGGAAAAATATTTCAAAGGGATTATGTAAAACAAAATGAAAATGCATTCCACCTTCTTTTATTCCAAGATGCTTTCGAAACTGTTAACCCTTTGGGCTCGGCAAAAAGTAAACATAAAATAGTAGGAGTTTACTACACACTCTTAAAAATTCCCAAAGAATTTCGATCAACAGTTGATCATATTCAATTAACACTACTTTGTAGAAGCTCACATTTTAAACGTTTTGGCAGTAACAAGTGCCTTGAGAAATTAGTAATGGATTTGAAGGTCCTTGAAACGGATGGTATTTTTGTAAATGGACACAATCACAAAGTTTTTGTAACCAGCGTTCTTGGAGACAATCTTGGAAGTCATGAGATTGGGGGCTTTAGTATGAGTTTTAAAAATGGCTATATTTGTCGCTATTGTTACATTCAAAGTAAAGAAATACACGATGAAAAAGTTTTCCCGAAGAGAACTATAGCCAAATACAACAATAATGTCAATGAAGTGCAATTAAATCCTGAGATAAAAAATCACGAAGGAGTTAGATTAGATTCAGTTTTCAATCAATTAATTAATTTTCACGTATGCTTGCCTGCAATGCCTCCATGCTTAGCGCACGATTTGTTTGAAGGGGTAGTGGCATATGATCTGCACCGTTTCCTATTATACTTTATCAAAGAACGAAAATGGTTTTCTTGGAACTATTACAACTATGCAATAGCCGAGTTCAAATACCAAGGAAAAGATGCTGCCAACAAACCATGTTGTGCCAATGGTGGTGGTAATAAGCTGTCTGGGGACGCTTCTCAAAATTGGTGCATATTAAGACTACTTTCATTAGTGTTTCGAGACAAAATTAGAGATTATTCAGATCCAGTTTGGCACTTATTTTTGCAACTGAAAAAAATTGTTGAGGTCGTGGCTGCCCCTAAAATCTCAAAGCACAACGTCGCCTTATTGGTAGTTCGCCTATCTGAGTACAAACAAAATTTACTAAATGCATTTCCGGATTATCAATTGAAACCAAAACATCATTACTTCTTTCAACACTATCCAGAACTTATTTTGCAATTCGGCCCGCTTATAAGAGTGTGGACACTTTGATTTGAAAGCAAACATGCAGTATACAAAAAGTTTGCAAATAACACCAAAAATTTCATGAATATAACCAAAACGCTGGCTGAAAAACATCAACTTCAGCAAGCATATTTTTTGTGTGGTTCGCCTTTCCCACCAAATATCAAATACCACAACTCTCATATATTTCAAGAACATGTTTTCGGGAAATATTTGTTAAACGAAATCAGGGAGCTAAAACTGTCAATCCGAGACATTGTTTGTTCTACAAAGCTAGACTTCAAAGGTAAACCCCTATCGTTAGCCCTATGTTTTTATAATCAAAATGCAGTGTGATTGAAAGCAAGACCAGATGCACTTCACCGAGGGGGATGACAAGGGATACTTAGGTGTACAATATGTCGTGAATTCAATGCACTGTCAAAGCTGAGCTCTTTGAACTCGGGTGTATACACAGAGATCCAAAGAGTCTACCCCTCGACTTCACTAAGAAATAAATCTAACTAGAAGAAAATTATTTAGATTTAAAAATAATTTAAACAAAAATCAAATTTTCATATATAACAAAGTCTTATATAAAGCAAAGCGCGGCTCTTCTGGCGCCCCTAGCATTCTGGCTTATCTTCTGGACACGAATTTTACCTTGCCAAAGGCAGGAACCAATCAGAACTAATACTGCATTAGGTCTGATTGGTTCCTGCCTTTGGCTACAGTAGCCTTTACCAAGCTTAGCCAGGAAAGTGATCTTTAAGGGGCACCAACGGAGCCGCGCTTTCCTTTAAACCTTATGACTGAAGAATATCTGATTAAAAGGACAATGAAATGATGACGCAAGTTGTTTGTACTTGATTTGAAATCCATTTAAAAAACTTACCAGAACATTCCCTGTTAATTTAAATCTAAATGCATACTTCTGGGGATTTAGCTCAGACGCGAATCTGTTTGCAAAAATTTAAAACAAGACGTAACGTAGTGCACACTGCATGCATATGTCAAAGCACCACATTCTAAACCGTTTTCCGATATATTAACGCCTTCTTAAACAATTTGTAATTTCTGTGAAAGGTACTACTTATGAACGGGGACAACTTGTGGTTTGGGAATCAACAGAGGATGAAATTTTATTTGGACGTATCGAGACCCTGATAGTTCCTAACAAAACATCTGATGTAGTATATATTTGTGCATCTCTGTTTGGCTCCAAATATAATTGGGAATTACACCTTTACGAGTTATTCGAGATTAATCAAAGGCGTCTAGCAAATCTGGTTGATCTTGCTGATTTCTATCCTCTTCCGGTCTATTATATATTTGGGAAAATGTTTTTATCTTTAAAGCATAATGTTTGTCACCCCTAGAAGTTTCACAGTTGGTTAGAATTCCGGATTTGATGTTATTGGTGGGTACTTAATTGATTTTTTTGAGAGGGAATTATGTTAAATATACTGCCAGTCAAGTAACATTACGTTTCAAGACATATTTATACCGTTATTTTAAGCTTCAAAATAATGGGGACTATATATATCGAAGTTTTAAATTGCGTTTGTTTTCAAAATTATTTTCATATAATGAAATTGTTTTATAGATGGCTGCAGCCTATTCAAGAGATGCTTCAGAAAACGTTACTGATTTTCTATCGAAAGCCTTGTCAAACTTGGATAAGGCTGCAATTAAAGATCTCACTGAACACCTTGCCAGTGACAAAATAGGCGTAGAGAAAGTTGACGATCTAAAATATGTATCATTGTCGGACCTTAACGACACGGCTCTAAAACCTATACAATCACGAAGGCTTCTGAGTTTCATAAAATCGAACCTTCTTGATGTAGCACCGGAAATAGGTTGGTGAAAAACCAAGCCCAATTTAGCATAAACTATACACAGCTACTTACAATACTTCAAATTTTGATTATTTTAAATAGTTTCGGAGAAAGCTCTTGGTCCAACAGCTTCTGGAGCTGAAGTCAATGACAAATTATCGTCCAGTAATGCAGCTTCAAATTTAAGCCAGCCTTCGGTAATATTTAAACCACATAATATTATTTCCCCATATTTAATTTGGTAATTTTTATTAACTTCATGTTAATATCACCCACAGAAATCAGGAACTTCATGTATCAATACTGACCAAACAATTTCGGCCTATGTATTAAATATGGATATTTTCAACAAGCAAGTTCAAAAAGCTTTAGCAACAGATGTGCAACTCTCACAAAAAAATCGGAATGCTGTTGTAAGGAATCTGGTAGATGATGCCATCAAACGATCCCCAAGGCCTAGTCGGAGCGACATGAGGATAATAGCCAGCCATTTCAACCAACGTTTCCCAAACGCTGTAAAGGACGTAATTGATGGAGAAGTGTTAGGATGTGGTTATCATAGTTTTACGGTCCAACTGTACGTACGGCTTGAAAATCTTTCCCGACAAACCGAAAAAGTGATGCCCTTGGTAAAAAACATTAAGAAAGGAAAACAGGCTCGTTTGATTGATGTAAACAATACAAACCTTAAATTCAACCCGACAATAAATGAGGAGGAGTTGCAAACGTCAGAGGATGCATGTGAAATTTTAAAGAAAATGTTTTTTGAAATGAATCCTGATACTTATATTGTGGAAGCACGAATGAAACAGACCTACGGTCTTCAAAGACTTGATATACATAATAATACTAGTGTTCAAAATCTCCTTGAAAAGTGGCCATTTTTATTTGAACTTGTTGGCCTTAAAGTTCATTTGCAAGAGATGATGGGAAAAGACATTTTTTCCTTATTTGAAAGGTTTTTCGACTTGAAAAGCAATATTTTCTGTAGATTTTTTGCTAAGAGTACCAAGGATATGTGCAAAACGACTCTGAAAACTCTTAAAGAAAAAAATATTAGAAATCAAACAGCTGTGATTGGTTCTGTGGTATTGATGATTATGAATCATTTTAATGAAGCACCTGAGAACATTTTCCCTATCTTTGAAGTAAGCCGAATGAAATCGTATACTTCTTAATCTTTATAAAGTTCAGAATAACTGATTCGATTTTATACTTAACAGCTTGGTACTCCTAAAGAAGAGGTTTTGATAAAGTGCCACTTCATCCTTGCTTGATTGTTTTTGGTAAATAATTTTCTATTAATTACGTTCAAAGCAAACTCCATGGACTTTGTCACTTCTTAGGTCAAAGCTTGCCTGAAGCTACTGAACTGATGCTTACGGTCGACAGAAGAATAATTAACGATCATTTACCAAGTGATAAACTTGCGTTGGCACTGGCCATGTTCTTTGGAATGTTTTATGTTTTGAATTTGAAATATCCAGAGGGATGTCCATGTACTTTGGAGTTATTTCAGAGGTAATTATAGACTTTCATAGAGCCTGGTGCTTCATGGTTTGAAGAGTGGTTTAATATAGATCCTATATTTCTTGAGACTTATACTATAGATCCTATATTTCTTGAGACTTATACTATAGATCCTATATTTCTTGAGACTTATACTATAGATCCTATATTTATTTCTTGAGATTTATAATATAACCTATAGTTCTTGAGTTTCCAATATTTTTAGAAATACCAAAATATATTTCTCGCGGCTTGCACACCATATTTCTAAAGCGTTTAGCCCAAAGGTTACAGCATAGGGTTGTACTCCTTTTTGGCTCGAAGTTCGTCTAACTAATTATCTAATTCCATTTTTTTATTTAACACAGGTATATTGCAAAATTAAATTGTAAAAAAACTAAGGATATAGTTGACCCGAAAGTAATAGGCCTAATAAATAAAGTTTCACAAATGGAATGGACTGATGGTAAGTTTCATTCCCTTTCAATTCAAGTTCAATTGAAATAACTGGGAAATATTTAACCATTTTTTATTTTTATTTTGCCATCTAGGTTAATGCTGATGATTTTTGTTAAAAAGTAAAAATCCTAATAAAAGCTAAAATTTAAAATGATTTTTGTTTTTTTGTACCTATTTTTTGATATATTCAAGGCAGATACCATTTTTACCATAAGCATATCATACAACCCGGGTGGTATGATCTACTTCATATTTTATCTGTTGAAACCTCTTACGTATTTGAAACCAGTTTTTCATTTTAACAACATTATCACTAAAGTAAATTTTATGGAAATGATAAGTATTTTCTACGGGTTTCGCTGTAGAAATTATATTATTATTTCTGTAAAAGCTTCATGAATATTTAGCGTAAACTATACACGATTTTGTGTTGAGACTACTTCATCTCTTCCGTAAAATCTACAGAAATTGTGACATATTTTCTACCGATATCTCTGTTGAAATTACTCTTTCACTACAGTTAGAGCTACAGGAATATCTTATGTTTTTTTAGCCCACTTATCAGTTGAAACTACTCTAAAACGCAAGTAGATGTTACTGAAATATAACATGTATTTTCTACATGTTCCGGTGGTAAAACTGCACTATAACATATGTCAATTTTACTGAATTATAACATGTATTTTCTACAAATTCCCTTGTTAAAACTACTCTATCACCCAAGTCAATTTTACTGAATTATAACATGTATTTTCTACAATTTTCCTTGTTAAAACTACTCTACCACCCAAGTTAGTTTTTTTGAGTTATAACATGTATTTTCGACAATCTTCCTTGTTAAAACTACTATATCACCCAAGTCAATTTTACTGAATTATAACAGGTACATTTTACAAATTCCTCCGTTAAAAATACACGTCCATTTGAGTGAGAGGTACAGTTGAAATTTGTGTATTTATCACATTTTTTCCTGCTAGTTTAACGGATCTAGCCATGTAATTTTTACAGGAACTTAGTCACGTAAGTTCAACTGTAAATTCCCTGTAATATAATTTTACGGGATAACCTGTTTCAATTGCATGTATGTTATGGCTACACCGGCTTCCATAACTTTCCTGTAATTTCAACAGTTTAAATTTCTCTCAGTGCAATTCTAAGATATTTAAATTACAGTTACGAAAAGGAAAAACTGGGTTTAACCACGGTGGAAAAATCCCTATTTAACATTCTTAATTTTAAAATGGCCAAGCGAATAAGTCTATACGCCGTCGCTTGTCATCGCACGAGTTCAAGGCTTGTTTCTTTTACACAATTCTTTTAATCTCATCCATGGCGAGTTTACGCTGAAGTAGACATTCCTTGTAATTGGCATGACGAATTTTCTTAACCACACGACGGCAAATCCCCTTTACGGTCTTCTTCTCTACTTTCGACAACAGGATGGAGTACATCTTGGGACCAGGGAGGAGGAATGTTGTAAAGGAGTGGTCTACGCACGTTGTAAAAAGAGAGAGAATTCTCGCAGATTCCGGGTTCGAGCTCTGAGACCTAACCGAGGCTCTTTTTTTTCAGGTGCATGCGCGATTTTTTTCTCCGGACCGTCGTCTGCTAAAATTTACTCGCGTCGCGAGTCGTTAGGCTTAGAAATTTGAAACTTGGTGTTTTTCACGTTTTATTTATAATAATAGCTTTATTAGGGATATTTCCATTCAGAATGAATCTCGTTTACAAGGGAGTCCCGGAAAATTAAATAGTTATATATAAACTAGGCATAAAGTTAAAAATGCCTAAAACTAAGGCGTGTTATTACAAAGATTGTTTGAACACTAGTCGTGCTATGCATCAAGAGTTTATGGAAGGGATATTTTTTATTCCATTCCCGAAACCCAAAACACAGCTTGAAAAATGTAAACGTTGGATAAACGCGTGTGGTAGACCAGATTTTTTTACTATTGATAAGATAAAACCACATCATTTCATATGCTCGGAACATTTTGTCGGGAGTCAAGGTCGCACCCAATAATATCCAGATCCAATGGTTTATCATCCTACGAAATATATGATTGTAAGTCAAATATTACTCTAAACAAAATATTTCACGAGTATACCTCATAATACTATAATTATATCTATTAGGATCCAAGAAAGGCTGATTTAGTTGATAATTTAGTGAGTAAGCACAATAACTCAACTGAAAATGTGCAAATGGAATTTAATTCCACGCGTGATGAACTTTTCATGCAACAAAATGTTTCCACAACGAATTCTGAAGACCTGTTAGACGTTAATATTTGTTTTCCAAACCAAACCCGATATTGAATTTTCCTCATTAGAAGAAATGTTTTCAGCATTTTGTCAATATCAGTTAGAAAATAATCCAAAGCTGTTTTGGGTCTTTTACCGAAAGGCGAATTCTCCGTGTTTAGTTGCAATTAGCACAGAAAGATTTAACGAAGTTGGGTTGAGCATTGAAATTAATGAGTCCTTCATGTTCGAAATTAAAACATTTGGAAGACACATTAATAGTATGCCTAATTGCGAAAGAAAAATATTCGAAACTTTTCCCAAAATCAATAGTTTCAAAAAACTAGTTGATTTCCTAGTATTTTTGGATTCATATGAAGCATGTGCTGGTAACGATGATGAAGCTTTCGTGTATTATTCAAAATCTGCTTTCAAGAATCCGTACACCAATGCATTACATTCGCCTAATTGCCTGGGGATCATTGTTTGTAATAATAAACAGCGAAGATGCCATAACTGCGTAGGATTACGAGCTCAGATTGGGAAAAAATGTCAAGGGCTAAATTAAAGGATGGAAAAAATAAGGGAAAAAACAAATCACCACAGAAAAACTGAGAAAAATGAGAAATGAGAAAAGAGCCCTAAGAAGTAAAATTTGTAAACTTCAGAGAAAAGTGGAAAAATCAATGAATAAGCAGAACGTTGAGCCATTTGGAGGCCTTTACTCAGAAATATCTGATGAAAACCCATTCTGTAGTAAGATCAACTTTTTGAAAATTCTAATGAAACAACAAACAGAATTAATTAAAAAAAACATAAGAGACCCAATAAATGGCACCCTGCTATTAATAAATGGTGTTCTTACATAAAAGCCAAGTCAACAACTGCGTACGAAGCTTTTAGAGAAGTAATCCCGCTACCAGCACCTAGAACTTTATACTCTTATAATTCAGTTTTATCAAATAAAAGTGGCTTTGTTAAGGAAGTTATTCAAGAAATGAAAGATAAATTTGATTTAGATGTTGTTGATGAGCATCAGAAATATTTTTCTCTCATCGTCGATGAAATGAAGATAAAAGAGGATTTGGTGTATAAAGTCAAAACTGGTGATATTATAGGGTTCACTCATTTAAATGCAGCTGGTGATAAACTGAAGTCTGAAGAGATTAAAAAAATGGGTGAACCATCAGCTGATCTACCAGTAGCGATGGTAATAATGGTTAGAGGGCTTGCAACAAATTTTAAACATATTTTGGCATACTTTCCATGTCACGAAATGAAAGCTGAAGACTTGTTTTCTATTATGCAAGAAGTCATTGAAATATGTGAGAATAATGGTTTTAAAATTATTAATGTGGTCTGCGATAAATCTGCCATCAATCAAAAGTTTATAAGAATGAGTACCGATATGGATACAAAAAAGGGTGTCGCGTATAAAGCAAGAAACCCTTACGCCCCAAGAAAAGACCCTCGTGATATCTTCTACATCTCAGATGCGCCACATCTTATCAAAACTGTTAGAAATTGCTTTTCCAACAGTGGGTTCAACAAAACAAGATTGCTAACTAAACAGGGAAAACATATCTTATGGTCCCATATAGAAGAGATGTTTAAAAAAGACTCATCTACGCAGTTAAGGTTGTGCCCTAAATTGACATTAGACCACGTTACACGGCAATGAGGGTAAAACTGGCCACCCAAATTTTAAGTGCTACAGTAGCATCTGCTGTCGAGCAATTAGTTGGATCCGAAGCTTCAGAAACTGTACAATTCATAAGAACATTCAATAAGTTTTTTGATATTTTGAACACAAGAAATCTCAACCATGCCAGACTAAAGCGAAACCCGAATTTGGATGTTTTAGATCGGAATCAGACGATCGATTAAAGGTACCAATACTAAATGAAAAACGTATTCGAGTAAAAATTAAATTAATTTTATCTCTACAGTGGTTGGAAGAAGAGTTCATCAAGTATCTAACTGAATGGAAAGAAGAAGCTGAAAGCAAAGATTATCCAGCAGAAGCCAAAGCAAAAATGCAACTTAGCCGAGAAACTTTGGCAGGTTTACATATAACAGGTACTATCCCGTCAATCAAAGGTTAAGTGTTTCAATATTAATATTGATTTTTCTTTAGTATATTCCATTATTGGTGCTATTAAATTTCTACTATCAAAAGGTGCCCCATTTGTAATGACAGATAAATTTAACCTGCAGGACCCGTTAGAAATACACTTTGGGAAACAGAGGCGGTCAACAGGATGCAACGAAAATCCAGATTTGTCACACTTTGGTTTTAGCGAAAGAAAGTTTAAAGTTATGCGGCCCCTTATAAATAAAACCAAAGTTGGTAACACAACTAAATTTAAGAATAAAAACCCTAAAATTAAGAAAATGGCAGGAACCTCAGAGGAAAAATCTTAATTTTATTGGGAAAAACAGTATTTTTAGCTTGATCACATTTGATTTTATCACGCTAAGTCATAGTAATTATCTTTATCACATTTGAATTTGTCGTTATTTGAGGTCAGATCTTTGGTTTCATTGCGTAAATTTAATAAAGGTGCAAGTTCTTTTAAAACTAGTAATATTTTCTAACTAATTTAATTTTAAACCTGATTAAATTATTCAATTTAATTAACCTCCCTTTAATTAGTTTTAATTATTCTTAAACCCGCATTTGTTGTTTTCAGGCATACAATTGCTTGCAGAATTTTCCTTCATTGACCTTCGAAGTCCCTTTTTTTAGCTAAAGCAGCTCTTTACGCTTCACTCATTTTAATTTTAGCAAAATTCTTGAGGACTTTCCCTCGACAATTTATGTAAGTATCCATCAAAATGGTTTTGGCTCTCTCCCTGCTGCTTATATCATTTTGACCCCACAGTCTGTTAAATGCCTCACTGACATCACTTTCCTTTAGTCTTTCTAAGAGTTTATTTTTCTTGTTTACATTTTCATGCAATAGTGAAGTTTCAAAATATGGTTAGGCTAATTCGTCCAGCTTTTTGAAGAAATTAAACCCTTCATTAGTTAGGAACTTTAAACCACCCCTGCTAAGTAATTCTGTCCAATTTGAAAAAGTTTCCCGCTGATACTTGTTTACCAACGCAATTAGCAAAAATAACTGTTAATTCAGATTCTTCAAATCGTTTCGATAGTTTTTTCATAATATATCCACCAATATGATAAATAGTCATTTCTTCTTTGTGCATAATTTCCCTGGTTGTTAAGAGTCGTGACTCATTCGACCCAAATTTCGTGAAACTAAACTCTGGCAGAGAATTGTCTGGCTTTAGCGAAACCCACTTACAGAGAGTTTCTTCTAAAAAAAATCTTATCCAGTTCGCAACGACTAGCTCCAGATTTTGCTCCGTTAGATTCTGAAACATCTCCATCTTTTGAAAATTATCGAATAATTCGTCCAGAAGCTCAAAATCATTTCTTAAAACTTTAGCTTGAACCATGAATGCCGCCTTGTCTTTTCTGTGCTTTGTGTTAAGTGAAGCTAGTTTTTCCAAAACATTGTCGCTAAACTTAAGAAAACCATTCTGGAACAAATTACTCAACTCGATGGGCAAGAATTGAGAGTTTTCCATATTTTGACGGGTCTTCTCAACAAGCTTCTTTTCATTAGTTTTGAAAAACTCTTTGTCGAAATCTGTGGGAAATAAATTTAATTTCCACTTTTTATGCCTCGCTTTTACTTGTTAAGTTCATTAATGAGTTCCTACCATGTTGACCAAAGTTCTGGGCATTATAGAGTTTTGGCTTTTCAGGCTTTTTTGGGGTCTCAATTGGAATTTCAACAGCATTTTTGACAGATAAATCTAACGGCGAATTTTCATCATTCTCCTAATAAGAAAATCCATTTTGAGTAACTACGTTAGAAATATTTTTGCCTTTAGAAAATATTTTACTTACATCAACAACACCAAAGTTAGCTAAGGGTTCTACACTCCCGTTAAAGTGCTCTGAACATATGTAGTGGCGTTTATTTATTTTTTCAGGCACCAAATCACTTCTTCCAGTCGCGATAATCCACTATTGTTCCAGTTTTGTTTTAGGTTTGGGAAACGGGTGGAAAGTAATGTTTTTACGTTCAATTTTATCCTTCAACTTTGTGCTGATTTTGCAGTTTAGGTAAACCATGATTTTAAAATAGCCTCTGGCCTAATTTGAAACGTAAATTACACCAAGACCGACTATATTTATACGAACACGAGTTGAGACGAGCAGACGACACAACACCCATAAAATTCTCTCTCTAACGTCAGTTATGACGTACTTGCGCACCGCTGATGCGTAGTAGCTACTAGTCGGCCTCGGGTAGATCTCTCTCTCCAGACTGCTAAATAGAGACCTCTTCGTAATACCTTTAGCCACTCCTCTATATTCCTCCTCCCTGCTTTCACAACGGCCATGCACCATAAGGCAATTTTCCCTTGAAATACCAAGGCTTAGCAATACACTAAAAGGCACACCTTTTCAGCTTCGAGAGTCTACCGCGACGGGCGCTTTTTATTCCTTTCGACCAATGAGGTAGTCAAGCCACTCAAGCGCCAAATTTAAATCGTTCAAAAACTTTTTACTACGTATTTGAGTTTGATATGAATGTATCAAGACACCTATCTTCATGTTTTTCACACCAGTCTTCAATCCTCGCACACCTCAACCTTATAGTATGACAGCACACCTATTTTTTAGTTTTCACGCCATTCTTCATCTCCATATCATAGTATGATAGCACCCTTATGACCCTCACCCACTAGTCTTTGAAAAAATAAACCAGGAGTTCAGGAGGGGAGCCACTTTCTGTGGATCAACCAGACCCACGCTACCCTTAAGTTTTACGCTTATTTAAAAGTAATTCTACTTTTTATATGAACTTTAATTATTTAAAAAATTTAGGAAACATTTGAAAATGTTCAAAAAGGCAAAATTGGTATCACAAATTTTTCTGAGTTTGTCACTTATTGCCCACACGTGTTTTTTTATTCTATCACACAAGATAATTTTAAATTTTTAATTCTAGGTTAAGTTTTTTAGCTAATTTTTTAATCCACGGCACAATTTTGACCTACCCGTGTTTTTTTTACATTCTATATCACTTGTCACTGCCATTTAAGTTTTATGCTTTAAGTAATTATACTTTTTACAAGAACTTTTAATTAATTAAAAAAATATAGGAAACATTGGAAAATGTTCAAAAAGGCAAAATTGAAAATTGGTATCACAAAGTTTTCTGAGTTTTGCACTTATTTCCCACACGTGTTTTTTTTTCTATTCTATCACACAAGTTAAATTAAAATTTATATTTCTAGGTTAAGTTATTAGTCCACGGCACAATTGTGGCCTACTCGTGTTTTCTTATATTCTATATCACTTGTCATCACAAGATAATTTTAAATTTTTTGTCTTAGTTGAGTTTTTTTGAGGTATTTTAAGTAATTTTTTTGAGATTTTTTAGTTCAAGGCACAAATGTGGTCTACCGGTGTATTTTTTACATTCTGTCTCACTTTTTCATCACTAGATGATTATAAATAAAAGCCGATAACGGCTTAGCTACACATTAATAAATGTAAAAAATAACCAGAAGAAATAATATTATTATTATTATTATTATTAATTTTTTCTCTTATGGTTTAGTTTTAGGTTCTTTATAAATCGTCACGGCACAATTGTAGCCTACCCGTGGCTCTTAATCTTTTATTAATACGTCCTCCTCCTGGGATGACATGTCCCCTTCGCTACAAATTTCATCATCACTTTGTTTCTTCTTTACTGCTTACTTTTTGGGTAATTATGTTTTCCGAAATGTTTCCTTCCAAGGGAGTCCTCGGATTAATTGCGCATTTCTAGAGTGAAATTAGAATATTAGTATATAATAATAATTAATTGGATATTTAATTCACTCGTCTTGAAGAGTCCCTTCACAATATATTAGTTTGAATATATTTTTTTTTAAAAAAAACCGTCAATGACGAGTTATCAACTTATCATCATAAACAAAATAATAATGCTTACCGATATCATCTTACTGAGATCTTTTAACTTGTCAACAGGCTTTCTAGTTTTGTTTTCTTGAGGTTCATTTTCTATTTCATCATCATTGATTTTTGTACGGGAAGTTTTGAAAATCTTTCAGATAACTTTATTTTAGGTTGTTCCTGAAAGATATTATTTAAAACATCAACAACATTACAAGAGGTTATTGGCATTGCAGGCTAAAATACGCGACTGAAATGAACCTAAGGAAAACAAGCCAAAGCAGAGAGATAGACAAGAAGAAAGATATTTACTTTTCACCATCGCCAATTAGACTCAGGACATGTGCAAAGACCTTTAAAGTAAACCTATACCTAAAATTGTAATAATTGTAAATTTTCACTCACTGCAAAAGGATAGTTCAACTTTTTCTTAAACGTTAGTAGTTGTTGAAAGGTTTTTTTGTAGCATTGATAAGTTCTTCCCAACCTTCTTTGGGCACGCAATAATCCGCCGAAAACGGAAGAGGAGGTTTCTACAGAAGAGAAATTTCATTGGTCATTTAGAAGATCTACATCTTCGCTAAATTGCACACTCACTACTTAAGATGATTTTTAAGGAGAATCTTATTCACTTTCAGAACTGTTAGTGAAAAGTAACATATTGACAATTATAAGAAAACCGGACAAAAGTTAATAGCTCGTATTTAATTTTAACTTTTAAAAGTAATAACCATTGAAATAGTCATTTGTGCCAACCCACATAATGAGATATTCATTTTTAATCTTAGGAATGAAGCTGACTAGGGATTTTAGTGTCACGTCAGTCCGACTTTGTAGTAGTTGTTGATTGGTAGTATCTATTT
>JAEQBA010000027.1:0-40651 GCA_019434445.1 Phalangium opilio | reverse complement strand
TAATAAAAAAATGAGATTACACTATATAAAATGTCGTAAAGCTGAATTAAAAAGTAAACACCAAATTTGAAATGTTAATATCAAAAGATTTCTTGGAATATTAAGATGAAACAGAGATTTATAGCTACACAACTACTTAAAGAATCGTAATGCCGAAAACTATTTAAAATATTTCCATTTAATATTCTGCAAAAAGGAAATGTTATCGTTTTGTAAGAGATCTTATCATCCTACTCGCTTTATATTAACTTTTATGTGCGTGTAGTGTTTCGATTCGGATGCAATCTTCATTACTCGTTCTATATAAACTCTCACTTGTGTCATTACATAGAAATAAGGTTATGTTAAATAATTAATTAAATATAAATGATATTAATTATTTTAGTCGCCAGTAAATAACTTTAAAAATAGTTAAATCGTTTAAAATATAGTTGTTCCTATTATTTTTCGAAACTTTGCTATATTGATGTTTAAAGTGAAGGGTACCCCTCTTGCCCGCTTTCTTCAAATTTTGGGGTATATATACGATTCGTTTCCATTATAATAATAGATAAAAACGCATTCGCGTGAACCGATGGTGGAAGCCCTGCCATTGGGAGGCTAGACGTTTCTCGTAACCCTAGCCGATCGCCGCGTATATCTTAAAACCAAACGATAACGATGGAGAAGAAGCCGTAATGGACAAAGACCGGAAGATGGTGGTGCATAGAAGCTGGTGTCAATGTGGGATTGACGAAGAACAGAAGATGGTGGTGCTTACGAGCCAGAAAGTACAGGCTAGTGTCCATGTGGGATGGACAAAGACTAGCAGATTGTGGTCCTTAGAAGCCAGTTAGTAAAGACCGGTGTTGGCAGATAAATGGCCAAATTTCCGTGAACCGCGAACGCGTTCCGGAAATTGGGTATTTGTTTGCTCCGATTTGTAAACTGCGAACGCGGTCACGTGGGGTCTGACAGACAGACACACACACAGACAGACAGACAGACACACACGTCCAGTGTAATACCTCTCCGTGACGTCATCGTCACTCGGAGACGTAAAAATTATAAAGAGTAAAGTATATAATCATTAAACATTACTTAGGCGCCAGCTGATTGAAAATTTAATTGCATGTTTCATAAACAATGCTATGAACTGTGCTTAAACCAATTCGGAATAGGTATTTCAATGAATGCATGCTTTCTCCTAAATTAAAATATTCAATTAGTCATGTCTATCACACTTATATTTAGATAATACCAACCTGTTGCCAAAAAACGAAGAGTTACAGCTAAGCGCTCTTCACAATTGATTGCCTCCCGGAACAATGTATCCTGCTTTTCGATATCATGTTTAATGGCGTTTAATATTAAATGAAATGTGTCTTCGGACATTCGAAGATAACCCCTATAGCTAGAAGCATCTTTCAATCGTAACTCATTCACCAAAGAAAACGCGCCTTTTTCTTTTCTTTGATTCGACCAGGGCTTAACCCACACCGAACGTTTTTCTTCATTTCCTTTTCTTTTTTTTCTCTATCGATTAAAAGCGCAATTCCCATCAAAGCCACTATTTTTTTCTTACGACAATCTTCCTCAAGATTCATATCTTTGAGATAACTAATAATTACTAAGGACAATAAACAAAAACCAGTCGCAAACTAATAAATCCTAAGCAGACGTTTATCAAAGAATCACTCCTATTGGTTAAAAGTTTTCGTTTCGCTATGTACGCCCTCTTGTGGTCCAAAGGTAGTCGGCCCGACTACTTGGGTGGTGTGAACGCGTCGCCTGATCTGACACAATTGGGTGACAAAGTCGGCCTGACAACTCTATGATTTGTCAGCTGACTAAAGTTGGGTAATCTGAATGGGCCATAACTGTTCGCACACTTTGGATATCTGATTTAGAGTGCTTATGGGCCGATAATTGGATGGGTCAGCACGCGAGCCTTTTTTATGAATCGGCGTTAAATTCGCTTCCTTCCATTTAGCCGGTACGGTGCACGAGGCAAAAGACTGGGATATGAGAAGGTGGATGGGTACAGCTAGAAGGGGAGCTAGCATCTTCAAAAGATTGGGGTGGAGACCATCAGAACCAGGGGACTTATTGACATTTAAGTGAGAGAGGAGATGATGAATCTCAGGTAGGTCGCAAATGAAATGGCTAAAGGTATTGGGCGGATCAACGACAGAGGAGGTACCAAGAGCAGTGGAGGGGTAAGTGGTGAGAGTTGCACAGTGGCCGCGAGACAAGTGTTTAATAAGGACGCACTGTCTTGGAGTGTGGTAGTGAGTGAACCGCCAGGGAGCTTAAGTTGAAGGATATTGAAGCGACACTTACGAAAACTATTGATGTGGGAATAAAAAGCTCTAGGGTTGGTACTAAACAGTGTCGTGAATGAGGTTTCATAGCGTCGTCGAGTATTACGATAATGAGTCGTGTAAACGTTGCGAGCATTATTATAATCTTGCCGAAGTCGAGCAAGGGTGTAGGACGGGGCTAACTTAGACTTAGCCTTGCACAAGCGGTGCCAGGCCTTCTTTTTGAAATTAAGACTAGCTTGAGTACGTTGGGCAACGGAGAGAGTTGCACGAGGTTTGGTGAGTGGGGAAAAGGAGCGTATACAGTTTGCAGTAGGGCAAGGAGGGCGGAATAATTAGTATCAGGGTCACCTTGACTGAGCACTAGGGACCAGTCGATTGTAGATAAAAAGTTACTAAACAGAACATAATATTTTTTTAAGAAGTTAGGTTTAGGGACGTGGGTAGGCTTGGAGGCTGATAGTGCAACGTTAAATAGAATATTGCCGTGGTCACTCGTACCTATGGGTGGTAACAATGATGGAGAATGAGCCACATTTGGGTCAGTTAGAAAGATAAGGTCCAGGGTATTATCTATACAACGAGCACCCCCGTCGTCAACAATACAGCTTCGCGTAGAAAAATTAGGGTTGTAAGTCGGAAAAGTTTCCGGAAAATGACAGAGCTATATTTTTCCGCTACCGGTTTCTCAATTAAAATGTTAAAACTTCAAAATTTTTCAATTGCCTTTCTTTTCAAAACACTCATTATTTTGTTTTCGGTGAATTCGGAGGGGGAAAAATTGTTTGTTAACCCTGTTTAAAGTCACAAATTATGGAAAAATCAACCACTAATATTTGGCGGTACTTTAATAACTGGGGAATGTATATATTGAAAACAATGTTATGCAAATAACGCAACGTGGATGAAACGCCACTTTTCATCTGGTATTTGCGAAAAGTGTTCCCCATCTGCATTGAAAAGTTTTAAAATTACCTGAACGAAAAATTAGTCTTCTCATGATATGCAACTACATTTGGTATGTCAGCGAGGTGTAATTAGTCAAATTCGTAATTCAATTATATAAAAAGGCTGCAGTTTCTGTTTTAAAATGTATCTATTATATTAATTTCGAACTCAGGACAACAAAACTGAAGAAGCTATCGAAATATCTTCAAAAGTTTGATAAATTGACTCAAAGCTCACTTAAATTGCTAGTTTTATATTTTTCCGATTAGCGGAAAATTTTCCTCTTCGCGGAAAATTTTCCGTGTTTTATTTTTCCGGAAAATTTACAACACTAAGAAAAATTAACAATTTGTGTCAATGAGAAGTCTAATATGGTATCACAAAATAACTTGGTTGCCCGACATTATGCACAAGGTTTAGCGGCGGTAAACACTAAATATTTCGTCAGTGGGTTCAACGGCCACATCCACTGTTGTTTCGTCTTTCGAATCGTAGAACTAGTTGAAAACGTGAAGAACAGTAGCCTTGATTTCTTTAAATTCATTTTTGCAAAAATTTAAAAAATTCTAGCATTAAAGTTAGGTCCAAAACTGTAAATAACAATACTATTTTAATTACTAAGTAATCGTTGAATATTATGAAAACCTGCTTTGCAATGCAAACTAATCGAGATATTAGTTGTAGTATTTGATTATCAAGCCTACTGAAACAGCATAGTGCAAGGTTTCTGGTAGCGCTCATCTGCCAAATTCCACTGAGGGGGCTTAAGAGTAATTTCACACTACTCAGTACTGGTTTTCGTTTTCTCATTTCATTTAAGGCGGATATGAGTGACACCAATGTAAGCGGTTTTTTGACTGGTTGAGTTAAGTCGAAGCGGTATGTGTACATTGTAATGTACGAGTATATTTATACATGCCATCAGGAATGTATGGAGCTTAGGAAAACTATTTTCGAATTTCTCCCTAAAATTGTGCCTTTACGCGATTAAATATCTTACGGGTCACCATATTTCAACCCTTTTTGAGGGCAAAACAAGAGGAGCGTTGCGACATACCTAAAGGAGATAGGCAAAGATCGAAAAAATTTCCCCAGGTTGCCGTTTTACTCCTCTTTGATATTTCACTGCACGGAAGATTGTCGAATTTCGGAGTTGAACTCAGTCCACCACAGTGGAATCCGCTAATAGAGACCCTCATCCATACCTACGGCAATCCATTTTGCTTCGTTATTAGACAATTCTTTTTATACTTCCATTTTGGCTTTAGCTAATTTGCAAGCTTCCTTTAATGGACCATCATTGCGTTCAATTGAGTCATTAAGATTTTCCAAAAGCCAATGATATATTGGCATCACTTTTGATATTGTTGGAGATGTAACGAAAGGCACTTTCCTTGTCGCAATATAAAATTGCTTTGGAAAATAAAAAAGATAAGGTAAAGTCACCAGACAATTTTTTACAGAAATTTTACAGAAAACCTTTACAAAAAGTTACAGATATTCCGAGAAATAACGGTTAAAGCCGATAAAGTGAGGTAAAAACGCTACAAACGGCGAATAACGTCAGGTCTGACGTGGTCTTAATTGGACGTTCCCATTTGACGAAATCCATGGCGTACTCCGCTGGGAAATTTAAATAACTTAACGCTCTCGTCTCTAAAAACATTAGAATTCTAAATAATAATCAAAACCAAATTAGTTTGCAGTGAACAATTTACGAATGGAGCGGTATCAAATAGCCTTTTTCGTAATTTTCACGAAAGATCGGGTTGCTTAAAAAGGATGAATTGGCAGGCTAGCCTAACGAAGCAGATAATAATAGTTCGTTCAATTTCAATGCTTTACGGCCATCTATAATTTTCTCGTACAGTTCTGGCGAGATCAGATCATAAGAATCAAAAAATCTTCTCGTTCCAGTTATCGAGCTTCTCCTCCTTTTGAGTCATTAATAGTGATGTAACAATGATGAAAAGACAAATGCCGACAACAGACTGGAAATGAAATCGATTAGAAGTTTATGGAGTTACATGTGCGCGAATCTTGACACGAAGTACCATCAAATCCATTGACGATAATGAGAGCGAAGTTGACAGTGACAATTTTGGTGCCACTAACAATATGATAGGGCTGTGCGAGCCCTGAATTTTTGGTTTCGAGTCGAGTCTCGAGTATAGAAATTTTGCCTTATGGAGCATCGAGCCAAGTCTCGAGAACTCGAATCGAGTATCGAGTAGTTGGAGAATTTGTTTCGAGTATTTATCGAGTAATTGGGAATTGATTTTCTAGTATTTCCACACTCTGTTAGTTTATCGTTCTCACAATAGACATTTAGTGTAATTTTGATCATCGACAACACCCTCAAATAATTCCCAGACGGTATTAGTCTTCTTCCCTTTAAATTTAACTAACTTAAGGTGCGTTCAGATTATCCAACTTTTGTCAGCTGACAAAACCCCGACTAGTTGGCTTGACTTGTCCGGCCGACCACCCGTACGGAAATTTTCTAAAGAAATTTCGAATAAGTATCCCATATCTGGTTTAAGTTTATTCTATAGAAATGTCGTATGGAGTTGGTATATATTTTTTATAGGTATTTGGGCAAATTTTCTAGAGAAACCTTTATAGAAAGCTTTTGTTTTAGTTTTAGACTCTTGATGTTCTTTTTGCGGTGTGTTTAGAGTTTTTCAAGGAAGTTATTAAGTTCTTTTTGTGATATTTGCATAAAATTTATAAGATCTTTAAAACCATAGCTAAGGTACTTTTATAGGTTTCATATAATATTCTTATAGTTTTCGTATGATAATTTTATAGTTTTCGTATGACAATTTTATAGTTTTCGTATGATATTTTTATAGGTTTCGTAGGATATTTTTATAGGTTTCGTAGGATATTTTTATAGGTTTCGTAGGATATTTTTATAGGTTTCGTAGGATATTTTTATAGGTTTCGTAGGATATTTTTATAGGTTTCGTAGGATATTTTTATAGGTTTCGTAGGATATTTTTATAGGTTTCGTAGGATATTTTTATAGGTTTCGTAGGATATTTTTATAGGTTTCGTAGGATATTTTTATAGGTTTCGTAGGATATTTTCGTGCCCAGTGATATAGAATTAATACAGTAGTTTTAAAATTCAATTTTATTTTATCAATCGTCTTATATCCTTATTTCATTAATTTTAATCCTTAATTCCTAAATTGATCAATTCGAAAAATTAATGAAGTTAATTTAGCAAAATTGTTTTTAAAATTAAAGCAGTTCTATCGATTTAAATAAATATTAAAACCAAATCCTGATTTTATAACTTCAAACAAATAATAAAATCAAATCCTGATTTTATTATATTCTTCATTTAGTTCTTTGATTTCATTAGCAAGTGTTCTTTACTTGGCAGCTGGTCGCTCCTTGATATTTTTTTAAAGTTGAACCTAATATTGATTTGTTCTTTATTTGAAAAAAATTCTTCACTGTTATGTTAGATTTTAAAGAAACTTACCTATTATAGCAGAGATTCTAGCGGGATTCAGCTGCTTCTTTGGGGGTATACCTTTGTGCGCATTGCTAGACCTTCCCGTAATTGATGCATTTATATATTTATCTTCTTTAAATAGCATGAGGAAAAGTCCTCTAGCAAAAACTGTACGTGTTCTGCTCATTCGGAGAAGCAGCGACAGCTCAGATTTGTCCACGAAAATTTTAGGAGCTATTTCAACCATCTATTGAAATGTGTATTTATATTGAGTAATTATTATTTCGTACAAAATAGTTATCTGCCAGGGCCAAAATAGTAAAAAATATTTACAGGCACGACAAGTAAGCTTAGTCTTTCGATCGAAAGATACAAAGTATACTTGCTTGTGCCAATTATAATCTATCACACTTGGAAAATTTGCAATTAATTATTTACCATTTTCGTTGATTCTAAATCATTATCCTCTGGAGCAACATAGTTTTGAATGACTGGTGTTTTTATTGGGTGTTGGACCAATTTCAAACATTTTTCTGCAATAGACATAAAGTTTTAGCCAGTAATTCCAAATTTTAGTGACAGGCCAAAGAATAAGATGACCAATAAGTACCCTTATACTTCTCCAATTTTTTATGGTTTTAGCAAGTTTCATTTCCTTTACTTCATAGTCCTCTTTCAATTCCTTGTAGTCATTTTTCATTTCTAAATACTTTCTCTTATACCTTGGGCACTTGGAACAATCTTTTGAAACACTTTCTTTCTCGGTTGATGCATCCAGAATTGCCATTAGTTCAAGTTGAGAGCTTGTCTTTGGATCCCCCTGTATATTATAAATGTATTCACTTATACATACACATATTAAGGGAAGGCAAAGTCTGGTATCAGAAAAAGGACTTGCCAATTTGGGTCAATTCCCTCAACCACATGCCGCCATTTTGGCGGCATGTGGTAAACTATATAAGTAAACTATACATACCGATGTTGGGCCAGATACAGAATGCAAAATACTTCTATCCTCTTGTGGGACATCCTTCCCATTTAAGCGGCAATAATCCTCATACAGACTAGTTCTTTTAGCCTCCATATCATCTTGATCCCCTAGAAACGCATCAAATAATCATCAGTCAGTAAAGCTTGAAAATGAAGTAGTTTATAAAGTTTTAAAAAACTTGCCATATCCAAGGAGAAACCCAGGAGAAACCTCCTCCCCTTCTTTCCAAAAAAAGTCAAATGTACGGCCTATGTAGTTATGTGCATTTTCTGAAATATCTTTTCGCAAGGATTTATTGTGCTTAAAGCACTGATCAAATTTAAGAACATACCAAATGTTATCATTAATCCATTTGACCAAAGCATATTGTTGGGGTTTTCTACTTTTTGACATGGCTTTAGCTAGATAATTTTTTTTTTCAGTAATCGGTTTTATATTTCAAAAGTATGATAGGTATAATAAAAAAGTTTAATTATGCATAACATTTATTAAGTCTCAGTAATGACTTATTAAAATTATTAAATCTAATCTAGTTATCTATGTATACCCTAGCACGATCGAGCGAGCCCAGCGGAATTTTTAAGACTGTTAGTTCCTCTTTTTGAACGCAAATTTTTAAGAGTGGATACTGTTTGCTTTCGGGAGGGAAAGGAACATAAGGTAAGGGATAGAAGGGTATGACGTTTCCATGTGCTCAGAGCCTGGGGAGTAGTGACCGGTGAAAAGAGGAATTTCACGGGGCGCGCAATGCTTCTCATTCGGGGGACGGGGGGTTTGTAAAAGGGGTACAGGATACTGTACGCCCTTGGTAGGGACGAAGGCTCTATAAAAACCTTGGGGGGGGGGTAAACATGGGATAAAACTGAGGTGGGAGATATGACCACGTTGCCATAAATAGTGTAATGGCACCCCCTTCCCTTAGGCAGTTTACGCTAATCTTTAAAACTGAAATTATTCTCACAATACATTAAAATCTTAGATAATAACAATAATTAATGTATGCAAAAATAATTATAGCTACATGCTACTGGTTTACAGAGTAATGGCACCCCCAGCTAATTCGCTATAGAGATCAATAAAGTGTAATGTAGGGAGCTGCCGTAACTCTACTAAACTAAAGTTTTGCTAAGTGTTACTGAGGAGTAATAAGAACTAACTTAATTTAACTTAGAAACATAATCCAAAAAAATAACATACCTTAAATAAAGATCCAAAATTAAAAAGACGTGTTGATTTCAAACAGAATTTGAAAAAGGTCCCCGCACTACGCGATAGAAAATAGAAAATGATGGTCCGAGTCGTTGTCGTTACTCGCGCGCTCTCGCACCTCTGCAGTGTTTTTCCACTTTACTCCAGTTTCAAAACTTTGAATAATGGAAAAAAAACCACAGGCGCGCCTAACTCGCTCGGGCAAAACCGTGAGAGAAAATTCTATATACGGAGGGCTAGGCATCGAACAGGCAGAAGCAGGTTTATATACTGTGCGATTTTACGGGCACTGCCACTAGTCGATAATGTATTTTTTTTTCGCTACCGGCGCCAATAGAAAAAACTATTTGTCAGTATCGTCTGCTAGCTGGATTTTTTTCTTTTTTGAACTTAGTTCAGGTTGCCCTTTGGCTTTATTAAAATTAGTGTCACTCATATGTTACCTGCCTGGATAACCACAAGTCATCAGAGTATGTAATTTGAAATTTAATTTACTCTGAGAACTTAGTATACTAATTTAATAATGTAGGCTGTTCAAGCTGGTCAACCAGTTGTAAAACCAGACCTAGGTTTAAGGCCTAAAAAGACCCAGGGTTTTTTTTTACAAATAGTTTTGATTTTTGAAACCTAAAACCAGGAACAATTATGTCATACAAAAGATATTTATGGAACCCTGAAGAGAAATCTGGAATTCCTAGGCGAACAGAGTATAGGTTTCGCCAACAAAATATCAATTATATTGAAGATGATGCAGAAGCTGCGTTAGATGTTTCAACTTTGGGACCAAAAAACATTGAGGATGATTCCTTTTCGAGTTATGACGATCTTAACGAAATGAGAATTGCCACTGAAAATGAAGCTAAAAAAAGACGATTTAATGATATGGATGATAGCTTTGAGGATGAAAATGATATATCAAATGAAGAATTAACGAACGGAACGAAGGATGATGATGCCACTTCGAAAATGCCCTCCACATCTTCAACTCATTCTGGATCGACTGATTCAACTTTGCCTTGGGAAGAACATAGTTTTAACACAGAGACAAATGATGTAAGTTTATTAGTTATTATAAATTCATTAAATAAACTAATGGGAGAAAGGAAAGGCCTGACAATTATTTTTGATTGGTAAAATAACATCCAAAGCGTTAACAAAATCTAACATATGGGGATTTCGACTAGAACTATTCAGTAATGTTACTATAATGTACCGAAACTATAGAGCTATTTCGTCTGCTACGAAAAATGGCTGCCTTTGACAGTATAGGGCAGGCCCGGCGGGCAAATAGCATTGGTGACGTACCATTACCTAATCTGACATAGCTCTATAGTGTAATAAGGTGGTGTTTTATCTAACGGAATGTGATCCCTGGATTTTAAAGTTTACTATAATTTCTTTAATTTTGTATAATATTAGATTACAGATGAGAATAATTTGGAAGAAAATGACGGTATTTTTTCTACAGACCTCGTAAGTAATTGCGCTTTATGACTGTAATTTAGTATAAAATTAATACTTTCTTCCTTTGCTAAATTTAAAGGATGAAGAAATATATCCCGACTCTGCAGTTAATTTAAAACAATTTTTAATATTAGTTATGGCTCACATAATTCGTTTCAAGCTGTGTAAGGAGTCTACAGCGTCTCTTCTGAAACTTCTCTCATTTGTTTTACCGGAAAACTCCAAATTTCCTCGTACACTCTTTCAATTTTATAAACATTTTGAGGGAGCAAAATCGAACTATACTTTCCATGCATATTGCAAAAATACGAAATGTAATTCCTATATTGGACTAGCACGCGCGTTTTGCAAGCACTGTGAAACCTATAACTGCGTGGAATCGGCTTTTGGAAAAAGGAAATTGTTTTTTAGTTTTTTCTGTTGAGGATCAAATACGAACTTTACTTCAAGAACGCGATAGAAGAGCTCAAACCATTAAATCTAATAGAGAACCACTTTTTAACAAGGGGAGCGCTCATAGAAGTTTACCAATGGGACCGCACATAGAAGTTTACCAATGGGACAGTACGATTTATCAATAACATGGAACACAGATGGTGTACCAGTTTTCCATTCATCAGGATACTCCATTTGGCCTTTGCTGTACACTGTTAACGAATTAGAGAATACTACTGTTCAACTTGCTGCTCTTTGGTTCGGTTGTGAAAAACCGGAAATGAACTCTTTTCTCAAACCCTTTGTAGATGAAATGAACAGTTTGTCGAAGATCGGTTTTTCCTATATCCACAACGAGACAAGAATAACCGTGAAAGTGTTTCCAGGAGCTTGTTGTTGTGACTCCGTTGCTCGTTGTACATTACAAAACACAACTCAATTCAATGGAAAATATGGATGCAATTGGTGCCTTCACGAAGGAACATCTATAAAAAGGGGAAATGGAAGCCGAATTTACGAATTTAAACGGAATGTTTCAAGCAGGGATGCCCAAAAAATGGCAAGAGACGCAAGAGACTCAATTCAAAATAAGACGCGTGTTAATGGAGTAAAGGGTTTTTCAATTTTAATGTTACTATCATATTTCGATATCGTGAAAGGGTTTTCTGTTGATTACATGCACTGCGTATGCCAAGGTGTTGTGAAAGCGATTGCTGGTTTATGGTTTGATACTTGCAATTACAAAGAACCTTACTATATGGGCAGAATTATCGAGACTTTAGATAAGACTCTTTTAACCATAAAACCACCCAATGAAATTAGTCGATTGCCAAGGTCTATTACTGAAAGAAAACAATGGAAGGCAAATGAGTGGCGATCTTGGCTACTCTTTTATTCCCCGCATGTTTTGAAAGGGCATTTACCTGAAAAATTCTACAAGCACTGGCTTAACTTGGTACTGGGAGTAAATCTTTTACTTTCATTTAAATTAACTTTAGCGATGGTGGATGAAGCAAGCCATTATTTAGAGCTTTTCGTTAAGAAAATTGAGAAATTATATGGACAAGAAAATATGACGTACAATATACACCTTCTTTTACATCTAACAGATACTGCCAAAAATTGGGGACCCCTGTGGTTCGTTTCGTGTTTCCAATTTGAAAACATGAATGGAAAACTTATGACCCTCTTTCATGGAACGCAGAAAGTCCCTATTCAAATAGCTGAAAAGTATATAATTCTTCGTAAAATAAGGCAGCTTTCTGAAGACGCATTCACATGCAACCATTGTATTGAAGATTATTTACTTGAACTTCTAAGAGGTTACCCCTATCTGAAAAAAATAACTACCATCGAAAGCAATAGTTTCGCTCATTCACTCCCTAGGATCCCCCAGTAGCACAAGCCTTCCGCATAACAGTCGGTTAAAGGTCGAATAGTCGGTTTACGGTCCAGTCGGCTGTACCGTGCTTATTCCGACACTTTTCCGACTTATGAAGCCGACTACTTCTTTTAGTTGGCAATGCCGACATTTATCTGACAGTTGGAACTGAGATGGTTTAAAGTAGGCTTGCCTACCGTCTAGAAAATTCCAACTTATTTTCTGCCAATTGATTACCGACTCTTTCGCGCTAGTCGGTATTGTGACGTGTAAGAAGAGTAAAATTAAAAGCAGAGTTATGCTTAGGCCGTTTAGTAACCGACATTTATCCGACAGTTGGAACTGAAATGGTTTAAAGTAGGCTTGCCTACCGTCTAGAAAATTCCAACACATTTTTTGCCAATTGATTACCAACTCCCTCGCGCTAGTCGGTATTGTGACGTTTAAGAAGAGTAAAATTAAAAGGAATGTCATTCTTAGGCCGTTTAGTAACCGACATTTATCCGACAGTTGGAACTGTGGTGGTTTGAAGTAGGCTTGCCTACCGTCCTAAACATGTAACCTATTTTTGCCAATTGATTACCAACTCCTTCCCGCTAGTCAGTATTGTCACGTTTAAAAAGAGTAAGATGAAAAACGAAGTTGTTGGTAGGCCTTCTTTTTCCGTGGGACGGTTTTTTTGACTTTTACTATTCCGCATATGCCACCAAAATATTTTTGTTAAATATTTAACTATATTTCGACCCACAATCAGAAGTTGATAATACTATATTTTTGGCAACACTAGAAACATAACGTTACAAAAAACTGCAAAGCAAGAAAACACATCTGATTTTCTAGTTTGAATTTTCCCTCCTGTAATATCTCGGGTCAGGTGACACGCCTCTGTTCTATTGGCGTAACTAAGGTAACGCCATGCACGTCATTATCGAAGAGGGCGCTGCTAGTGCGAAAGCAAGTCAGCCTTTCCAGTATCTCTGACGCTGCTGAGTCGTTAGAATGTTTAAACGAGATTTTTGTGGTCGAAAATGATTAGTTCTAGGCTTGCTAACTTTAAATTTCATCGCTAAGGTTCTTTCTCACATTATATAAACTAGAAACGTCTTCGTCGCTAAGGTTCTTTCTCACATTATATAAACTAGAAACGTCTTCGTTTGTCACGTAAGGTTTGAATTTTGTCATTAAGTTATCAATTTATCTACCTCTTAGAGCCATTTTTATGCTAAGCCTTTGCTTTTTACCTAGCTTCTCATCTGCTGGGAACCACACCCCTTTAAAGTGAAACCAAAACTTAAACGTTTATGTATACCTTCAATTTCTTTGTTTGAATATAAAAGAAGCAAGTGTTTTGGGGCGCTTGGAGTTCAAAAACCTTATATATTAAGTATTTTAGAGATTTTGGTTGTGAAAATAATACTGAATTCCAAAATCGATCTCAATGTGTTTTAGTTACAGAATTTTTATGCGGTTTCAAACATTTTAAGAGAAAAATGTGTCAAGTAATACCCTTTAGAATTGTATGTTTTTCTTTTTCCTTAAAAAATCTGTAAGTGTATATTTTTCATAAAGATTTTTGTAATTTAAGAGATAGTAACTGGCCACATCGAAGATATTAACAATGAATATTAATAAATGCTTTAATTGATGTAAATATTATACTCGCCCTGAAAAATTTAACTTTTTGTTAAAACCAATTAGCTAGGCAGCTAATATTTTCATTCGACTAGTCGTGTCATATAGAATACATTGTTTAATATTTGAAATTGTTATAATTGACCTGCATGTTACTTGAAATATAAAAAGTACAAATTCTTAAGTGTTGTTCATTGAAAATGTATTAAAGAATAGGTATCAGTATCCTTTACTATAAGCGAATGAAGCCTCGAGTTAAGGCTTGATCGTCGCAAAACCATCGGGCCTCGAGTTAAGGTTTGATCGTCGCAAAAGCGTCGGACCTCTTGCTGACAGGCGGTTAAGTCGACTCTCAAACGTGTTGGATGAGGGTCGTATATCATTCGTGTCGTAACAGTCGGTAAACCAGTGGGCCGTAGTCCCACCGGGCGGACATTTTGATTCTCAAACCCTTACTCTACCAGCCCTTTACCGACGATTTACCGTTCCTATACTAAAAGCCGCGAAATCGTCGGATTGAGCGCGGCTTTAGGTAGACATAATGACGCCGACCTATAGTCGGCCAACAGTCGTTTTATAGTCGCCTCATAACAGTCTGAAAACCGGCGGGCCGTCGTCCCGCCTGGCGGACATTTCGACTCTCAAACCCTTACTCTACCAGCCCTTTACCGACGATTTACCGTTCCTATACTAAAAAGCCGCGAAATCGTCGGATTGAGCGCGGCTTTAGGTAGGCATAATGACGCCGACCTGTAGTCGGCCAACAGTCGTTTTATAGTAGCCTCAAAACAGTAGGAAAACCGGCGGGCCATCGTCCCTCCAGGCGGACATTTCGACTTTCAAACCATTACTCTCCCGACTTATAAGTGACTTTTTACCAACTCGTCGGTAACACACAAAGCCGACCATGTAGGCCCTACGTCGGCAGTGCTACTGGGGGAGGTCCAAATTAAATGAAAAGCAGAAGTTAGCCATTGAATCAGAGATAAACAAGGATATTTCTTCAGCCTTAATATTTAGCTATGATAAAGTAACTATAAGTGGACTAACTTTTTCCACAAAATGCAGATCTAACAGAAACAATTGTGGAGTTCAGTTTAATGATGGGGTTTATGGTTTAGTCGAAAGTTTCGTTAGTGTTAAGAGATGTGGTTGCGCTGATGCATGTTTTTGCGAAAGAGATAGTTTTATCCTTGCTACGAAACTTAAAAAACGTGGGCATGCTTCTCATATTTTAGATAGAATTTGTCACCGTCTTACGATATCCAAAAAAGTAATAGTCTATTCTATAAAGGGTTTAATTGTGGAAAAGCTGATTGTATTAGACAATAATAATGGTGAAATGTTGGTTGCTAATTTCCCGAATGTAATCGAATGTGACTAGGCAATATAATTCATAAAATTCAGTTCCGCAAAATGATGTTGACATGATTAGAATTAAAAAAAAATTAAATTATTAAACTATAATCCAAAAATTGGCTTTTATAGAAAATGCTTACTTCCATCACATAAGCATATACCGCGTGCGAAAAGAACGTAACTTTTTTTACCGAAGTTAGAAATTAAATGTGGCAGTAGGCCTAATTAAGCCTATTTTTTTCTTCCATTGAAGACTCTTAGAATAATTATAAAAATCCTATAAAATATTTAAGTAATCAAAAACCAAAAAAAAAAGAACTTACAATCTACTCTTTAAAAACTTTATAGATAGGCCTATAGAAAAATTTTACTTTGTAGAACTTAAACGATGTTCCATAGGGTTCTATACGATTCTATAGAAAATACTTAGAGAATTTCCGTACGGGTCCTCAATGGGAATATCCCTTAAAACCTTTAGACTCTAGAGTCAAAGCTAAGGCTAACAACTCCAATAGAGGTCAAAGATCCTTTACTAGATATAATAATCAGAGATCAAAATCTCCTGGTCTTCAATTGGCCTTGTCCTACCCCTCTACACGTACTATCACATGTTATAATTGCCAAAAACCAGGTCATCTAGCACCCGACTGTCAAGAAAAAAAGATTTAGCAAGTCGGGGGAAGCCAAAGCGGGAGAGGTCCCTCGTGGTCCATCTCCCGGTGCCCAATAAATTCCCCTACCAAAAAGCGTGTCGCGTTCCCACTGAGGATTGAATCCGTCAGGAAAGGTTCAGTTTATAAAAGGGTCACCATTCCCGTTACTATTGAACACGCGTGAGTTCACGCTAAGTTAGATAGTGGGGCTGATGCCTCTTTTGTCAGTTTAGATCAGTGGCAAAGATTTGTAAATTTAGAAACTCTTCAGAATTACCTGAAGATGAACAATTAGATTGTGTAGTTTGGGGCGATGGCCGATATACTTTTACAAAAGGTTCTTATGATCTAGAGTTTACTCTCAAACAAAAGTGAGAAACAATTTCACTTTAAATTCTACATAGTTCCTTCCCTCAATAGTGACTTTATATTGGGTCAAGATTTCCTTGAAGAAAACAGGGTCAAGTTAGATTTCGAATCATCTCGATGTTTAGTGGATAACCTAAAGATCCCTTTTTCAATTCCATCTGAAAAGGATCCAATAGATAAGGAGATTGTGAATAGTATTAGGGACGCAGTTTCTGCAGCCCCTATCTCTGATGAACAGCGTCATCAATTAGAATCCCTTTTATTGAAATTTCCTGAGTTGTTTTCAGATAAAGTAGGAAGAACAGGACTAGTCTTCCATGAGATTCATACGGGAAATAGTCCGCCCATAAAATCTCAGCCTGATCGTGTTAATGATTAGAAAAATAAAACAATAGAACAACATGTAAGGGAAATGTTAGATGACGGGATAATCAGACCCTCTGTGTCTCCTTGGGCTTCGCCCGTAGTTTTAGTTGATCAAACAAAACGGGGTAAACCCTATAGGTTTTGTATTGATTAAGAAAACTAAATCAGGTTACCATAAAGGACCCTTATCCCTTGCCTAATATAGAGGACATGTTAGCTAGGGTTGGAAGACCGAAGTTTATAACAACACTTGACCTTAAATCAGGGTATTGGCAAGTGGAAATGCACCCTAAGAGTAGAGAAAAAACTGCTTTTGTGACTCATATGGGAAAGTACGAGTTGAACCTACTCCGTTTTGGGCTCTGTAACGCCCCTAGCTCTTTTCAGCGTTTAATTGACGAAATTTTTAGAGACGCAGATTACTTCCAATTAATAGACTATTTAGATGATTTAATCTCGCTTAGAGAGGATTGGGATCAACACTTGGCGTGTTTAGAATATGTCTTAAATAGATTAAAGGAAGCGGGTCTCACCCTTCAGTTAAAAAAATGTCGGTTCGCTCAGAAAGAAGCTACCATATTCGGTTACATAGTAAATGAATCAGGAGTGCATATAGATCCTTCTAAGATAGAAGCCATTCAAAAATTCCCTCCACCTAAAAATGTTAAGGAAGTCCAGAGATTTTTAGGGATGGCAGGTTGGCATAATCGATTTATTAATCACTACTCTCAAATAGTAGCCCCTATTAAAAAGCTTAAAAGGAAGGATCAAAAATTTAATTGGGGAATCGAACAGCAACAAGCGTTCGAAAAGATCAAGGAAGAAATCTGTAAGGCTCATCCCTTAGCTTCCTTTAGAAGGGATTCCCCGAGCATTCTAACTACAGATGCCAGTGATGCAGGGTTAGGTGCCCTTCTTTCCCAAATTCAAGACAATGTCGAAGTTCCTATAGCTTACGCTAGTACAGGACTTAAAGACGCAGAAACGAGGTACTCCACTAGCGAGAAGGAGTGTTTAGCCATTTGTTGGGCAGTTAAGAAGTTTAGGCCCTTTCTATAAGGACGGAAATTCACTGTCCTTACTGACCATCAGTGGTTATTTTATATCAGGGAACCATATTCTCGTCTTGTTAAATGGGCAATGTACCTTCAAAGTTTTGATATTACAATTAGGCATAAGAAAGGAGTAGAGAATGTAATAGCTGACGCTTTGTCAAGGACCCCGATAAACGTCTTAAGCATAAACTTTAGCTCCTTCTACTAGTATCCAGGATCCAACTAGTAGTAGAACAAGTTCAAATTCTAACGGTAGTAGTTCATCAACTTCCTCTAGTGATTATGTTGAAGCTCAAATACGTCCTCCAGGTCCTAGAGCCTTATATTCAGTATTCACATTGGAAGACGTGAGAAAATCACAAAGGGAAGACCCTTTTGCTTCCCCTATAATCAATTCCTTGCAAGAACCTATCCCAGTTAGGCATAAATTGTTCGAACTTAAAAATAACTTTCTATATAGACGAGCTTACAGGACATTACCACCCCGCTTAAGGCTAGAAGCCATGCGGCGATTACATGACCACGCTTTATCAGGTCACAGGGGCAAAGATAAGACCTTAAGCAAAGTTACATTTAGATATTGGTGGCCAACTATAGTTAGTGATGTCCAGGACTATGTTAGAGGATGTACCTTAGTGTCGATATAATGGGACATTTTCCCCAAAGTAGACATTATAAATACCTTATAGGATTTGTCGATTACATGACAAAATTCGTGGAGATGATACCACTTAAGACTATAACAGCTAAGGCTTGTGTCCAAGCTTTTAAATCTATTATTTCTTGGTGGGGAGCTCCTAAAGCTATTCTTGGTGATAGAGGGGTACAATTTCCGTCGAAACTTTGGCTGCAGACGTGCAGAGCTTTTAGAATTAATCCAAAGTTTACCACCCCCTACACACCTAAGGAATATCCCACTGAAAGAGTAAATAGAGTAATAGGCGAACTTATATCCCTCAACGAACGGTGGTACCGCGGACCACCCTCCTACGGTGACTTTCTCGACAACTTCATCTGATTCCTCGACACTTACTACTCTGGACGATCGCGCCCTCGAAGACCCTCCTCTCCTACTCCATACCACGATATGCGAGCTTTCCAGCTCATTCATCCGTCTAATGACAGTCCGCCTTCTGCGGCAGGGTAGGCTTCCCCGTCTGATCATGAAAAATCAGTCGCGGAACCTGAGCTACACAAATCAACTTCTAGTTTTACGGAAGAGATAGTAACGATGGCGACCGAGTCATTAAATTTGATTAGAATTTACGATATAACGCGAAGTTAGGATTTCATTACTCAACTCCAGTCATGGAGACTTATTCCAGAGGAACCACATTTTAAGTGTCCTAAAGACTGCAATGCCCTCAAATTAAAGCAACGGTCAACCAGGTAAATACGCCTTTCATAATAACATAATTATAGCCTTTAATTTCATTATCGATACGAACAGTGCATTGCCTATGTTTGGACTTGCGGTACTGTGTCCAAAAACAAACAAAAAGCGACAAGAAGCCGCACTGAAAATTCTATAAGAAAAGACACATTTTTGAAAGGTTCTCATTTGACAGTATTTCAAATCTTAAGATTTTTTAATCTTTGGGTAGATTATGTGGCAATCATATTATAGGTAGGTTTGTTTCAGGCTAGGGTTTGGTAGGTTTGGTTCAAGTTAGGTTTGGTTAGGTTCGATTGGTCATCCATTTGTAGAGAAGTTGTTTATGATTCTATGATTCTTAAGAAAGAGAAAATAGGACAAGGCATTGTAGTCCAAATTGATGGGTCGAAGTTTGGCAGACGAAAGTACCATCGCGGACATAATGTCAACGGCCATTGGGTACGTCATTCCCTTTAGGTTAGATTAGGTTTTTTTAGGTTGCATATTTTAGAAATTTTAATGTATTTGGGGCTACGAAGAAGAAACTGGCCGGTTTTTTAAGGTCCCTGTAGAGAAAACTCTTTTGACTGTTATAAAGGATTGGATTTTACCCGGAACAGCTACTGTTTCTCATTTTTGGAAAGCTTATGATTGAATTGAAACTGAAGATTATAAACACTTAAAGTTTAACAATTCGGTGCAGTTTATTGATATTGTCGATGGAACAAAAATTCATACTAATACCACTGAGTCCTCGTGGAGAGCCCCAAAGGCTTCAAAGGATACAGGAACAAGGCTAATTTATAACTTTACAGTTGATAGATATCGCTCACGACCTTATATATAATAATTTTTACTAAATTTGTTGTTTTTTCCATTAGAAATAAAAATTATTTCCCATCACATTTGGCGAAATATATGTTCATGAAGATGTGTTGGACCAAAATCATTAGACCCAACCATAACTTTTTTTAAATGGCCGGGGAACTGTATTATCCGCTTAACACTAACGAAGAAATCCTTCTAATAAACTCTGCCGATATGGACGACGAAAGCCATGAAAATATTAATTATAATAGTTTCCGCAACTTAAATGTAATTAAGTGTCATATAATAATATTTATTGAAAACGCTTTATTTAAAATGCTCGAGCTAAAGTAAAGGTTTACAGTACCTCTTTACCTAGAAATTCCTTTAACTGGACAGTATTTAGTTTAGTTTTTGGTGTCATACTCGAAGGCACGCTTAGGCAATAAAGATGTGTCCAGCAAAAAACACTTTTCTACGGAAGACGATATTCAGATTATTGAATATTATCAGAAGTAGATAGCAGAAGTGTCCCTCTTGAACCTTTCGGAGAGGCGTCACTTTCGCGAAAATTTCGCGCCGTCTCAACTCTCAGGTTTTGGCGGGAAAACACAGATGAATACATGGTTTAGGGGAAATAGTCTGCTTTATAGTATGCTATGTGGATGTGGATTTGGTAAGTTATTTGTTTTTACTTTTAATTCTGCTTTTACTCTAAAACTAGAGTAATGTCAGTTATACGTATGCAAACGTCACACCCTTCTATCTCTTAGCTCAGTGTCATCCCCCCTACCAGGCGCGTACTGTATCCTCTCTTACAAAAGCGCGCCTAGAGGGAGGAATACACCGTCTACTCCCATCTCTACCGACACTACTCTATTTAAAACCAAATAGGCTTAGATGATTTATCATTATATAAATTATTATTAGGTTTAAAATGAATGACAGTTGTTGCTTAGATGTTTCATCTGAAGAATTCAAAGCAATTTCTCTCTTCGGAGAGAGAATGGAAATTTTCTCTAGTCTCAAAGAGAATGGGGCATTGATGAAATTGTTAAAATTATGCAAGAAAAATTTAAAATTATAAAAGCAGCAGCGAAACCACTCGACTCAGATCCGAAAGCTGGCGGCTATGGTTTTTTTCTAAATCATTGGGAGCAAGACTTGACCTTTCTAAGTGCAAAAGCAATAGATTTAGAGTGTGGAGAAACGTTAGATGAAAAAGGTGATAAAAGAATAGTGGAATTATTGAAACCCTTTTCAAATATCAAGTCTGATGGACAAGTCCACGATTTTGTTATAATAGTACACTGGATTGGATCAGAAATACTAAGCAATCACAATAAAAGAGAATTAGAATAAAGTACCCGACGCTGATCAACTGTGGGAACTATCATTAAGACATGAAGAAACCAACGAGATATATGCAGCCTATAGGCTGGGAGGAGGAACGCTTGGTGAAATTAAAAATGAGCAGAAAAAGAGAATAAACGATCCGCTTTTGACTTAATCTCAACGTAAAAATTCTTCTCTTGTTCTCAATCTGGCTTTGCATCTCAGAAATCCAACCAAAGATAGCTCCTAAATCGAAAAGATAAGAGCTGCTTAGAGACAACTATACCAATTAGGATCTGGTATTGAAAAATATAAGCGTAATAGTTCCAAGACCAAGATGGATAAAAGTTGTCTAAACAAATTTAAGAATAAACATATCACAGCAACCAAGAAAGTCTCTAGAAAGAAAAAACCCAACCAAGAAATTTCCTCGAATTAAAAATGAAAGTGAGAAAATAACCGAAAACAAAGCTACACCAAAAGATGTTCCTCAAAATAAAAATGAAACCAAAGTTCCTATAAACAAAACGAAAACCATCCAAGTTCCTATATATAATGAAACCGAAGAAGTCTCAACAAAGAAACATGCAAGCCAGGTAGTACCTGAAATTAAACCTGCAACCTAAGTCGTTCCTAAAAAGAAACCTAAAGCCAAAGAATCTCCTAAAAAGAAACCTAAAGCAAACCAACAAATTAAGAACACTTTTCTAAAAAAACTTAACGCAATCTTAAAACTGATGAACTGTACTCGTTGTGCAGGCTAGGAGGAGGTTGTCTAGCGGAGATGTGGAAGGTAAACAAACAAAACATGCAAGTTTCACAGAAACTTATACGAGGCATGAAACCGCTTACGCAACGACAACGTGATAAAGCTCACATATTTTATAAAATAAGCCTATCTTTGAGAAATAAAGACCAGGGACTCGATTCTAAACCTATCGTTAGGCCACGTAACGACAAATAATTGTCGTTATCGTTCAAAATTGTCGTTACAATGCGAAAATTGTATTCTAGGGTTCTCGTTAAGAAAATTGTCGGCAGATGGCGACGTAAATTGTCGGTAACTGTAACTATAGTAAAAAGTTACCGTTAGCGAGGCTAGGCTATCGTTATGTGCGAGAAATTTGACATTTATTTTAAAAATGGCGGATCTTTTGCGAAGACGGGTTTTAGCTTTGGCAATTGAAGCCGATAATTATGAAATTTATCGTGATTTGCGAAGGCAAAGAGTTTTCCGTGATCGTAGTCAAGCGTTTGAACTAGATGACTATAGATTTAAGCGTCAATATAGATTGACAAAACAAATGGTGTTCACCATTTGTGATAGGCTTGCCGACCGATTATCGGGCAACAATGCGTTTGCAATACCAGCTAACGTTAAGGTAGGTTTCTATTATAAACAAATATTAAACATCGGTGTGTTTTTAAGTTTCTACCATTTTAGATTTTAATTGCCTTGCGATTTTATGCTGTGGGGTGTTATCAAAAGGGTATTGGTCAAGACCTGTTTTTGGCAGTCAGTCAGTCTACTGTAAGTCGCTGCCTTACAGCTGTCAGTAAAGCTATTGTTGACGTATTCATGACAGAAGCCATCAAATTTCCAACTACCGATGACGAACAAATGGAAATTAAGCTTGGGTATAATTTTACGTTCCTCTTTGCTTAATTTATTTATGATATTGAATGGTATTAAGTCAGCATATATGTGGTATAGATATACAAGTTAACTTTATTTCAATTTTAGTAAGATTGCTTCTTTCCCTGGGATAATTGGAATAATAGATGGTTCTCACATTGCTATTGTCGCTCCACCATCCAATGATGACCATTTTCGTGAAAGTCTTTACGTGAATCGTAAAGGTTTTCATTCATTGAATGTGCAGTTTGTGAGTATTATACACTGTAAATAAGAATAGCATCAAACAAACCATTATTTGTTATTTTGTAGATTTGTGACCATAAACTAAAGTTTAAAAATGTAAACGCACGTTTTCCTGGGTCAGCTCATGATTCCCATGAATTTCGCATGTCCCAAGTTTCAACATTTTTGAAAGATTCCTATGTCAGAGGGAGAAAGAGCTCATGGTTGATTGGTGATAGTGGCTATCCCTTAAGACCATGGCTGCAAACTCCCATTATTAATCCCCCAGAAGGTTCGGCTCAACTAAGGTTCACGAATGCTCTATGTAAAACTCGACAAATTGTGGAGCGTAGTATTGGCGTTTTGAAACAAGTATTCCGCTGTCTTCTTCAGCACAGAACACTACATTACCATTCAATTCAAGCAGCACAAATTATATATGCCTGCTCTACTCTACACAATATGAGAAGAGATGATGAACATCAACCCGAAGATGATGAATTTTCTGATAGTGATAATGACAATGAGAATGACAGTGATTATGATACCGAGGACGTAGGGCCCGGGGAGAGAAAAAGGCGCAGAATTAGGCGACAAAGGAGAAGGGAGAGAGAGGCACAAAGAAGGGAAAGGAGAGCCTGTGTTTGGGACATTCCAAATTATGTAGCCCAACCAAATCAAACATGGCTACAGCCTGGTAAAGATGTGCGTACACATTTAATTCGGCGGTTTTAGTCTCACAAAGAACGATATTGGAAACGAAAATGGAAAATGTATGTTAGCAACTAAAAAAAGACGAGCAAAAAAATAAAATATGGTTTTAACAATGATTATTTGAAGTTTTTATTTGACGAAAAGGTTTCTTTTTTATTCAATTTGAGCTATTTTTGGTTTTGAGAGAAAGATGTAGCCAGTGAGACAAGGGCAGTAGCTAAGGATTCTATTGCAGAAACTTTCCTTTCTTCGATAAAATTCTTCTGTTCCATAGCGTGAGCAATTTTTTCTAAAGCATAAAATCCCCTCTCCACTGACTGACTTAAATCTTTCTTAATAATAATTTTGTTATCTTCAATGTCTTTCAACATTTTGCTCTCAATTTCAAAATTGCCCTCAGATTCAGAGTATTTTCCTGGGTTAAATCAACTTATCTTACCAAATAAGAACGTTACAATGTAATGCAACTCCTACAACCATACTTTTTTCCCTTTGGGGGTTGGCGCAGCCAGATAGTTTGTGGCTGAAGATGTACTTGGCTCTGAGTTTTCATTGATAGGTTTATTCGGTTTTTCCTGTTCTGCAGTTTTTTCTACCAAAAAAATTTCGTTCACTTTCACTTCAGACACAGAAACATTTTATGTTACCATAATTTGGAATATCTAGGAAGGCATTTTGTAGCTTGGCGTCCCCTGTTAATATGGCTTCCTGAAATCATACTATTGATTCTACCTACTTTAGAACAATGTAAAATTGACTGAATTTACCTCTGATATTACCGGAAATCCCGCTTCAACTACTGAAGGATTTCCTTCAATGGCCAAATGCCCAATAAGAGCAACTAGACGTTGCTCCAAAGCGGTTAATTCTGAATTATCAGATTTATCTGCCTCACCTTCCCCAGTTTTTTTCAATGACATCACCGCCGCTGCCGCCTTTCCTTTTACATCGGATTTCAAATCAGTAAAAGACTTTGCAATATATTAGGAAAACTATAATATTCGCATCTATTTGTTGTTAATTAGGGTATTTTGCTTTGGACTTGCAATAAGAAATGCTCATATGCTTAGCTGTAATCGCTAATCTAGCTTAATTAGCAGTAATGGCTAATCTAGGTTAATTAGCTGTAATCGCTAATCCAGCTTAATTAGCTGTAATCGCTAATCCAGCTTAATTAGCTGTAATCGCTAATCCAGCTTAATTAGCTGTAATCGCTAATCCAGCTTAATTACCTGTAGTGTCTAATCTAGCTTAATTAGCTGTAATCGCTAATCCAGCTTAATTAGCTGTAATCGCTAGTCCAGCTTAATTAGCTGTAATCGCTAATATAGCTTCATTAGCTGTAACCGCTAATCCAGCTTCATTAGCTGTAATCGCTAATTCAGCTTCATTAGCTGTAATCGCTAATCTAGCTTAATTAGCTTTAATCGATAATCTACCTTAATTAGCTTTAATCGATAATCTACCTTAATTAGCTTTAATCGATAATCTACCTTAATTAGCTGCAATCGTTAATCTAGCTTAATTAGCTGTAATCGCTAATCCAGCTTAATTACCTGTAATCGCTAAGCCAGCTTAATTAGCTGTAATCGCTAAGCCAGCTTAATTAGCTGTAATCGCTAAGCCAGCTTAATTAGCTGTAATCGCTAAGCCAGCTTAATTAGCTGTAATCGCTAATCCAGCTTAATTAGCTGTAGTGGCTAATCCAGCTTAATTAGCTGTAATCGCTAATCCAGCTTCATTAGCTGTAATCGCTAATCCAGCTTCATTAGCTGTAATCGCTTATCCAGCTTCATTAGCTGCAATCGCTAATCTAGCTTAATTAGCTGTAATCGCTAATCCAGCTTAATTACCAGTAATCGCTAATCCAGCTTAATTACCTGTAATCGCTAAGCCAGCTTAATTACCTGTAATCGCTAATCCAGCTTAATTACCTGTAATCGCTAAGCCAGCTTAATTACCTGTAATCGCTAAGCCAGCTTAATTACCTGTAATCGCTAATCCAGCTTAATTAGCTGTAGTGGCTAATCCAGCTTAATTAGCTGTAATCGCTAATCTAGCTTCATTAGCTGTAACCGCTAATCCAGCTTATTTACCTGTAATCGCTAATCTAGCTTAATTAGCTGAAATCGCTAATGTAGCTTAATTACCTGTAATCGCTAATCTAGCTTAATTAGCTGTAATCGCTAATCTAGCTTAATTATTTGTAATCGCTAATCTAGCTTAATTATTTGTTATCGCTAATCTAGCTTAATTAGCTGTAATCGCTAATCTAGCTTAATTATCTGTAATCGCTAATCTAGTTTTATTACCTGTAATCGTTAATCTAGTTTAATTACCTGTAATCGTTAATCTAGTTTAATTACCTGTAATCGTTAATCTAGCTTAATTACCTGTAATCGTTAATCTAGCTTAATTACCTGTAATCGTTAAACTACCTTAATTACCTGTAATCGTTAATCTAGTTTAATTACGTAAAATCATTCAGTTTTTGCAACGAAAGAGAGTAAAATCAGATAAAAGTCCTCGGTAAAAAAGCGTAAGTGCAAGAGTGGCTTTCTCCCCGGTAAAACGCCGTGAGTCCAACAGTATGGCACATGGGGTGCAGCAACGTAAGTCAAAGCATGATTAAAAATCATGAAATTTAGCACTAAAACTTAATTTTTCTCAAAAACCTTAAAAATGGTCCTAGAAAAAGGTTTATATTTTGATATAAAACCGTTCCCAAACGTAACAAACGAATATTTCATTTCAAAAGGGTGGCCACAAAATGGCTAAATTTTAGAAAATTTCTATGGGAAAATTTTACTTTTTCACCAAAAACATCGACTAATTTTAAGGAAATGAAAACCACCCTTAGCAACTTTATTTTTTATAAAATAAACTAATGCGTGGATCTTTTTGAAATTTTAACCACATATTGCGGGCCCGAATTGTAGTTCTGTGGAATTGTTTCGAACCAATTAGTACAATGCAAAAAAACTACATCCAAAACGAAAAACCCTCCTTATACATTAAGAGCAGTATGAAGTCTTATCTAAGAGAGCTAGAATTTTTTCTCCATTTTTCTTAAGTAAACGGGATTTCTTTTCTCCACTATTGGCAAAACAGTTCCGAACGGTTTTAATTAGGTGGGGGCATCTGATATATAAAAAAATATCTCTTGGCTCTTCCATCGGCGCATATATTATATATTAGGTGCTTTGTAGGCAACACCCTTGACAGGGTCTAATTCCGTGCTCATTCGGATCAACTTCTGAATAATGGCAGATTTATCGCAAGTAACTGTCAAAACTCTGAAATGGTTGTTCTCCAATATTTCTATAGCTTGATCAATGATAGAATAAAGCTCATCCGCTGACATATTATGGCACGGGAAGTATGCAAGAATGTGTTTGAGGTTTGAAGCCAGTCCACTAACCATAATTGCCATAACATGCGAAGCTAAAGGAGAATCCGTTGAACCTAAACCCAATGCTTGGTTTTCTGCACTTTTTAGCTAAGCACCAGCTTCATTCAGGTGGCAAAACCCAACAATTTCTCCATTAGACGCCTTGTAAACCAGGTCCTCCTTAATTTTCATTTCATCAAACAATATCGAAAAATACTTTTGATGCTCATCTAAATCCTCAATATCAATCTTGGCTTTTATTTTTTTAATTGCCTCTAAAATAAAGCCACTTTTTCCCGAAAATACTGATGAATATGAATAGAGAGTATTTAGTGCTGGCAGAAAGAAAACGCCTCTTAGTGCCTCTTAAGAAGCCAAAGATTTATTACGAAGGTAAAGGCACCATCATATGAATTTGAAACTTCATCATAAAAACTTTTCTTTACTAATTAACGGATTATCCTCAACTACTAGAATAGAAATATTTCTTTCAGATTCGGGGAGTTTTTCAATTGTGTTTATAAGCTTTTCTAGACTTTGCTTCAAAACCTGGGTTTTCTTTGTCACTTTCTTAATTACTTTAAAATTCTCCTTTAGTAACGGTATTTTTTGAACTTTAGTCATATTTCGTAATTGAGTTTTCTGATTAAGGTTTGAAGATGCTTTTCGTCTTTTCAATCTCTTGGCCAAATTCCTTTTGAGTCGATAACAATTACTACATATTCTTGATATAGTATTAATTTTGGCAACATATATATAAAAACATTCTGTTGAATGAAGTGAATTTGTACACTGATTTTTAGAAGCACCTTTTAGATTAGTGAGCTCTGACACCTTCACATTTTGAATGCCTTGACATAAAATACACGAATCAAGGTGTTCTAGCGAAATACACTGAACCCACGGAATGGATCTCTAGCATGGTAGTCGTCAAGAAACCATACAAGATGAGAATTTGCCTAGATCTCAACAAAGCTCGTGATAACAATCTTAAACTGAATCATACAAAAATGCGCTTTCGCGTCACAGAGGTCAAATATGTTATTATTATTATTACAGGGCTCCCATCTGGTCTGTAAAATACCTAAAAGTCTCTACTTTTTGGGTAGGTCTCTAAACCACCATAAAATCGCCATTTGGTCTCTAAACCACCCTATTTTCAAAACTTCCCGTTTTTAATATTCCATCTAAAATATTTTGCAATAGTAAAACTATTCTCACTCCGACTATATCATCAGCTATAGCATAGCTTTTGGCAAACTGACAATTCGAGATGGAATCCTATTAAATTTTCAAACCTTTATTAGTTCGTAAGGTGGCACCACTAGCTTGTGATTCTTTCGTACAAATAAAGATCTCATTCTGATTTTGAATTGGTCTCTATTTGGTTCCTATTTTCAAGAATTTGGTCCTTATTTTACCCTATTTTTAACGTGAAAGGTCTCTTTTATCACTATTATTTTAAGAAATTTCTGTAGGAGCCCTGTTATTAGTGAGTAGGGGGGCTCGCGCCCTTGCATCGATGCCAAAGGCATATTGCGCACCCACGTATTCAGGCCTTGAATAGACCCGTGGCCACAGCGTAGCGAAGAATTCGCTCCACCGTAATAGAGGAGACCCGCGAGGGTTCCAAAGTGTGTGAATCAAAATATTCTAGTCTAAGCGAGGCGAAGCAGTCGCACTCGCAAAGTACGTGAGCGGATGTTTCTTCCTTCTCCTGACACGACCTACAGAGAGGGTCGTCGGCAAAACCCATCAGATGGAGGTGCCTATTAAGCCGACAGTGCCCGGTCAGAAGACCGGTGGCCAGCCTAATATCCCATCTGCTGAGCGAAATTAGGTCTCTAGCACGAGACTTGCAGGGGCCATTGACTAACAGTTTTGTCTGTCTCTGGCCCTCCATGTTATGCCAGAGCTGGTTTTGTATGACAGTCAACCTGTCATGCAGACACCGTTTGACGTGCCTGTAGGGGATGGGGACGGCCGGCTCCGGCCCCAAGAGCTTGGCCTCCGCACCCCTTTTCGCAAATCTATCGGCTTGCTCATTGCCATGATATCCGCTATGCCCTGGCACCCAGTACAACAGAACCCTGTTGCAGGATGCCAGTCGCGCTAGCAGATCAAGGCAGCTGCGCACCAGTTGAGAGGTAATCTGACACTGGTTCAGCGCGTTCAGGGCGGCCTGACGGTCAGAATAAATTCTCACAGTCCGTCCGGTATACCCTTTGTTAATACAGTAATCTGCGCAATAACAGATCGCGGCAATTTCCGCCTGGATCACACTAGCGAAGGTGCCCAGGCAGGCAGAAAAGCTGACCCTTGTGGTTTAGCAGTAATAGCCGGCGCCAGCGCTGGAATCAGTCTTGGAACCATCGGTGAACCAAATAGTTTCACCCCCAGTGCCAAGAGGCAGCAGGTTAGTCCACTCTGCTCGACTGGGGAAGTGGATGCTGAATGGCTTAGTGAAATCAAAACTGGTAAGGGTTTTGTCAGAGCACATCGTTAGCGACGGCTCAAGTGCGGCGTACTCCCGAAAGAGCTTCGTATGGCTGTAATCCCAAAGTCTTGGAACCCAGCAGCCACTAATGTTGAGCCTGTAGGCTACCATGACAGCCTCTTCCTCAATGAAGTGATGAAGAGGAAGCATGTCAAGGAGCACCTCCAGGAAAGCAGTTGGGGTCGATCTCATGGCCCCCGTAACACCAATGCAGGCAAGCCTTTGAAGCTTGCGCAGGCTGCACCGTCTTAATCCGGACCCTTGTCCACCTTCTTAACACACCGATCAAGATGCGGCTTCCATGTGAGTCTGCAATCAAAGTATTTCACCTCGGAGGACTTTGTCAGGACCTGGCCAAAGAAAGAGATATCATTGAACAGATCCTTAGTATTCTTCCTCGTAAAAGGAACAAGGAGAGTTTTATCAGGATTAACGGTGAGGTTGACCGCCTGACACCATTGCTCCACGCTAGAGAGAGCAGATCTCATAAGCGCGGTAACAGTATCCGGGAACTTCCCGGTAAAGACTATCGCTACATCGTCCGCATACCCGAAGCAGCAGCAGCCCCCAGCACACACGAGCCTCCCCAAGAGTTCGTCCACCACCAGGCACCACAACAGGGGGGAGAGCACTCCACCCTGAGGGCAGCCCCTGCTGGTAGTCACCCCTAGAGAGTCCCAAAGGAGGGACGCCGACACCTCGCGGTCGGTAAGCATGGACTTGATCCAGCGGCCAAGAGTGTCCCTGATGCCAAATCTCTTAACAGCTTCAGTAATAACTGAGCTAGAGACCTTGTCAAAGGCCCCCTCAATGTCGAGGAAGACGGCCAGTGAAATTTCCTGAAACTCGAATGCCCTATCCAGGCAATTCGTAAGGCCGTGAAGGGCCGTCTCAGTGGATTTGCCTTTTTGGTAAGCAAATTGTAAAGAAGAGAGAGGAGTTACCGAAAGAACCTCGTCTCTAATGTACCTGTCCACCAGCTTCTCCAGAATTTTGAGGAAGAAGGAGGTCAGGCATATGGGCCTAAATGCCTTCGCCTCGAGATAGGAAGTCTTCCCGGGCTTGGGAATAAAGATGACCCTAGAGCGTTTCTAGTCACGAGGTATGTGACCGAGAGCAATGCAGAGTCTGTAGATCCTGCATAGCGGAGAGGCGATGTGGTCTAAGCCCTCCTGCAAAAGCAGAGGGAAGACCCCATCGGGTCTCGGAGACTTGTAGGGCTCAAAACAGTTGACAGCCCACCGAAGCTTGGGAATCGTGACAACCTGTCTGGCTACAAGCCAGTCTTCCCTCTTAGCCCTGTGCAGGACAGGGTAGAGAGAGTCAGGGTTTGTTGGATTGATAAAAGTAGAGTCAGGAAAATGGACCTCCAGCATGTGCTTGAGAGTCTCAGCCCCAGACTTAGTGTACACACCGTCCCGCAGCTTAATAGATGTGAGCTGTCGTGCGCTAGAATCTTCATGACCCTAGCCGTGGTAGGGACATTGGAGACTTGCTCACAGAAGGTCCGCCAGGAGTCCTTCTTAGCAGCTCTAATGGCCCTGTTGTAGGTGTTAAGGGACTGCCTGTATCCAGCCCAGTCACCCGTGCGCTTGGCTTTGTTAAAGAGCCTGCGCGTATATTTACGAAGCGGCTGAGATCCGCGTTCCACCAAGGGACAAGCCTCGAGCGGTTGACGGTTTAAGTGGGCAGTTCCGGTGGAACGACTCCATGATGGAGCACTGTAAATCACCAGCAGCCCTATCAAGATCCTTAGGTGAAGTAAGTTTAGGAGTGTGACCCCCTCCGTAGCGTAGGATTAGGTCTTCCCTATAGCCGGCCCAATTGGTCCGTTTTGGATTGCGTATCTCCGTCCCCGCCGGGACAGAGGTAGTCGCGACAGTGAAGCAGATGTGCCTATGATCCGACAAAGACGGCTCATTAGACACATGCCAGTTAGACACGGAGGACACGAGGTTTTCCGTGGCTAGCGTGAGGTCAATGACCTCCCTTCTATTAGAAGTAACAAAAGTAGGTTCATTGTTTTGATTACGAATATAGAGTTTACAACCAACTAAATATTCTAGTAAATCATCACCTCTCCGTTTGCAGTCAGAACTGCCCCACGTGATGCACATTGATTGACCAAATTGATCACCTCAATTGTCGGGAGAGAGTCCGCGTCGTGGGCAAAGTATGCAGAGGCAGCCGTGATAGTCAACTTGGCATGCCCAGTGGCCAGGACTAGCTTCACGGCCGCCGTGTCCTGGGACGTGTACAGCGGTAGAGAGATACAACAAAGATCCCTCCGAACCAGAATACACGCCCTAGGTCTAGCAGCAGTATGGTCATAAAATAGTGACCCCGCCGCGTCAAGACCGAGGATTTTGCCATGGCAAATCCACGGTTCTTGTATGAGGGCCAGATCAAGACCCTCTATAGCAAACCTCCTGCAGAGTACCGCATAGGCCGCCTTACTATGGTGCAGATTGATTTGAATTGCACGTAGCGTCCCCATGGTCCTTAAAAAAGGGGTTCAGAAGGGACCTACCCTAGTAGCACTGCCGACGTAGGGCCTACATGGTCGGCTTTGTCTGTTACCGACGAGTTGGTAAAAAGTCACTAATAAGTCGGGAGAGTAATGGTTTGAAAGTCGAATTGTCCGCCTGGAGGGACGACGGCCCGCCAGTTTTCCTACTGTTTTGAGGCTACTATAAAACGATTGTTGGACGTCCATATGTCGGCGTCATTATGCCTACCTAAAACCGCGCTCAATCCGACGATTTCGCGGCTTTTTAGTATAGGAACGGTAAATCGTCGGTAAAGTGCTGGTAGAGTAAGGGTTTGAGAGTCGAAATGTGCGCCCGGCGGGACGACGGCCCGCCGGTTTTCCAACTGTTATGAGGCGACTATAAAACGACTGTTGGCCGTCTATATGTCGGCGTCATTATGCCTACCTAAAACCGCGCTCAATCCGACGATTTCGATGTTTTTTAGTATAGGAACGGTAAATCGTCGGTAAAGGGCTGGTAGAGTAAGGGTTTGAGAGTCGAAATGTCCGCCCGGCGAGACGACGGCCCGCCGGTTTTCCGACTGTTATGAAGCGACTATATAACGACTGTTGGCCGACTATATGTGGGCGTCATTATGCCTACCAAAAGCCGCGCTCAATCCGACGATTTCGCGGCTTTTTAGTATAGGAACGGTTAATCGTCGGTAAAGGGCAGGTAGAGTAAGGGTTTGAGAATCGAAATGTCCGCCCGGTGTTACGACGGCCCACTGGTTTACACGACACGAATGAAATACGACTCTCATCCAACACGTTTGAGAGTCGACTGAACCGCCTGTCAGCAAGAGGTCCGACGCTTTTGCGATGATCAAACCTTAACTCGAGGCCTAACGGTTTTGCGATGATCAAACCTTAACTCGAGGCCTAACGGTTTTGCGACGATCAAGCCTTAACTCGAGGCTTCATTCGCTTATAGTAAAGGATAATGATACCTAGTATTGAAATTTCTTTATTACATTTTCAATGAAAATCGCTTTAGAATTTGTACTTTGAATATTTCAAGTAACATACAGGTTGAGCATCAATTATAACAATTTCAAATATTAAACAATGTATTCGAAATTACACGACTTGTCGAATGGAAATATTAGCTGCCTAGCTAATTGGTTTTAACAAAAAGTAAAATTTTTCAGGGCGAGTATAATATTTATATCAATTAAAGCATTTATTATTTATTATTCATTGTTAATATCTTCGATGTGGCCAGTTGCTATCTATTAAATTACAAAAATCTTAATGAAAAATATACACTTACACATTTTTTTAAGAAAAAAGAAAACATACAATTCTAAAGGGTATTATTTCACACATTTTTCTCTTAAAATGTTTGAAACCGCATAAAAATTCTGTAACCAAAACATATTGAGATCTATTTTGGAATTCAGTATAATTTTCACAACCAAAAATCTTTAAAATACTTAATATATAAGGTTTTTGAACTCCAAGCGCCCCAAAACACTTGCTTCTGTTATATTAAAACAAAGAAACTGAAGGTATACGAAAACGTTTAAGTTTTGGTTTCACTTTATAGGGGTGTGGTTCCCAGCAGATGAAAAGCTAGGTAAAAAGCATAGGCTTATGCATAAAACTGAATCTAAGAGGTAGATAAATTGATAATTCAATAACAAAATTCACACCTTACGTGACAAACGAAGACGTTTCTAGATTATATAGTGTGACAAAGAACCTTAGCGATGAAATTAAAAGTTAGCAAGCCTATAACTAATCATTTTCAACCACAAAAATCTCGCTTTTACATTCTAACATGGGGTGGAAAAGATCGCCGCGAGCGTGGTACTATGCGATTACCTAGAAGAGAGAAGGGGAAGATAGGGGGGGAACGCTTGTCTGAAAAGCTCTCGCTCTCTAATTCAGACTAGTTCAGTTCAGCCAAATTGTTCATTTTCCCCTCCAAACTTGATTTTGTCGTCAGACATTTTTAAAAGTCCTAGTGCGTGCTGGCTGCGTACAAGTTTAACACGTGCATTGATGAAAACATGGATCACAATTATGCGCGTCAGAAATATAATATCAAAACAAAAACTTCTGGAATGCAAAACAGTGAGTAAATGAATTTATCTGTTATTTAATTCTTTTAGTAGTATTTCATATTATATGCCCTCAAACCAATTTCCTATCCCCATTTGCTGCAATGTTGTGTATAACAAATAAGGTAGAACTAGTCATTAAAATCCTATAATGAAATTAAATTTAGACATTTATTTTGTTTATAGAAATAGTTTTTGATGAGCAAGTTGTTAAAGCAAATTTATCAGAAATTTTGAAAGAAAGCTCAAAGATGGTTTCGTTACCTAAAGAAGAAATAGTGTCACCAGAATTGCCTTTTGCAAAAGTGGGTAATATATATGATTTGTTAAAAGTACACGGCTAAAATATAACTCCTCTTAAATAGCTTTGTTTGGAAGAAATTAGGGAAAAGGAGGTGAGACTGATGACAGATGAAGCATTAGGCTATTTGTCTATTTTTAATATTGAAGGCTTAAACATATTTGACAAAGCTCGATATAATTTTAAGCGCACGCAACTACTGATTGATGAAAACTTCTTTCAAGACATGCTACCGTCTTTTGCTCATCTAGAAATATTTGAAAAATTGAACAAGGGTGAAAAGAGGACAGTAATTTCAATTTTTGTTATGGAGTTTTTAGATTGTCTTTTTCTCCAATTGTCTAAAAAACAATCCAAAAAGCCCAAACAATCTTTTTCGGGTACTAAGACTTTCTTAAGCCCAGATCTTCTAAGAAAAAAAGACCAGAAAGTCATTCATCAAATTGGCGGTTATGTCATAAACGAAATAGTTGGATTTTACGATTGCGAAACAATTGCGAGAAACTGCCTCCTAAAAAGAAATGAATTGGGAGAGGTTTTATCATGGCTGGACTCTAAAACAGGACAGAGGAGGATTGCTGTTTCTATCACAAAAAGCATTTTCATATTTTGAGGAAGCTTCTAAAATTATTGCTCCTTTTGTCCAACCCCTGAGAGTGATAGAAGAAAATATTTGCCACAACACATCAGCAGAAAACAAGAATGGAATGATTATCTCCAAACTTGAAGCTTCCAAAGAACTCAACGAAATATGGTTTCAACTATGGGGTGATTCTGGAGAGTCTGCAAAGAAAGCTCAAACTAAATCTCGTCAAATTCTCATTAATTGTTATCTAAAAGGTGTCACACTAAATTTGAAAAATGCAGTTCAGTTTACTAAGCGAGAAAGTTTAAACACCAACAATCTAAGGAAGCAGTTGAAATCTTTAGGAAACAAAAGTTACAAATGTGATGAAAAACCCCTAGCCAAGTGACAAAATGAAAAAAGTTCCTCATCTATAGTCCGATAACTAAATACAAATGAACAGTCTAGTCTGATTTTGTGATTAATTTTACTGTGATAAATTCAGTTCTTTGCAATATTGTTTTACAAACATTAATAAAATATGTTTACATGAAAGGATGAATTTTACTAAAAGTTCAATGATTTTCGAGCTAGCTTCTTTCTCTCAACTCTAATTTTTTGTGTTCTACTACAATTTCCATTGCACTTTCAAAGGGATTTTTCTTAAAAATCTCTTCGAATCCCAGACTATCCTCATCAGTCAAGATTACACCCTTTTCATTTATCAACTTTTTAATTTTCATTTGGAGATACGTGTGTCTTCGTTTCAGAGCCCGACGTTTTATATTTAGAGATGCAGATTTTAGTATTGACGCGTTTTTATCTAAATAACGAGTGTTGGTTCTCCTTGGGGTTATGTTTTCGAATTTTTCTTTCTTGCGCCTCTTTTATAGAGTTATTTTGGTGCGCCTGCACTTTCCACAAATCTTGGCTTTTGAATTCTTAAACATAAGCTCGCATTTTTTGGATTTAAAACTCCGAGTTACTGGGCAAAAAGTGTCATTTTTCAGGTATCTTTCTTTGAACATAAGCAATGAACTCTCTCTCACGCCTTCGCAACAGGACCACAAATCTAATGTGTCAAATATATCCAGTAAATCTTTTATGGTAGAAATGCAATTAGTACTAAATTCTTTGTATATGTCATGACTCTCAGCGATGGTATTTTGTCCGAGAAACAAGGAAAATTCCAAATTAGCAGTGACACTGACTACCAAAGAGCTTACTAACAATGGTTTTGAGAAAGACACCACATCTAGATTTTCATTACTATTTTTGCTAGCAGCTTTAAAAAACCAATTCAATGTGTTCACATTTTTCGCTTGATATAATAAAAATAACTGACAAAGTTTATCTAATGGCTTATCCACTTTAGTGAGGTCATAATAAAACGGAATAGCCGGTAATAGAATTTCAGAGACTGAAACTACTTGGTTCAAAGTAAACGGAGATGTTGCTGTGTTCACTGTTCTCGCTATTGGTGATGTTGCTGTGTTCACTGTTCTCGCTATTGGTGATGTTGCCTTATCAATGCGCTCATTTGTCATTGGTGAATTAGTAATGGAAATGTCAATCCTCCCAATGGGTTCATTTACATTTTCCACATACACTTCAGGAAGTTCGGGCTCTAGTTGAATTGATGTTTCTGTTTCTTCAGAAATACTACTTTCATCTTTCTTACTTTTAGCATATGTATGATCCATCAAACAGGTACTCTACAAATGTATGATACCAATTATATAATGTTTCATAATTTGTAAGTTTCATTATCCTACCGATAGAGAAATTAATAAATTTTCATAAGCTTTTACGTCTTCCGGAAGAGGGTCTGGATATTTGCTTGTTGGACCTTTACCTCCCACAAAGTGTTTTGAACAAACATAGTGGTTTTTTTTATATTTTCCGCCGTAAGACTCTTATTATTAACAATTTTCAACCATCTTTCGCACTTTCGATCGCTTTTTTTTTAGGAAAAGGAATAAAAAATACTCCTATCTTCCTACTTTTCGTTTCATAGTTTTTACAACTCTTATATGTGAAGACCGTTCCAATCGCCCTGGTGTTGGGGTGTTTATTTATCTCCGTCAAGATTTAGTTTTTCATCAAAAAACTTCCCATGTGAGGTACTTGAAGCTGTTTGACTTGAATTAAAACCTCGTTCCTCAACCTCCTGGATCATACTTCGCTGCATATATCGTTCTCCCAATACGTCTGTGACAGCCACCTCAAATCTCTACCAGGACATCAAGTCTTTTTCTACTCGTGCTGGGGAAATTATCATTACGGACGACTTCAACCTACCTATAATACGCTGTTCTACTTTATCATGTACCATAGGATCGAAAAAGCTTCATCGAGCTTCCACGGCTCTCCAGCAGCATTTTAATTTCCCCACTCGTTAAAGCCAAAGCCATTTAGTGAGTGCCAATACACTAGACCTTATATTAACCAAACTTACTATAATACCAACGGTAGCCGCCCTCCCACCACTAGGAGGTAGTGACCACTCGGTACTACACGTTGAATATATCCCCTTCTTGGCACATCTCAATCTAACTCTGTCCATTTCACCCTGGACTTTGACTACACGCGTCCGCCATCTCCGGAGGTGTTTGTACTTATTTTAAAAATACACTCTTTGACTACATTGCCAAGTCTAACCCCCTCTTTAACCACTCGGATGCCCGTTCAACCCGTCCTTGGATATCGGTATCCACCAAACGCGCGATCCCCAAAAAAGAGAGACTTTCGAAGAAACTATGTCGGCATTCAAAGTCTGGCAACTCACTTCGTCATAATTTAACGCAAATGGCCTACAAACAAGAATCACGGCATGTCAAAAACTCCTCCATGATGCTGCTGCAAAATCTCATGCAGCAAATGTTACCCTTATCTATAAGGGCTAGGGAAAAAAGTGATGCCGATAATTACAGACCTAATAGTCTCACTTATACAGTTTGTAAAATGCATTCGCGCCCCGCTGTTAAAGCTCGTTAGCCCCGTCCTAAGTAGTTTTGAGCACGGATTCCTTAGTAACCAGTCAGTGAAATCAAACCTGCTGTCCGCCTTAATACCTGGTTGGCCGCCTATGATTCAGGCACACGTATTGATGTTGTATATCTTGATATTGCCAAGGAATTCGATACTGTCCCCCATTCACGGCTTTTGGCCAAGCTCGATTCTTTCGGCGTCCGTAACAATATCTTATGTTGGCTTAAATCCTACCTCCAAAACAGATCCCAGTCAGTGGCGCTAATGCTTGACTTGGCAACCCCGTTCCAGTTGCTAGTGCGGTCCCCCAGGGCAGTGTTCTTGACCCGTTATTATTCCTGATCTATATCAATGACCTTCGGGGCACCTTAGCATCCCCCCTTTGTTTATTTGCAGATGACCTTAAAATTTACCGCGAAATTTCAGTGATATTAGTCTTCTTTAAGCTGCCATTACTCGGCTTAAGACCTGGTCTGTTAATAACGATCTTACCTTCAACAGTCATAGAAAGGGATGCACCGATTTCGGTGCAGCCGATATATCGGCCGATATTATCGGCCATAAAAATACAGTATTTCTCGATGAATATCGTTTCCAAGAGTAGATCAGCATTATTTAGGAACTTTCACGTTTTTACTTTGATTTATTAGAGTCATGTGTCACATCTCTTTTGTTTAATGTGGTACCGATACATATTTTTAGCCTTAACCCCCTTCCTTAAAAATGGCACGGTCTAAGCTAATCCTTGCTTGGTTTTAGTAAAAATGCAGCTTCTTTCCTTGACAACATGAAGTAGCGTTATAAGCAAACTTATGGACCACAAGTGAAAAGTTCCAAGTGTAAATTAGTGACACCAAACACATTAGAGAGCGTCAGTGTCGACTTCGAATGTTTGCTGGAGGTATAGGAAATTACTTTCTCATAGTCGTTAACAACGGGATAAAACTGAGATTGTGTAAGACTTTGCATTTATAAAGCGAATTGTTAAATTGTGGGAATAAATTTGTGTGATGTGTTTCAATTAGTATCATTGAGTACCTTATATCTTGTCAAATTATCCCAGAAATATCGGTTTACATAAAGCCGATATTGGCCGATACCGATAAGAATAAGATAGGCCGATATATCGGTGCTTCCCTAGTCATAAATCCATGGTTATTTCAATTGCGCACGCCAAAGCTAATCCTGCGTTACCATCCCCGTACTTGCCGGGAAAAACATTCAACGTGTTAATGAATGACGGGACTTAGGTGTCCAGGTCACACATGACTCCACTTTCCACGCGCATATTAACAAAACCTTCCGTCGTGCCACGGGTCTACTTGCAACAATTAATTAGAGCTAATTCCCAAAAAATTCAAATAAGCTGTTAACTATGCTCTTTCAATGCTATGTTCTCCATGTAATTGAATTTGGCAGCCAAATATGGAACCCCTATTACGTCGCTGTATTAAATTACTAAAATAAAATCCAGGCCAAGGCCTCAAAAAGCCCCTTCATGTTCGAAAATTACCTCGTGAGGCGCGATTATCCTCTAAATTGGTTAATTCTCGGATCTCGACCTACCTACCTATATTTCTTATAATTAAGAAGACTGTACTCTTCTTGAACGCTGCATCGCTGAAACCGAGGGAAAAGTTTGTAATTATTCAAGCTGGAGTTGTTAACGGCTTAATCGGGGTGGGCTGATAATTTTGAAGCCAAAAGCTTTTTGGTTTTTTTTATCTTATTAACCAATTAACAGCCGCAATATTCGAACAATCAATATTGACTGATAAACAAAACAGAAAGAAAAAATTTTAGACGTTCTCAAAACTAATGTAGTGACAAATAGAAGGAATGATTTATGGGGCGAGGGGAGAACGTAACCACAAGGGAGAAAAGTGCAAAAAGCTAGTAATAGATACGTTTTTCAATTGCAGAGCAAAAGCAATGAAGGATTTTTTTAAAAGAAAAGTTAACAAAGGACAATCTCTTAAAGAGGATGACCCGAAACTAAGGTTATAAATTTAATTCTATTTCTATCTTTAGTCCAGTCATATTTTCCATTTAGAAACCAACAGGTTTAAGGTCAGTCAAAACATAACTGTCACATCTTTGGGTGGGTTATCACTCGCACCTTCATACGTCGTAGAAGAATTGACTAATGCGTCTTGTATAATAGTATATATTTCATACATACTAGTATGATCTAAATTGTCCTCTTCTGACGAACTTGAGAGAATAATAGTTGTGGAAGCAATTGGAAGCATTGGTTGATGGTTCAAAAGATCCAGAGGTTGATGGATTAAAGCTCCAGAGGTTGGTCGTTCAAAAGAGCCTGAGAAATGATGATCCGAAACAGTCAGAGGCGGAAGGTCCAAAAGAGCCAGGAGTTGATGGTTCAAAAGAGCCAGATGATGATGGGTTTAAAAGCTTTAATTATTAAGGGCAGATAGCTATCGCTATAAATATACCCCATGTAGTACATTTCTAAGTGACCTCAGTGGAATGATAACACTGTGCCATCTTGATTGGTGAGGACGTTTTCGACACCATTTGAGTGATCAAGTAAAACAAGGTGGTAAAGCTGGTCTATTAAATTC
>JAEQBA010000026.1:22961-163971 GCA_019434445.1 Phalangium opilio | reverse complement strand
TTCAAAAATCTTAGCAAATCTATATCTATATAAACAAAGTCTGACTGACTGACTGACTGACAGACTGATAATCAACGCCCAGCCCAAACCGCTTGCCCTAGAAGGCTCAAAATTTGCAGGAACGTTACTCATAAGTAGTAGGCGCGTACTAGAAAGATTTTCCAATACGCCGCCATCTTAAAAAATGGCGCCCAGAAATGTAAAAACTCTTCTCTATGCAACTAAGTTCGCGCGTTTCAACCGATTTCACAGATATTTAGTACACGGGCTTCCTTTAACATATTGACGGGCTGAATGGTCTTTTGGGTTCGATTTGCTGCCATCTTTTTAAATGGCGGCCAAAAAAAAATCCCTTCTTTATGGAATAATGCCCGCGTGAAAAGTAATAAAAAATTTCCCGACGGGCTGACGGGCAACGCCGAGTGCCTTCGCTTCAAGGGTGCTACAAAAATATTAGTCATCAGTAAAATCTACCCATTCTTTGCATTATTTTGATGGAAGTTCTTATTACACGCGAGCGAGAGCCGGGGACAGCTAGTATACACATAAGGGCAATTGGTCTGTAGTTGTGTTGTCTAATTTAGAGCCCTTTTTGAAAACTGGAACTATTACCGACGTTTTCCACATATTTGGGAATTTATTTTGCCTCATTGATTCATTAAAGATTTATGCCTAAATTTTCGCTAATATGGCAGAACAACCTTTAATTATGAATGTTGGTATGCGGTCTATTCCTGTGGAAACTTGGGTTTTAGTTTAGCAATGGCTTTTTTACATCTGATTCTGTAATTGTAATTGTATTGAATTAAGAACAAACATTTAGTTTATTGGGGTTTGATCGGCGTCTTCTTCATTACTATCTCTGTCAGAAGTGTAAGGCTCTATGTACAATTGCTGTTCAAATATTTCTGCAAGCAGGACTGGGTTGGTAATTATCCTATTGCCTTTTTTAACAGATATGTTATTGTCAGTTGGTTTAAGTCTTGAATTGCATATGCCCATTGTTTTTGGGTCTTTTTTAATGCTTTCAACTATTCTATGAGCGTTTTTTAATTTATCAGTGTCTAATAATAGTGCCTCTTTCTTTTGTAATGCCTTATATATTAGGAAGCCTGCCTGTTTTTTAGTTCTTTTAAACTTCCGATGGAATACCTTTTTCCGCGGAAGAGTTTTCCTTAATTCTATGCTGAACCAATGCGGGTAACGAGACAAAGGTAAGTACGACTTTACTGGGATATTTTCTTTCATGGAATCTTGCACGGCCCTTGTTAAAGTATCAACCGTCACTTCTATATTTTTTCATGTAGGGTAGGAGTCCAATCAAACTTGTCCAGAAAAGTGTACAGGCCGTAAAAGTCGCCAGCTTTGTAAGCTATTTATGTTTTAGAATCATAATCTTGTAAAAAAATGGCAGGTATGGTTATCTCCATTGGGGGATGGAACTTGTCAGGTGAAACTAAAGGAGTTGTGGTAATTTTACTGCTAATATTGATGACGTTAGTAAGAATCAAGTCTAGAATGTTTCCATTACAATTCGTTAACTTATTAACTTGCGTTTGGTTCACTGTGTTCATGAAGTCTATTAGAAGCTGGGTCTTGGGTCTCACCGCCGATATACATGCAGTTGCATCATTGAGGTTCCACTTTATGCCTAGCAGGTTAAAATCACCAACAATAAGCAACTCTCCATCAAATGCTGATAGTTTTGGCAGAATTGTTTCTAAATAGTTGGCAAACACCCACTCAGAAGTGGAAGCAGGTTAGTAATGATTGCCTACTAGTAGTTTCCTCTGTTACTGTACATGTATTTCGAGCCATACACAGTCGTTTATGTGTTCTAAATCTGATCTGCGCGTTACTGAAATAGGTTTACGACATGCGATTAATACACCATCACCGCGAATGTCTCTGCCATCTAGCGACGGACGATCCGCACGATAAACGTTATAGAGGTTCGGAAAATGGTCTTTATTAAATCATTTAGAGTCGCATTTCAAAAAATTCTTTGGATTTAGTCCTTAGCCCTCGAACATTTTTTTTGATATATGAGGTTTAATTTAGTATTTGAATAATTTAAGAAATTTTTAAAGCTACTGCCCATGGTTACTTTTGCCATTACTATTGTAGTCTTTCTATTATTATTAGATTATTCCTGATTTGAAGACGACTCCCTGCTCATGCTTGTCTGGTTTTTAATTTTACACGGAATTTTATTCCGGTAAAATTTAAGAAAGGGCACCAAACCCCTGTCCCTGTCCTTGTCCCTGTCCCTGTGCCGGACGCGTCCGCGAAACGAACGCTTACGATGAGAGAAAGAGGGAAAACGAAAGTGTGCGGGGGGAGAGAGATCGCTAGCGTACACGACGGCGATACGTAGAGGGAAAAGAAGCTCCGCGTAGAGAGAGAACTGCCTGCCTGGTATATTAGTGAGAGGGGAAGAGGGAGAGGGGGCATCCCGCTCGGAGAGGAGAGAGAGGAAAGAAAGGTAGTTTAAATCTCGCGGGCTTTTTTGAGTGAAGGGAAACAAGATGATAATTTTCGTGCACTACTTTGTGCGCGTGATACATCAGAGATTATGCTGGATGGTTAGGTTAGGTTTCGTAAAAAAGAGGGGACGGTTTACGGTCATAGTGATTTCTGGTTTAGGGGATCCAGGATTTTGTTTTAGATACATTATTTGATTCGTATGGTTTTTAAAATTTATACTTTAGTGGTGTGCTCAATTTAGTTTCATTAATATTATTTGAAATGTGACGGTATTAGAAATTAAAGGGATACACGATTGTGTTTCAGAAATGTTTTTAGTTGTACGATTTATTGGAGATCAACTATACGGTGGGTCACGTGAGCCGTGTAAAATTACTATTAAGGCCCAGCCCTTGGGCCATCTTGGTGCTTAGGCTTTCGTCGTCGTTTTCTCCGTGGGCCACTATTTGTGTGCTGTCATTGTGAAGTATGTCTTCGACTATAGTTGTTTCGTCCAGCACAGTAACCTCAATCGCATCGTATTTGCTACTGTGACGGAGCCGTCCTCTGTATTCCGAGTAAACCGAGTTTTCTGGCCAGGATTCGGGGTTGTTAAGCTTGTTCTGTATCACCCAAAGCAACATTATAGGAAGCAGAGGTTGGAGGTCTTGTCTTTAGTCTAGTTAGTACTAGTGTCTGCAAGTCGTGTTCCTCTCGTAGCCAGTTTTTAAAGTCAGATAATGACAGTTGTGGGTCGGTGCGGGAGACAATGAAAGCCTTTTTTCTTAAGACTTTAGTATTATTAGGCAGAATTCCTTGTATTGTAGTCGAATTATTCTTCCCAACGGTAGGAGGCCTCAAATTGCTAGGTCTCTTATTACGGTTCGCTGGTCGAGTATAGGTGTCACCGTTAGGAGCCGGGTTATCTTTTCTGTGAATTTGTTAATTATTATTTTTTGTTATTACGTCCTTGTAAGTGAGCATTGGTGAAGTGTTCTGGCAATCTTCTTTCGATGTGACCCTTATAAGTTTATCGACACTATCTGTTAAGATGCTTATCTGGCCGGTAAAGATGGAGTTTTTATAATAATGACAATAACTGAATTGAATTAAATTGAATTTTGTTTTTGAATCCTGGACCACAACGTGACATAGCCACTTTTTACAGTAATACAGGATTATATAATATATAATGTTTTATATTGTTACCTACAGTTAAATACAATAAATTCCCTAACCACTTAAAATTTATAATATATAATTAAAACTTAATGAAGTTAAAATTTAAAAACACAAATCGAATTTAAAAAGTTTAAATTTAAAAACTCAGTTAAAATTTAAAAGATAATTATGCTTAAAAATCAAAACACACAATTATAATTCGAATTTAAATATCTATAGCAAATCGCATATGTTACAGTTCTTCACAATGTTTAAAAAGTTAGCTTTGAGGCGAATTTGGCTCTGCTCAAATAAGTCGAATTCTTTTAAAGCGTAGCAATTGATATTAATCTTGTTTTGAATTCTACTAATGGGATTTAGCAGTGTTTTATTAGGATTATATATGTAAAATGTTTTGTCACGCCGAAGGTTTTTTTGTGGAATTTGAAACCGCACCTCGTTCAACAGGACTTTCAGTCTATTTTAAAAGTTAAGAGCTTGTTCAAGAAACTTACGTCCATATAGGTAATTCTGGTTTTAATAGCTAATAGATTTCGGTTGTTGAGAATTTTTGTTTAGTCATAGTAACCACTCTTTGGGAATTTTTCATATAACAACTGTATAAATTTACGCTGGATGCGTTCTACAACAAGTATCAGGTAATTACTGCATCCTGACCCTATTTGACAGGCGAATTCAATTTTTGATCTTATTATTTATAAATATAACAAATTAAAGACTTGCGGATTTTAATTTTCTAGCTATTATTAGTATAGCGTAGGGACTTTTGAGACACTTGTCTTTAATGTTAGATACTTGAAGTTTGAAATGGAGTTAATGATCCATAATGATACCCAGATCAGAAGTAAAACTTTACCTGGGAATGGAGACCCCGTTTGTACAGTAATTGTACTTAATCCAGTTATTTTTTCGGGTAAACGAGACCACTTTACTCTTGCGGCGTTCAATGGTAATCCATTGCTTTCGCTCCAGACATCTATTTTTTTAAGATCTTGGTTTAGAAGCTCGCAATCACTAGCAGATTTTATGATGCGAAACAACTTATTATCATCAGCAAAAGTGGCTAATACTGATTTATTTTGTATACGGGCTGGAAGATCGTTAATAAAAATTGTGAAAAGTAACGGACCAAGAGCAGAGCCTTGCGGGACTCCTCTGTTTGTTTCGTACTGAACATTTGTTATTTTGGAGTTTATTTTTATCACACATCGTCTATCTTGCAAGTATGATTTTAATAACTTGAGCAAAGGCCCACCGAGACCGTAGTGTTCTAGCTTCGATAGATGATTCATGAGATCAAACGCCTTTAAATAGTCCAAAAATACGCAGTCTGCTTGTCTCTTATTTGCCACGATGGAAGCGGAATGGTTCAAAAATGTAAGTTCGTAACAATGGATCTTGCTTTGCAAATTCCATGTTGGCTATCAACCAAGAACTGTCTGAACCAGTTATAGTGCGTCATTTAAGACCATTTCAAAGACTTTGGAGGAAATTGGGATGAGAGATATAGGTCTTTAATTCCCTAAATCGCCTTGGTATTCTCCTTTGTGTACAGGAATCACAATGGATGTTTTCCACTTCCTTGAAAATTCACCCAACTTCAAAGATAGGTTAAAGATTTTGCTAAGAACCGGGCGAAGATCTCGTTACACCCTTTTATTATATGTGATGGGAAAAAGTCTATACCGGTCGAATTTTAAGGTTGAAGTCTTTTAATAGCTGCGTTTACGGCTACTTCCGGGATTGTAAGCGTGCAAAAGCTGTTCGTGTTCATAGATGGGCACTATCATATCATTTGATAGTTTTACCACTTGATACGATAGAAAACTAAATCTGCCCCAATCAAAGAATCAATTTTGATAGTTATTTTCGAGAAAAATTTGAATTATAATGATCGATTGAGTTTGATAGCTTAGAAAGTGCACTCGAAGTTGATATGATCAGAAGAAAATAGGGGAAGTACGTATTCGTACCTTTAGCTAGTGCAAGTCGTCCTTCTCTCCCAGAAACAAGCTATCGCTTTAAATTGGCCAATCAGAGATAGGCAGAGAACCGATAGAAATTTTTGAAGGTGCGCCACCATACCGTGAGAAACCGAACTACAGAGTATAGACGACGATTTCCGTCCTTCTTTCGCCCGGGTAGATTGACATTGAAAGTTATCGTTCAATTAAGAGTTAAAAATGGATAGTTCTGTCCAGTGTAATTTAGTATATCGTGAAACTAGTGACAAGAAAAGCCAGACAAGTTTTAAAGGCAAAACTAAAGGTATTCAAGTAGATTTTTCGCCAAATTCGAGTGACTCGTTAAGCCTCGGCCATAGTAAACTCAAGAAGGTACCATAAAAAAATCAGCATTCAGCTGGAAAGCAGACGAACCTTCGAAGAAAATAGTTTCTTGTATTCATCCGCGGTTTCCCGCCAAAAAAAGCGGATATTCAGTGGCGCGAAAAAACCGATAAAGTGACGTCTCGCGAAATAGCTAAGAATACGTACTTCCCCTATTTTCTTCTGATATGATTCATTGATTCGTTGAAATCTTCTAGAGAAAAATATCGATTCTCAACGTGATCTGGCTACTAACCCCATCTTTTAGAAATCATAAAAAATGATAGGCATTATTCCTTGAAAAATATATTGATTTTTTGAGTGATTTTATTTGGCGACATCTGTTTTCTGATTTCATTTTAAAAAAATTATGAGCTAATCTTTGATAGGCAATTTTGATAGTTATGAAAATTTCTGGAAAGATAAGTCGTTTTTTGAATGATATCGAAGTTTTTAATATATTTGAACGTTAGCAAGTGTAGGTTTATTCTATAAGAAGATTCTGTACTTGGTGGTCGTTATAACTCTCACAAACAAATAAATAAAAATAAAATAAACGATGGTTCAACAGTTCAAACTGTGAAGACGGAGCTTCTTGTATATAGAAGCTCCGTGCTGTCACTGATGTGAACGACTACTCGAGGAGGAAGAACGATTCCACGAAATCATCCGAACGTAGAAGTAGATAAATTAAAGTGTAGATTTTCAGATTTTTATTACCCACAGTTTTTAATTGCAATTTTTGCCTTTAATTATTATTAGTTAACCGTTTATAGTAGATGGTTTAGATTAAATCAAGGGCGAATAATTTGAAAAAGTTTGGATAGTAGCTTTTGAACTATAGACAGTTAAAAGTCAAACTTGAGAAATGAGATTATGGAAATTATATGAATATATGAGAATATTAAAAAATTCTACAAAATCAGGAAATATCTGGAATCGATTAAACAGAGTAAAATTAGGTAGAGACCAAATCAGTTTGATCGAAAACAATCAAATTCAAAGTCCGGAAATTAAATAATCGATAAATTTAGTCGTTCCTAAAGATTTCAATTGGATTTGATAGGCAAAAAAATCTATCTAACAAAGAGAGCCAATCTAACATATTGAAGGAAGATTTGATAGTTTCACCATCTATGATTTGTTGATAGGGAAAAAAATCTATCTAACAAATAATGCCAGTCTAAAATATAGCTAGAAGAATTGATAGTTTCGCCAAATATGATAGTTTGAGAGGAAAAATATCTATCTAACCAGCAGTGTCAGTCTAAAATATAGTCAGAAGAGTTGATAGTTTCGCTATCTATGATAGTTTGAGAGGAAAAATATCTATCTAACCAGCAATGTCAGTCTAAAATATAGTCAGAAGAGTTGATAGTTCCGCCATCTATGATAGTTTGAGAGGAAAAAATCTATCTAAGAAGGAGTTCCACTCTAAAATATAGCCAGAAGAATTGATAGTTTCGCCATCTATGATAGTTTGATAGGAAAAAAATCTATCTAAGGAGGAGTGCCCAACTCTGTTCGTGTTTTGAAAAGGGAAATCCGTGAGAATGGTATTAATATTTCTGGTTTGTAGCGGTTCAGTAAATTTTTCTCTGAAAAGTACGGCAATTTCTTCGGTATTTGATATAAGCGTGTTGTTATGGTCCAGTAATATATCATTCATATTTGGTTTTAGCCTTGTTTGTGTATATTCCCAGAGTTTCGAGGGGTTTTTAGTAATATTTTCAACTACTGATTGTCCATATAATTTTCTATCCCTTGCAAGTAGTGTCTGGCATTTTTTGCGAAGTTCTTTAAATTTAGATACATCGACCGTGTTATTACGTTTCTTCATTTTCCGATGATAATAGTGCTTACTCGTTAATGCTTTTTTAATTCGCATGAGAACCATATTGGAAATTTTGAAGATTTACGGGTATTTTTGTTTTTCATTTGAGGGATATGTAAGTCGGTAGAATTTTACTTTACCTACCTAACCCAACCAACACTTGATTCTGATTAATTAGACCACGGGGAGTTCGCAAAAAATAGTGAAAAAATTCTAAACCCGCCGCAACTTGGTCAAAAATGTTTTTGAAAATTTGAAAGTTGCATGTACTTACCGACATAAAGACCAAACTTTAGAATTCTCATACTAGGGAAGAAAACTATTTCAAGAAAGCTCCAATTTTGAAAATAGACAACGATATTTTGCTAAATTGCGTAGATTATTTCGGAAGTAAATGAAGATAAACCACAATATTTTGGAAAAGGCATAGTATTATTTGGGAAGTAAATGAAGATAAACAATGATATTTTGAAAAAGGCTTAACATTATTTGGAAAGTAAATGAAGATAAACCACATTATTTTGGAAAAGGTGTAATATTATTTGGGAAGTAAATGAAGATAAACAATGATATTTTGAAAAAGGCTTAACATTATTTGGGAAGTAAATGAAGATAAAGCACATATCCTCTTATTTTGGAAAAGGCGTAATATTATTTGGGAAGTAAATGAAGATAAACAATTATATTTTGGAAAAGGCATAATATTATTTGGGAAGTAATCGCGTTGCAGCGATGCGATGATTGCTAAATGGAAAGGATGTATCTGATTTTAGCAGCGTTCCTGAACATATTGTGTGTGCATTTTTTGACGAATGCACATATGTAAAATGAATGCAAGTTGTAGCATTCTGCATATTGAATGGAACATCGGAATACAATTTTTGGCGAATCATTCGTTGGTAAGATTGTTCAAGGCAGGACGAACGTAAGGTTGCAGATCTTTTCATTAACATGAAAAAACTGGAAAATCAGGGTAGATTTTATTCATATGATATTCATTCAGGATTTATAAAATATTTGGATGGGGCTACTAGATATTTTGGTTCTCGGATTGAGTCATCTTAATTAATTTATTATTTACCGATTTTTACGAGATTTGGTGGAATTTCAGTAAATATATACGGCAGTAGGCAAGGGGACCTGACTTAACAAAACTCCCCATGAGAAAGGACGTGTGGCCACCTCCAAGTGGTGTTTCTCGGGTAACGCTAAGTGCCACATTTTAAGCAAATTTTATACAATTTTTCAAATAAGTGAACGCCTTTCCAAAATATGTTGTTTATCATCCCAAATATTGTTACGCCTTTTCCAAAATATTGTGGATAATGTTACGCCTTTTCCAAAATATTGTTGTTTATCTTCATTTACTTCCCAAATAATGTTACACCTTTTTCCAAAATATTGTTGTTTATCTTCATTTGTTTCCCAAATAATGTTACGCCTTTTCCAAAATATTGTTGCTTATCCAAATTTACTTCCGAAATAATCTACGCAATTTAGCAAAATATCGCTGTTTATTTTTGAAAAACAAGTTCAGAAGTACCCGACCCCCAAAGATACAAGTTCAGAAGTACCCGACCCCCAAAAATACAAGTTCAGAAGCAGGGTGGGAAATAAGGATTTTTTTAAACTGGCCATTGGGCCAGCGACCCCTCTGGCCTGGAATAAATAAACTGGTCCATGACCACTGACCAGGGCGCGTCGTCTGCTAAATTGAAGAAGTGGATAATTAAAATATATTAGCTAATGTCTGGACTCTGGAAACCCTTGAATTTTCTTAGTGGTCCTGTGGACCACTGACCCCCTCCGATTTAATTTTTAAACTGGTCCAGGTAATTTTTAAACTGGACATTTGCCCTGTGCCACCGCCTTATTTCCCACGCTGTTCAGTAGTACCCGACCCCCAAAGATACAAGTTCAGAAGTACCCAACCCCCAAAAATACAAGTTCAGAAGTACCCGACCCCCAAAGATACAAGTTCAGAAGTACCCGACCCCCAAAGATACATGTTCAGAAGTACCCGACCCCCAAAGATACAAGTTCAGAAGTACCCGACCCCCAAAGATACAAGTTCGGAAGTACCCGACCCCAAAGATACAAGTTCGGAAGTACCCGACCCCAAAGATACAAGTTCAGAAGTACCCGACCCCCAAAGATACAAGTTCATAAGTACCCGACCCCCAAAGATACAAGTTCAGAAGTACCCGACCCCCAAAGATACAAGTTCAGAAGTATCCGACCCCAAAGATACAGGTTCAGAAAATTTTAATTAATATTAAATCTCTAACCGAGCCCAGTTACCCCTATGGGTGGGTTGTGGTAATGTGCAGTTTCTTTTAAGCTAAAAAATAACGATAACGAAAGCGAAAACTCCGGCCACAAGTACTACTACTACTACTACTACTACTACTATGGCTCGGGTCAAACTAAGAGCCTCATCGTATACTACGATGTGGCTAAAAAGGCACCACTATATTGTATGACAATTTTAATGTTTTATTTACAATTTGTAAATATACAGAAAACCAAAAAAATCGGGAAAAAAACGAATTTTGTACCATGACTTTATACAGAAAGAAAAAAAAAACAATACAAAAACAAAAAAATAAATAAAACAAATTATAATTTTAATTGGTAAAACAAAACAAAAAAATAAATTAACTTGGCTTGACGCTCGTCTTGGGGGAGACGAGCTTACGAGAAGCTCGTGCTTCTCGATAGCGTCCCAATCCGCGTAAAATGGGGACTGCCAGATTAACGGAAACATTAATGAAATTAATATAGAAGTAATTTCTCTGAAAATTCCACGTGAAATATACCTTGGGGTCCGATGTGGGGCATTTTCCCGTATACCTCCACTCCTTTCCGCCTTTTTTCAACTATTTATAAGAGAGACGAAAACATTTTAACTGATGTAATTGGCACAATGCCAACGCTTCCGAGGGACAACCCTTTAAGCTAACTTACTTTGGCTTTTTCCCAAGAAAAAGTGGGATCTTGGGCCGCCTCTCTGGGCTCATTAATGCCCGCTCCTTGCGCCAAGTCAGGACCCTCCTCCTCCTCTTGGGTCTGGGGTGGAGGCTGGAGCCGGAGCTGGCGCCGGAACTGGGGCTCGAGCTTTGGACGGAGCTGGCGCTGGCTCTGGGGCTCGGGCTCTGGCTGGCTCTGGGGCTGGCGCTCGGTCTGGCGCTGGGGCTCGAGCTGTCCGATAAATTCTGAAAGGTTAAATACGAATATATACTTTTAACTTAAAGCAGTTTAGGAAATAGGAACATGCCCGCTACCCGCGAGTTCAAAAATATTACGAGCATTACCCTTTTGGTAATAGGCCTACCCCTTCCCGTGACGACTTACTCTAATCTCGTCCCTCCCTCAATTTGCCAACCTTTTTGAGTTAATTCGATGTTAAAACTCGCGAATTTTATCCTTAAAGAGTACCGGCAAAAGCGGTTAATTTGTTCTGGTTTAGGAGATTACGTCTAATTTTAAGTAATTAAGTCCGTTTATAGAACACTAAATATCAGGGAAAATCAGTTGAAACACGTGGACGTTGGCCTACTACTACAAACTCAAAATCATCTTAAAGTGGATTATTTTTACTTACCATCGTATCTTCTATGAATGGAAGAAGTTTGTTTTCTACCGCGGTTTCTTCGCAGGACGCCGTTTCTTCATAAGACGAAGGCGTGAGAATTTCTTCCTCGAAACTAGACATTGTGGCTCGAGGCGACAATCGCGGAGTATCTGAAATAAGATTCGAAAGCGGGAGCTTTTATATACTTGGCAAAATTTTTTTACCAAGCCATTCCATTTGGTATCGTTCCTCCCTCCCCCGAAACGATTCCTTCGGCCAATCGGAGCCTCCGAGATATCTAGGCCCATGCACGTAGCGAAGCGAGAATATTTTTTTGACTAATTTAGTTCGCCGTGTTTTCCCGCTTGGTGGCGCTTTCAGCACCGTAAAATAAACAAGTTCAGCCTCATGATCCCGTCGACTGCTACAATATTAGGGCAAGGTATAGACGTAGAGCGGTGAAGCCGAGGTCGCGGATAGTTAAAAAATGTTTTTGAAAATTTCCGAAGACCTTTATTAAACAATCATTCCAAAGAAGTAAAGGATAAAAATGTTAAGGTTAAAAAAATGAAAGGTTTTGAAGGGGTAAAAAATCCTCTAATGGTATATGAAAACTGTGAATTAGCAACTTCAAAAACAAATGTTATGAATTAAAAACCCCCTTTTTCACCCCCTGTAACTTTACACTTTATTTTCTCAACTAATCCTTATTAAAACCACCCCAAATCACCCTTAGGCACCCGCTGAATCTGGAAGCACGGCAGTGCTCCCAGCCAAGTCGAGCACTGACATCCTTTTCTCGAAGCAACTCGTGGCACTTTTAAGCCCACTGTAACTTCGTGATGGGTACAGGTAAAAGTCTGAAATTTTGCTTGCCGCGAGGACTGTCAATCCTAGCTATAGTTTCCAAATTTCAAGTTCCTACCCTATATACTTTTCGAAATATCGCAGGTGAAATTTACCTTATTTTGTCACTCACTCACTCACTCACCGATCATCAAAATTCTAAGGTACTTCTAGGGGAGATAGAAACTTAAAATTCATGATTTAGTTTTCATTTATTTTATAAAGCACAGAAAAATTAAAACATCCCGAAATTTTTATAAAATTGTTCTTTAGTTCTTTATTTTAAAACTAGATGGCGCTGCCGTCTTTTCAACAGAAATAGTGTGTGTTCTTGATGAAAGGACGTAATGGTCCAAAGTTAACCGAAAGTTAAATATATATTAAAGCTAATAGGAGTAGTAGTTTAAAAGAAATGTGTCGTAACTGATGCTACATTCTTATATTAGGATATCGCGTACAATCGTTATTGCATATTCTCTGCGGGTCGAAAGGGGTAATTCAGCGTAAATATGCACAAACGTTAGCGATTATATTGGTAAACGAAGTACCACGAGAGGGTCTTGTTTTAATATAACTACCGATGTATAACGAGAGGGTCTACAAAAAGAAGTGAGATCCTATGAAAAACATTAACATGTACAAAAATGTGCCAAGCCTTGCTCGTGCCCTCTCCGCCGTAAAACGTTCTGAGATCCCATGTAGAGCCAAGTCTGCCTTTTGTTCTCATTCAATCGCCAATTGAACAATTATGTTATATATTAAGTCCTTTCCTAATTAATAACCAATATTCTTTGACTCTATCATTATTATACATCTTTGTTCGTATCAAAAATATCGTGACTTGGCAAGCGCAGGTAATTATTACCTTATAAACGTGTACATAAGGTTATTCATAACTCGCCTTATAAACTTGTGCATATCCCCTCGACCAAAAACGATTTAGTGAATATCCCCTCGACTTCCTTTTAATATTACTTACTTGCGATTGCCAAGTCACGATATTTTTGATACGAACAAAGATGTATAATAATGATAGAGTCAAAGAATATTGGTTATTAATTAGGAAAGGACTTAATATATAACATAATTGTTCAATTGGCGATTGAATGAGAACAAAAGGCAGACTTGGCTCTACATGGGATCTCAGAACGTTTTACGGCGGAGAGGGCACGAGCGAGGCTTGGCACATTTTTGTACATGTTAATGTTTTTCATAGGATAGGATATATTTTGTCAACCAATAATCAATCCGGATATTTCTGGCGGGTGATTCGAAAAATTCTGTACTTTAGTCAGTCGAGAAAATTCGAGTTTATTCCCGAAAATCGAGCAAATTAATCAAAACAATCGATTTAGAACGAGTAATTATCAAGGAAAATGGCTTATTCAACATCTTTTTTAATTATTTAACGCCAATTTAAAAATCTCGTACCCTTAGGCACCCAAAAAAGGCCATTATTACAATTTAAACGCTTAAATTTTAATTATCAATGTCTCCTAACACAATAGAGATTACAAATATAATTGTAATTAAACTAATTAATGAGGTAAACTTTCATTTCTACCCTTTGACAACCTCAAAACAACGAAAGCCCAATATGATAAATATTCATCTCTAACTGATACGATAAAGGCTCGACAGATGCCGGGAGTGCATGCACGAAAAATATCTTCAACTTAACTCCGCCCACAATTCTGTACTTCAGTCAGCTTAGGCCCCTAATGAAACGAATTATCCCGGCCTAATTGGTTTCATTATTTGAATATAAACGAGTGGTAAGTAGTAGGATTTTGAGAGTCCTGGATCAAAAAAGCGGTGAAATTGCGGTGGAACGGCGGTGAAAAACTTTTTAATGTTAAGATCCCATAGACATTTAACATGGTTGAGAGTTCTAGATCAAAAAGCGATGAAAACTCGGTATAGCAAGGGTGAGAGAACTAAACCAAAAAGCGGTGGTTATGGTGGTAGCTTATCTATTGTGAGATAAAGATATCAAAAATTATTGGTATATAAACCTTCACTATCGGAAAACTAACATATTCGAGTAAAAAGGAATCTGAATGATATGAGTAAATAATAGTTCTTTTTATTTAAATAGAATTAAGCTATACTAATTAAATGATATTTAATTTGAAATAGATAATATACACGAATATTTCTTATTGGTAAAATCTTAGTGTCTCTTTCCCCTATTCGGCAGAAAGTCTACTGTAGTTTTGTTTCCCCTCTCAGAAGAAAAAGTGATCGAGATTACACCGAAGTTAGATGTACGACTGGGGTTAAAAGATAGTTCGGTTATTCAACGAGCGCCTTGAAGAGAGCAGTATCAACGATTCAAAGGGCGCGAGGATTTCCAATATATGGTCGCGTATCTTTTAGATCAATGCGCTTTGTATACAATATTTTTCGAACACCAAGTATCTGAAAGTGCGAAAATCGCTCGTGTTACGAAGAAATGCGCGATATTTAAAGATAAACCTCCTGAACATCAAGATATCGAGTACCAGAAGCAGGTGGAAATTTTGAAACGATTAATATTTGATAGAAGTACCATTATTTTAAAGTATTTAGATGACGAACGGTTATTTACCCTATTGGGTCACGGTATAAATCAAACAAGAGTTAAAGCCCCGGAAACGGATTCACCGACGCCATTGTGTTTAGAAGAAAAAGCCGAATTTTACGGAAATGACTTTATAAAATATATACGGCAAGAAGTGAGTAAATTAGGGACTCTCTATAGTATCTACGAGGAATATTTATCCTTTTTATTTCCAGGTAGTGGTTTATGTAATCTTCTCTATAACGTAAGAAGCGATTAAGGTTGCTCTCGGTGTAGTGGTTAGCGCGTTTGTTCGCCAATCATTAGGTCACGAGATCGAACCCCGCTTTAACCATCACATCGAGTTCAACCTTTTATTTCTAAATAAAATTGGATAACTTGTAAATCCTCACTTATTGTAGTTTTAGTGTGCTTTGGTGTATCAAATAATGGGCGTTTAAATTTAATGAAATTAAAGAAAGAGGCAAGCAACCATCATTTCATCCATTCTATAAAAGATAATTTTATTCAGCATTATTATAATGTTGATAACAAGTCATAGCTTTTTCATCATAAGTATTATTAGTATCAAGACTTCTGAAAATTTTTGAAACAACTGCATTATTTTGCCATGGACATTCTCTTTTTAATCCATGGTAATGAGGATATATTCGTCTACATGTATCATCATCCATTATTGTCATAAGAGGAGTTAAAAAACTATTTTCGCACCAACTATTTTGATCTCTTATAACTTCATCATGAATATCTCGAATGTCGCAAACAGTATGGTATTTAATTTTTTGAATAATGTCCCATTTTTTGCCAAGGTCATGTTTATCACCATCAAAACAAGCGGAACATATTTTATGAAAGAATCTTAAATCGGGATCATTTTCATGAGAACGGGAACAGGGAGGATCTCCAAATGGGCAATCGAAATGCATTTGGCGCAAGTAATAATGGTAGATAACGTGTGTTTTTTCAATCCACATCGGTATGTATTCATTTTCCGCCATCATGAAATTGAATTCTGGGTAAGACTTTGAAGATCCTTCTATGATGTTTGAATCAAAAAATCCGTCTAATATATCCAAAAGAGCTGCACCTTTTTGAGTGACTGGACAAAGAGAAGCTTCCCGAAGCTGAGGGTCCAACGTGCGTGCGATTGATGTTGGTAGTATTGGCGAGTGATGGAAGTTCCATCTCGAGGCCGTTCCCATATTAAATGATTCCCGAAACACTCGGACCATACTATTCTTACATAAATTAAAAAGTGTAGGAGGATTCATAAGTTTAAGTTGGTTTGACTGTCGTCGAGGTATTATCTGTAATGCTGTGTAGAAAAATTGATGGTTCTATACTGAAAATGTTAGATATTTATACTAAAGTTCTGTAGCGTAGTTTACATACTAGGGGAAATCGACCCAAAACTTACAGTTGACATAGAACATGCGGTTTAATTTATTGCTATTTGCTCCAAACCTACATACTCAGGGAAATCAACTCGAAATTTAAAGTTGACATAGATCTAGTGGAGATTCGTAGCTTTTTATGTGTAAAACTCAAAACACTTGAGAAAATTGGTAAAATTTTATTTGGAGATTTATTAATTTAATAAGAACATACAGTTTAATTTATTGCTATTTGCTCCAAACCCACATACTCAGAGAAATCAACTCGAAACTTAAAGTTGACATAGACCATGTAGTTTAATTTATCGGTATTTGCTTCAATCTGTTTGCTTGGGTGTTCATGAAAGGTATTTTATGAAAATAGGGTGAAATAAAAAAATATATATATATATACAGGGTGTTTCTGGAAAGTCTGGCACAAATTAACAGGCATGTTCCTTGGGTCAATAGGATTCCGAAAGGTCCTATGACGTTTTGGGGTAAAGCGCTCCGTTGCGACGTTATGAGCTCTCAAAAGTAGGCCGAAAAACAAGGAGATTTCGTAGAATTATAGCACTAGTATTGTGGTTTTGACCCAATTGTTTTCGATTATTGAGCATAAGGCAATGATCGAAATAAGTTCAAACCTAGTGGAAGACCGTGAACGTGTTAAACGGCCAAAAGCGTTAATCCCTTTAATTTTATTAATGATTGTAATTAAAGGTAAGGAAAGTAGCTCAGATATCGGTTACTTGTTTGTTCAGATGTACTGGTAACTGACCAGTCTTCTATTCTTTATTTCAATTAGACACATTACTTTTACAATAATTCGAATGAACCCCATTACGTTTACAAAAATTCGAATGAACCCCTTAAGTTTTACAATAATTCGAATGAAACCCTTATATTTTACAATAAATCGAAGCGAACCCATTAATTTTACAATAATTCGAATTGAACCCATTACGTTTACAATAATTCGAATTGAACCCATTACGTTTACAATAATTCGAATTGAACCCATTACATTTACAATAATTCGAATGAACCCCATTACATTTACAATAATTCGAATGAACCCCATTACATTTACAATAATTCGAATGAACCCCATTACATTTACAATAATTCGAACCGAACCCCATTACTTGTACAATAATTCGAATGAAACCCAATTACGTTGTTCTACAAAAATTGTTCAAAATGGGCACCATCAACGTTTAAGCAAACTTGCGCGCTTCGTTTGAAAGATTCAAAAACACGTTCGAAGATTCCTGGCGTGTTACGGATGCTATTACATCCATCAATTATCCTTTGTCGTAAGTCTTCGAAATCGCGAACTTCACTTCGGTATACCATGTCCCAAAGAAAAAAATCGCATGGGTTGAGATCGGGAGATCTTGCTGACCACGCAACAGTTCCGCCTCGACCTATCCACCTCCGGGGAAATGCGACATCAAGATATTTAAGCCGTTAACTTCTGACGTTGAAAACAACCCTAATGTTTAGACCAACACAGCATAATTTGTTTTTAACGTTAGAAGTTGTAGGTTTTTTACAGACGGCCTAAATGTGTGTGCCTTAACGTGCTTCATGGCGTACGTGCACATTTGGAAGCTTATCTGGAACTAATCATGGTCTACTTCACGAATTAATGCAGAGTACTCAGATATGCATCTTATTTATGGACTGGATCGGGGAAATGCGGTGGAAGCTCGGCGCTTGTACCAGGAGCACTTTCCTCAACGACAAGTTCTTAATCGACAAACATTTACGGCAGTTGACAGACGCTTGAGAGAAACCGGGAAACTTCAACAGTCGGGACCTGAACCTCGTGCGGCGATTGTTCCCGAGGATGTAGAGGACACCGTTTTGACAATTTTCGAAGATGATCCAACAACCAGTACCAGGAACGTCGGGCGGCAATTGGGCGATAACCATGTACTCGTCTAGAAAATCCTTCGAGGACATCATTTCCACCCATACCATTTGCAAAAGGTACAAGCTTTAAACGAAGCTGATTATCCGAGACGGGTCGATTTCTGCCAGTGGATAGGTCGAGGCGGAACTGTTGCGTGTCCAGCAAGATCTCCCGATCTCAACCCATGCTATTTTTTCTTTCGGGCCATCTCAAGGACTTGGTATACCGAAGTGAAGTTCGCGATGTCGAACACTTACGACAAAGGATAATTGATGGATGTGATAGCATCCGTAACACGCCAGAAATCTTCGAACGTGTTCGTGAATCTTTCAAACGACGCGCGCAAGTTTGCTTAAACGTTGATGATGCCCATTTTCAACAATTTTTGTAGAACAATGTAATTGGGTTTCATTCGAATTATTGTAAAAGTAAAGGGGTTCGATTCGAATTATTGTAAAACTTAAGGGGTTCATTCGAATTATTGTAAAAGTAATGTGTCTAATTGAAGTAAAGAATAAAAGACTGGTCAGATACCAGTACATCTGAACAAACAAGTAACCGATTAAATTCTAAGTTAAATTCTAAGTTTTATTAAAAGTCTGCTACTTCATGGAGAACTATATTTATTTTATTTAAAGTTTAAAATCAGGAGCTTTCGAGTCGTGACTCTTCTTCAGCTAGTCATAATACCTATTAAATTTAAATTTACGATTAAAAATTTCCTTTTTACATCGATTTAGGATTTTTTTAAACAATGACTACCCCTTATCTGTTAAGTTTTTTAGATTTTTTAACCACCCCATCCTCCTATAGATATTTGCCCTTTACCTAAGTTCAATCTCCCCCTATCTCTAATATAAACTGCTTCCTTGAACCCTCTTCTATACTAGTTTGTTTCTTGGCATATGATTTTCGTCGTATCCCAAGTAACCGATATCTGTGCTACTTTCCTTACCTTTAATTACAATCATTAATAAAAACAAAGGGATTAACGCTTTTGGCCGTTTAACACGTTCACGGTCTCCACTATGTTTGAACTTATTTCGATCATTGCCTTATGCTCAATAATAGAAAACAATTGGGTCAAAACCACAATACTAGTGCTATAATTCTGCAAAATCTCCTTGTTTTTCGGCCTACTTTTGAGAGCCCATAACGTCGCAACGGAGCGCTTTACCCCAAAACGTCATAGGACCTTTCGGACTCCGGTGTGTTGGGGAGTCTTATATGAAAATGAAATTATTATGTCGATACGATTTAATGAGATGTTTTACCTTGCTTTACACTCTTCTAGATCCGGGTATGCGATTTTCTCACAGATAAGTTGGGCAATTCTCATACATTTATTAACTTTAAATTCGCTTTGACCAAAATTGAAAACTATAACACCCACATTTCCTCGGTAATCTTGATCAATTACACCTCCTACAATGAATTTTAGGAGCAAAATTGTAACGTTACCGTTCGTGGGTTTAAAGTATATTTTTCGTACCCCCAATATCTAAGATATTGTTCAACGCCATTCCCGATTTTGGTGCTGTAAAGTGTAAACCATAGTAAATCATGAAATAGACATAAAATTTAAAAATGAAACATTCTACATACCTATTCTCCCGTAACAACCGTCTGGAACCTCGATTCGTAAATCCGTTTTGACTAACGTACGAGACATTGAAGATACAGTATAATCGTACGCACTGTAACAAGGTTGATTTTGAAAAAAGATAATTTTCTATTTTATTTATTTAATTACCTGTACAAGTCATATCCTGCCGATTTATCCGATGTTTTGGTAGGGGTAAACGCGTTCGATGATATTTTCACGTATTTCACCAGGCAGTTTCGCGGAGACGAAGTAGTCATGTTAGCTGTAGAACTAAACTTTTATTTTTTTTTCTTTAACTTAATCAATCAAAGCGAGAGCGGGAATGGATAACAATAGTAGAGATTCGTAGCTTTTTATATGTAAAACTCAAAACACTTGAGAAAATTGGTAAAATTTTATTTGGAGATTTATTAGTTTAATAATGTTGAAAAGTGGTGAAATATGGAGGTTGTGGATTTTTGTTAAAAATTTTATTTGGAGATTTATTGATTTAATAAGAACATGTAGTTTAATTTATTGCTATTTGCTCCAAACCTACATACTCAGGGAAATCAAATCGAAACTTAAAGTCGACACACTCTAAAATACACTAAAATTACAATAGAACAAATAAAAAACTTAAATTACAACAAAACACAACTAAATTACAACAAAATACACTGCAACTACAATAAAGCACACTAAAATACACTAAAACTGCAATAAAACACAATAAAAATCACTTAAACTGTAATAAAACACTCTAGAAAACTTAAATTACAACAAAGCACACTTTAATTCACTAAAACTACAATAGAACACACTAAAATTACAATAAAACACACTTAAATTACAATAGAAAACTTAAATTACAACAAAACACAACTAAATATCATATCTATATATAAATAACTATCTTGTTAATTAAATTACAATGAAACACAATTAAATTACAATAAAAAACTTAAATTACAACAAAATATCATATCTATATATAAATAACTATCTTGTTATAGATTTATATGGTTTTCGAAACACCGCCAATTACGTCAATAAATCTAACACATTCTAACTAGATATATATATAAACTAACCATATTTAAAGGAGGTAGGAGATGGAATATATGTAAATAATGAATCTTGTTTCTCTCTTTAAACCTTTTTATTTTCTTTCTTTTTTCCATAAATTATATAAAAAAAACTTTTTATTATCTTTAAAAACTTTTGGGATACCAATCCCCGGCACCAGAGCACATGAAAACTACATCATTTTTGATGTAGTAAATGCTACCCCGATAGAAATTACATCTACTATTCATACAGTAGAAAACTATCGAGGTAGCATCACACGTGCTCCGAAAAGCATTACCCCCACAATACAAACAGTGTGGAGCACAGTATGCTTCGGGTAAACGGGCATATCCTTCGGTCCAAAGTTGGTTTTAATCCCATTCTCTGGGAGTAGAGAAAAAAAATTAAAAATAAGTAAACAAAATTCAAAACGTTTTAGAAGGCAGGTGATGATAATATAATTAATATTAAATATAAATGAAGTAAACACGTTCATGGAAAACTTACGGCCAGACTATTACCTCCTCCTCATCCCCATCCTCAGAGCCGTCGGATGATAGATCATCCATGAACCCCTCGTCTACAGACCATTCGACGTATTCGAACGGAGATGGGCTAAAATAAATAAATATTAGGATCATAAGATTTAATTGAAAATTGGCCGATACGTTAAACCATCATATTTCATACGCTAAACTTTAACTCGCGGTATGCTAAACTATTTATTATATATATTTTACATTAACTCGTAGCAAGCTAATTATTAGCCATTTTAACCAGCAGTTTACTAAATGATCAACTATAGTATATTTTAAATTAACTCGCGCAGGGTCTTTAACAAAGCCAAGCGCACGGGTGACTGGGCTGGATACAGGCAGTCCCTTAAAACCTACAACAGGGCCATTAGAGCTGCTAAGAAGGACTCCTAGCGGACCTTCTGTGAGCAAGTCTCCAATGTCCCTGCTACGGCTAGGGTCATGACACTACCCCGCTAGAAATCACGATTACACCTGGTGGTGCAACTAGCGGAGATGGTGGTGGAGGAGTAAGAGCCCCACCCCCTACCTGTCCTTCGCCTTGATCCATTGACTCATTCTGAGATGGTGGGGTACAATAGCCGTCTAAGAAAGAAACATCATCGTTTTGGTACGCCTCTTCCAGAGGGGGCAACGGAGGAAGAGGGCTATTGTTGGCCCTAGACTGCGGGGTAATGTTAAACATAGACGGGGGTGTAGAATAGTTTGTCAAGAACGTGTCATCGGAATTTAAAAAGGCTATTTCTAACGAGTCTGGAAAGTAGACTAAAAAACTATCATCTTCAATAGGGAGTTCAATTTCTACATTAGAGTTGGCCATTGCGATAATTTAAAAATACAAATACCACAAAATACTAATAATAAATCTGAATAGGCCTAAATATTAACACTAAAACACAAAAAAATACTAAAATACTAAAACAGTAAAGTACTTATAAAAACTAAATTGAAAGTACTTATAAAAACTAAATTGAAAGTACTTATAAAAACTAAATTGAAAGTACTTATAAAAACTAAATTGAAAGTACTTATAAAAACTAAATTGAAAGTACTTATAAAAACTAAATTGAAAGTACTTATAAAAACTAAATTGAAAGTACTTATAAAAACTAAATTGAAAGTACTTATAAAAACTAAATTGAAAGTACTTATAAAAACTAAATTTGAAAGTACTTATAAAAACTAAATTTGAAAGTACTTATAAAAACTAAATTGAAAGTACTTATAAAAACTAAATTGAAAGTACTTATAAGAACTAAATTGAAAGTACTTATAAAAACTAAATTGAAAGTACTTATAAGAACTAAATTGAAAGTACTTATAAAAACTAAATTGAAAGTACTTGTAAAAAATTTAAAATACTTGTAAAAAATTTAAAATACTAAGAGTCAAATACCAATACTAACAGTTAAAAATACTAAAGCACTAAGATATGGGCACGGAATAACTCACAAGTTTTGTTTGGGAGCAGAAGATTTCTTGGGCTTGCATCAACAGCGGTCTGAAGTAAACTGATGAGTAGCCTAGACTGATCCGCCCTTTTATACTTTCATGATACAATTAGAAAAAAAATAGATCCCCCTCAATGTCATAAACATGTCTTAACACGTTTGGGCTAGTCATAAAACACCATTGTTAACAATACAACTGGTTCGACCACGCCCCCTTTTAAGGCCCTAAACCACCTGGTGTGGGGTCCAATTAAAGAATTGACAAAATAAATTCTTTTGTTCAAGTTCAGCCCTTTTTTAGGGCCATAGACCTCTTGGAATGCCCCAAAAGGACAAAGGGAATAGATGCTTTTGTTCAAGTTCAGCCCCCCTTTTCAAGGTCATAAACCAACTGGTGGGGTGGCCCAATTAAAGAAAAATAAATTCCAATGCATCTCGGGTACCAAGGGTCATTCACCCCCTCCCTAAAGCCATAAATGATTTTGAGGAACTGTCAAGACTGAAAATAGGAATGATTTTGATAAATTTAGTTAGAATTTATTTCAACGCTTTAAACATTTGAAATGTTTTTTTTTTTCAAATGACGCGTTTCGTGTTGTTAAAATGTAATGAATACGACTGTTTTCGTTCCGATGCATTATTCAATTCCCTATGTATTCCTATGGGATTTTAGGAATTTTAAATGACGCGTTTCGTGTGGGTATAATGCAATGTAAATGTTCAAAAACGTTTTACTTTTAACGCGAAATGTATTGAGAAAAACTAAGTAACACCCTACACTATCACCACTGAAAAGGATTTATCAAGGATGTAATAGGTATAATAGCATTACAAAGAACAAATTAAGGAAAAAAATTATATTTATTTCGAGTTACATTTCAAGTTTTTTTGACTGGTTCTAAATCTTTTCATAATTTAAAAAACGTAATAAGGTATGGAATATATTACAACAATTGGATCTAACTTTCATGTCGCAAATGTTCTTGAATAAACATTTCAATTATAGCTTTCTCGAGATTAACGCGTTTAATTCTTAGTACAATATCGTCATTCGGAGTAAGTGTTGTTGGTATGGGTTGGGTTGGCGGAATGACTTTTTCTTTCTCCTACTCTTCTTGAGGGACATCTCTGTACGTTTCTAGACGGGTAATTTCTCGATTCATCTTATCCTGGCGGTGTCTAACAATCAAATGAGGTCCGTACCAAATCAGCCGCTATTTATATCCCAAATAAGGGGATGAAAGGTTAGATTGTAATGGATGCTGTTACTAAGCAGACGTTAATTCGCGAAGCTCTTTCAAAGCCAGGGAAAATAGTGGCAGTTACTTTCATCCTCGTAACTGTATTTCTAGTTGAATTTGCATTTTGGTATTTTAAAAATATTACTTTAATTCCGGGTAACGCAACAAAGACATAACATGTTGAGACTTGTCAGGATAATGCCTTCGGGGCAAACACCTGGAAACAATTAAATGTTTCGTGGTAGGAAGAGTCACCAACTAACAGAGCAATAAATCCGAAAATAGATTCCATTCATAACAATACAACTGATTCGACCATGCCCCCTAAACCCATTAAGACACGTCTTTATAGTAAAAATAAAAAAGGTTGGGGATAAATTCTTTTGTTCAAGTTCTGTCCCTTTTTATGGCCATAGACCCGTCTGAGCGCGGTTACGTATAAATATTACGTATAAATAAAAAGCCGATGGAATGTCTTAACACGTTTGTGTGAGTCATAAATCACTCTAAATACAGATTCCATTGATAACAATACAACTGGTTTAGCCACGCCCCCTTTTAATGTCCTAAACCATCTGGCCAATAAAGGGCAATAAAAAAAGAAAAGCACCAGTCAATATACACTCAGGCTAATTATCAACCCCGCACTCAAGAAAATCACGCAATAAAGATCATTCAGTTGCCACCTTTGAAGCCGTAAAGATCTGTCGTAAAAATGTCCACCAAGATCGGAGATTACCGCGTGAACGCCCTGTTAGACTAGGGGCTGAATGCTTTGACGTTTTCGGGGTAAATGGGTACGAGCCAAGCCTACTTTTGACAAAGAAGGACGGGACTATTCTCACCATCTCGGAAGACGTTTTGAAGGAATTTATGGAGGAGTGGACGGAGATCTATTCATCTATAGAAACTGGCGACTGGGGTAATTATCGTTACTTGAACTTGAAAATAAAAATAACCGTTATGGAGGGGAGTATAGTATTCGACGTTGGTAGCGTATTCACTCTTATAAAGGCCGAGGCAGGAAAACTGAACGAAAAATTTAGTTTTATGAGATTTCACTTCAAGCTTTTAAATGATCAAGCCGAAGTTATTAAATGCATGTATGAAGCGATTGTAAAACGCATGAATGATATATATCAGAAATATTATGTAAGTCGCGGTACTATGTCGCACAATGATTACGACCGTGTAAAAAATTTCCTAGCAGCGTGTATAGTTCCTTCGAGCATTTTCGAAGATTTTTGTAACTTAGTTCGTGACAAAAACTTGACGCGTAAGCTACAATTATATAATTTATTCTACATTTGCTTAAATAACGACGCGTACATTCGCGAATTAATTGGAATTGATTGTGTTCATTAAAGGTTTTTGACCAAAATTCTGATTCGTAATTATAATAAGCCTAGAATAACCTACCATAAGCCTATCCTTTTCAGGATCTACAATAGCATAAGCCTATCCCTACAGGTATCATCCAAGTGACGTCATCAAAAATTCGCCATGACGTCATACCAATACACTAAAAATAAATTCAAATTTCCCGCCAAAACCATCACGTGACGTCGTCAATCCCCCCAATCCCCCCTAAAGGGTGAAGGTATAAACCAAAAATTTTCCCCCCTAAAAGGGGGGGAAAGAAGGGGGGTAAATTTTTGGGTTTATACCGTCACCCCTACTCTCTAATGTTGTAAAAGGACCAATCCAAACAAGCGAACTAAACAGAACTGAGTTATACTGGATTAGAGCTTCTCAAAAACTATATTATTAAGAGGAAATTGAAACATTAGAGGAAGGAAAACAATTAGCAATATCTTTAAAATTGTGAACCTATCGCCCTTTTTGGATGACTAAGGTGTGTTAAGAGTAGGGGGTCGATTAAGGGAATGTAGCATGAGCTATGCAACAAAACATCCAATCATTCTAGCTAAAAATCAACAACTGTCAAAATTGATAATGAGAAGAAGCCATGACCAAGTTTATCACTCAGGTGTCCAAGATACCATAAATCAGGCGCGTGAGCGCTATTGGGTAATTTCAGGTCGACAGTTGGCCAAAAAAGTAGTCAAAGGATGTAATTTTTGTAAAAAAAACACCTTGCTAAAGCTGGTGACGTACCTTTCGCTAATTTGCCGAAAGAAAGAATTGAGGAAACTCCACATTTTCACGGATGATAGCCCGGAGGGGGATTCCCCACCTGGTATACAGTGACAATGTCAAGACGTTTAAAAAGGCTGATAAAGAATTACAAACTATTTGGAAAGCAATTAAAGATCCGGAAGTTTTGAATTTTTTTGGGAAAAGGGGAATCGGGTGGCGCTTTATCACAGATAGAGCTGACTGGCAGTGCGGCTATTGGGAACGTCTAGTCAGATCAACAAAAACTGTATTGAAAAAACTTCTGGGTAAAGCGGTTCTGAACTACACTGAACTAGAAAAAATGCTTATAGAAACGGAAGCCGTGGTCAATTCCAGACCGATAACGTTCGTTTTTAACGAGAAGGGGAACCGAGCCCCTTAACACCATCCCACCTATTAATAGGAAAATGAGTGACTTGCCTTCCCCCTCAAAAACTTGATTTAACCAAAAAGATACCAGGCTCAAAAGAGGAATTTAGTAACAGGGAAAAAAGCCGATTAGCATTAAATGATAGATTACGGAAAAGATGTAGAAATGAATATCTCTTAGAACTAAGATCGGCTCATAACAGTAAACTAGATTAAAAACCGAAATAAATAAGGAGATGTAGTCCTAATTCACGAGGACAAAGCTCAAAAATAAATGTGGAAGTTAGACTTAATTAAAGAAGTAATAATAGGAAGAGATGGAAGCGTAAGATCATGCATAGTCAGAAACGATAAAGGCCATGAGATACGTAGGCCAGTGCAGTTACTGTATTCTTTAGAAGTAAATGATTAGCCTAGCTCAATAAAATAAATTAAGATTAAAATTGCATGCAATTCGTGTTATAAAATGTTTAAATAATGTAATAGTCATAAAAGGTAATATTGTTTAGCTAAAATTTGATTTGAAATGTATGTATATAAAAAACTCTGTAATATTGATATAATTTTTTACTTTGTAATAGTGTAATAGTTTAATAGTGTAATTGAATGTAAAAAAGACAAAGTCTTTTGTGGGGAGTGTTTAAAAATTAAATTGAACCCCTCATCCCTTTGTATTATAACACCCAACGTTCAAAAAACACCCTTTAAAATTTAAAAACATGTTGTTGAAAAACTGAAAAACCCGTAAGTGAAAAATATTTTTGTAAGATTTGGGTACCTTGCAAAAACCCTCAAATCGAAAACAACCTGTGGCGTGGGTGATACGCACGGGGTTTTTAATCTAGGGGTGGTCCCATTTAAAGGAAAACTACTTTTCGCCGTGGAAGCGATCCCTCTTACGCCCTTTCGGCGCGTATCGACCGTACGCCTCAACAAATGGAGGCCCACCGCCTTGCCTGTGACGAACTGACAACGCGCCTTCGCAACGGAGAGACAAATCTCGCCATCCGGAACGACTCCGTCGTCACTCTGCCCAGTCCCACTGGTTCGGCCGACCAGTCGGTCCCGCCTTTTGCTGGCCCCACCAGCCACTTTCAGCCGCCACCGCCTTCCCAGGGGTATGCCTACTCCTATCGTCCGCCTCCCACTCGTGGTACCGGTAATATTCCATTCCCGCCGAACTTAATCTACCGCCCTTCGCCCGCCACGACTCCAAAAAACCTACTGCCCCCGAGCTTCCGGTCCTAAGCGAGGCGCGGCTCCCTCGATCCGCCCTTAATCCTTTGGCCCTACCGTTTTCTCCCGCTGATCGCTCCCCTCGCCTCTCTCGCTCCTGTTCTGTGCTTTCTGCCAACGTCAGAAGCCTGAACAGTCTGTACCGTAGGGACGAACTGTCAGCTCTAGTGCGCGACCACGACGCTCGCTTCGTTGCCCTCACGGAAACGTGGCTCACCCCTGCAACTCTCGACTGTGAACTCTCCGTCGCGTCGCTGGTCCTCTATCGCCAGGATCGTCACCCTTCCCTCCGGGGCGGTGGTGTCGCTCTCTACGTCTCCGCTGCCTTCGACTCCCGTGACCTTTGCCTCTTTACCCCTGCGGAGCTCTCGAGGTGGTCCTCGGACTGTGGGCTGGAGGCCCTCACGGTCTTGTGCCACAACACCCAGTCTAACCTCCTGGTCTGTGTAGTCTATCGGTCCCCATCCTTTGACAACCACGGGGAACTTCTGCGGCTCTTGTCTCGGGTGAACGACTACTGCGCCACCCACTCCTGTAGTTCCCTCATTGTCGGGGACTTTAACTACCCTCGCCTCGACTGGTCCTCGCTCGCGCCCGAAACACTCGCTACACCTCAGGCCAGGGTGTTCCTCGAACACGTTGTTGACCTTCATCTCACCCAGCTGGTCACGTCTCCCACTAGGCAGGGTGTCTCCGCTGACTCTCGTCCCAGTGTTCTGGATCTTGTGCTTGCGTCTGACCCCGATCTGGTCTTCGACGTCACCAACTTGGCCCCGCTGGGAACTAGCGACCATGGCACACTGCTCTTCCAGGTCGCTTTCCCCACCTCGCCTGCAACGCCGCCGCTCAGACCGATGCGCGATTTTTTCAAAGGGGACTATGTGGCGTTCAACGCCTACCTTGCGCCACCGATTGGGGCTCGGTCCTAGGGGCTGCCTCTCTCGATGACTGCTGGGATGCTTTCCTCGCCGTGATCATGGTGGGTGTTGACTGTTTTGTCCCGTTTCGAACCATTCGCCCGGCGTACCCGTCTAAATCTGTTCGCTCCCTTAAGTCCATTGATCGGAATGCCGCTACATATAAACGGTACTGCCGCTTAAAGCGCCGCCAGGCTAGTCCCTTGTTGGTCCAGAAAGCCTACCGTGACTTTCGCGACGCCCGCTCTGCCCTCACCAAGGCCCAACGCAAGTTTAAGCGCAGAAAGGAAGCTCACTTGGAGTCGCTGATAGGGTCCAATCCGAAGGCCTTCTTTGCTCACGTGAACAGCAAACGAAAGAGCAAATTCACCATCACGGCACTGGAACGCGCTGATGGTGCCCTCACTACCCATCCCGTCGAAATCGCCACCATATTCAACAGCCACTTCGCCAAAGTCGCCTCGAACTCGCTCCCCCAACTCCCACCACGATGCCCCTCTGCCCTGCCCAGCGCTACACTGACCCGGTTCTCCTGTTCGGAACTGGACGTGCTCCACCAACTCACCAGACTTCAACCCTCCAAATCGGCTGGCCCCGACGGCCTTCACCCCTACATGCTTCGCGCTCTGGCCCCGACACTGTGCGGTCCCCTGTCTACGATTTTCAACGCCAGCTTCGCTCAAGGCACCGTTCCGCAAGCCTGGCGTCTGGCCCACGTCACTCCCATCTACAAGAAGGATGGTCGCTCCAAGGCCGCCAACTACCGTCCGATTAGCCTTACCAGCGTGGTTTGCAAAGTCTGTGAACGTATCACCAAAGCCATCCTTGATGCCCATCTTGCCGCCACGGACTTCGTGCACCCCTCCCAACATGGCTTTCGTGCCTGTCGCTCTTGCGAAACCAACCTGCTGGAGGCATCTCAATCGTGGGTTACTTGGCTAGATGACGGCGAGCCGGTCGACGTCATCTACCTCGATTTGTCGAAGGCGTTTGACACCATCCCAACGAAGGGCATTACTGAGGGTCTCATCAGTGCAGGCTTATCCGGCTCGGCGCTCAGCTGGTTAACCGCGTTCGTGTCCGGCCGCATGCAGCGTGTTGTCCTTAAGGGTCAATCTTCCCCGCCTCTGCCCCTACACAGTGGGGTTCCGCAAGGGTCTGTCCTGGGGCCGCTCCTCTTCGGGGTGTTCATTAACTCGCTCCCCGCTGTAGTCAACGACTCCCTGGTTTTATTGTTTGCGGACGACTGTAAACTCTCCCGACGGGTCTCTGGCTCGGCCGACTGCCTTGCCCTCCAGGCTGACCTGGACGCTGTCCTCGCATGGGCCGCGACCTACGGCCTCCACTTTAACGCCGGGAAGTGCGAGGTCCTGCACCTTGGAACGCGCAACCCACGCCACCAATACCATGTTGGCAGTACCCCCCTCCCGCCATCGTCGTCTGCTGCCGACCTCGGCACCCTGGTCGACGAGGACCTGCTGTTCCGCCGCCACACCTCTAAAATAGTCGGCCGCCTGAACTCGATCTCAGGGCTGGTCAAACGTTCATGCGTACCATTTACAACTCCCTGGTTCTCCCATCCGTCGACTTCGCGTCGATTATATGGTCTCCTCCGCAGGCGGGGCCCAAGACGTCGCTCACCAAGGCCCATAATCGCTTCACGAAACTTACCAAGGGCTGTGAGCGCCTACTCCCTGCCCGGCGTGACTCTCGGCTTCGTGTCCTGCCGCCGGTCCTCCGCCATCGCGTTAACGACCTCGTGTACCTGTTCGACCTGTTCCGCGGGGCCGTCGACGCTCCGGTCGCCAAGTACTTCGCACTTGCCTCTGAGACGCGTACCCGTGGCCATCGCCTCAAACTCTAAAAACCTCGCGCCCGCACTCGCCATCGCCAGCACCACTTCACTGCCCGTGTGGTGAATGACTGGAACGCGCTAAGACTGTCCTGGCCGAAAGTCGTTTCGACTCGCCGTCTCGACCTGGCTCTCTTCCGTCCCCTAACCGCCAGTGTGTGTGCCCGTGTGTCCATTAGTGTTTTTTTAATTAATTTATTTTGTTGGTTTTTGTTTTTGTTTTCTGTCTGTTCATATTGTTCTTTTTTATGTGCTACTATGCTGTTTTTGTTTTTACCATGGAGGGGGGTTGTACCCAAGCCCTGGTGGCTTCACAACCCTATCCCTCGAGTTCCACTAAATAAATAAATAAATATCATAAATAAATTCTCCAAATAAAATCATTTGCTTTTAAGAATTCAAACCCTTAAGATCTCGCCACTTTATTACCGCAAAAAAGTGGTAAAATTTAGAACCTAGCCAAATAGGTAAAATACTTAAAAAACATTTTGCGCCAAATAGGCAAAAATCATTTAGAAATTTTTCAGTCGGTTTTTAAGTGTAAGCTTTAAATTAAATAAGGTCTCCCTTCAATAATAATAAGAGTATTCCGCAATAGGCCTATACAAAATGTATCATCTTTTCCAACACCCCCAATTCATTTCTAGATATTAAACGTTAATGCAAATATACGTTATATTTGAGAGATAAACATTTGGAAGCGCGCGGTGTTGCTTGATTTTCCTATCACCACTCATTTGAAGTATTCCTAAAATCTCCCGTCACGTTAAGAGACTTCCATAGAACCCTATATTAACTGATCACTTGAAATCGACGGTAGATCCTCCCCCACATTCGCGTTCAAAAAACCGGGGAAATGTGAACCACCCCATATTCGACGGTAGACAATATATCCACACCCGTGCTTCAAGGCATAAACTGGCCCTGAAAAAGCCGTCGAGGTGAAAACCCCATGTTATTCCTATGGGATTTTTTCAGCCCGTTATGCCAAACTGTCATTATTACATTACTGCCGGCGAAAGGTAAAATTTCTACCGTTGGCTGTGTGATTTCCGCCGGTTTTTTTCGGTCAAGTGGGAATCTAGCTTTAAGCATTTGAACCTCTAATTACCGTTGTGATAGCTATTTTCCTAATATTGAGCCATCATTACCAAAGCCATAATTGCAGCTTTTCGCCAGTAAACCGAGATTATATTGTTATGGAATAATATTTTACTAGTAAGTAAAAGCATTCTTGTAACCTTACTATATATTCTTGTAAATAAACACGGGTCAGTCGTGTCTAGCTTAGGTTTTCTCCGTATTTAATAGGCCGACGCTCTAGCGAAGGACCAAACAAAGAGGGTCCACATCATATAAAAGGGTGACCCTGAGTTAGAAAGGCCAGTCTTGGTAACTCCTTCTCGGGCGAACCACTACCATGGGCCCACGAACAACTAGAGACGAGAGAGAGTAAGGATGTCGGTATAAACTAGAAAGTTTTACCCCCCTTCTTTCCCCCCTTTCAGGGGGGTAAAATTTTTGGGTTTATACCGACATCCCTGGGGTGGGGGGGAAGATGGGGGGAATTGATGACGTCACGTGATGGTGTTGGGGGGAGGAATTGGGGGGAGGGGATTGATGACGTCACGTGATGTTGTTGGCGAGAAATTTGAATTGTTGCGCCACCTGGCGGTGGTTTTCTTGATGACGTCACGTGGCTGATACCTGTAGGGATAGGCTTATGCTATTGTAGGCTTATGCTATGGTAGATCCTGGTAGGCTTATGCTAGGTTATTCTAGGCTTATTATTATTACGAATCAGATTTTTGGTCAAAAACATTTAATGAACACAAGCAATTCCAATTAATTCGCGAATGTACGCGTCGTTATTTAAGCAAATGTAGAATAAATTATATAATTGTAGCTTACGCGTCAAGTTTTTGTCACGAACTAAGTTACAAAAATCTTCGAAAATGCTCGAAGGAACTATACACGCTGCTAGGAAATTTTTTACACGGTCGTAATCATTGTGAGACATAGTACCGCGACTTACATAATATTTTTGATATATATTGTAGCATGGCTGCCAGATTCTTGGAGTTCTACTCCTTGGATCTGGCAAGGTGTTATGCCTCCATGCTACAGACTCCTCCTCATCTTTACTAGTGCGATATGTGTGAGAAGAAAAAGTCAGTTACTGTTGTTTTCGGTTGGAGAGCAGTTCTCTCCCTATTTTGATTAGACCTCTCCAAAGACGGAGTTTCTGTATAACGTCGTTCGTACCGGGATCTTATCCCTTAGTGATTTAGAAAATAAATAAAGATAGAAGTTAATTCTTCTATATTTGGATATTTAATGTAAGTTGTCTTTATTCTTTTTTTATGGCCCTCGGGAAAATTTCCCTATTTAGTTTTATTCCACGGAGGGTTACATAAATTGGCGCCCGAACAGGGACTCGACTAAGCCTCGGTCAGTCCCGTATACAAACTGTTTATCATTGTCGGTTAAGATATCCGCCCCACATGTGGCTTTAAGCCTTGGCTTCCACATTGATAGATAGTTTTAAATTTTTGTAAGATAATCGTTTTAAATTAAATCTACTTTAATCATAAATGAATTAAATAATAAATTAAAAAATAAAATTATCTTTGTAATAAAACCACTGAAATTAGAAGACTTACTATATTATATTGTATAAATTTAACTTAACTTGGCTACTGTAACTATTTTGAGTATTGTAAATTAAATTAAACAATTAAATAAATAATGGCTTATTCGGACGATAAACAAACATGGAGGTCACCTCGACCATCCGAGGATGAGGAAGACGATCTAATATTAAAGTAAAGGGAAGAACAATCTAGGGAAGATCTGTTTACGTCTACGGAAGACGATGGTGACACTCTAGCGCCACCAGAGACAGATAATCCTTTGGAGGATTTCAACCGGATTCTTCGAATTGAGGATGATAAAGACAAAGAGGATTCAGATACACGGAAGAGGACGGCCGCCTCTTCAGAATCGGAATTCTCTCCTTACCAACTATTCCCTCATAAGAGAGTTCCTGCCCCTAAGGGAAGTTCAACTCCCTCACATTTCCCTCCTCCAACTGGGATTGATTCCCTTGTTCCTCCTAAACCATCGTCCACAAGAGATAAGTCTAGAGTTAGTTTTTCAGACCCATTACCTAATCCAAGAGTTATGAACCATCGGAACTCAAATGTCTCCGTCTCAAGAAGTCCCTCAATTAGGACCAAACATGACCGATGAGGAATTAAAAGTCTTTATGTTATCCTTACTCCAAACTTTGGCTGATAATTCGACCGCACAGGCTAATGCCATAGCTCAGAATGTAGCCATAAATAAAGCTATAGCTTCTAGTTTGGATAAGTTGGTTAGGGATCTACCCTCATTAATTAATAGAAGTACTATTCCTCAGGCGGGAAAAGTCCCTATTGAACCACCAGAAAGGTTAGCCTTTATGGGATCGTCTAATGACAATGCCACAGAATTTTTAGCTGCTTTTGAGGAGTATGCTAAATTTCATAAGCTATCAAATGAAGAAAGGTTAGCGGCGTTACCTCTCCTATTACGAGGGCATGCCTTGTATTGGTATAGGGATTTAATCCGTCAATATGACGATATGTGTAGTTTAAACCCTAACCATCCTCATTTGGATTGGAAGACATTTAAAAGACATATTAAAGTTCAGTTTAGAGACTCCGAAGCTGACTCTAATCTTAAGATAGAGATTAACCACAGAAGTCAGAAAGATAAGAAGTCGGTAGAGGATTTCTTCGGGGAAGTAATAAAGTTAAACTTAGGGATGACCCATCCTCTTACCGAAAAAGAATTAGTTCCAATAATTAAAAGTAATTTAAAGGACGAGCTTAGAACTCCCCTCCTTTTCTTACAATTTAGTACCATGGAACAGTTAAGAAACTCCTGTAAAACCATTGAGAAGGATATTGAAGTTAGGAAAAGGAATGCCGAAAAAAGGGACAAGAAGAGATCACCCCCTAAACCAAAGATTACAGCTGAGTCCTCTTGCCCAGCAAACAGTCCATAATCAGTGTTCCCCCGGGCATTGTCAAAGTCCTTGCAATCCTCCTACTTCTCCTCAATGGGAATATCCCTTACAACCGTTAGACTCTAGGGCTAACAACTCCAATAGAGGTCAAAGATCTTTTAATAGATATACTAATCAGAGATCAAAATCTCCAGGTCGTCAGTTGGCCTTGTCTTACCCCTCTACACGTACTATCACTTGTTATAGTTGTCAGGAACCAGGTCATCTTGCACCCGACTGTTCAAATAAAAATTTGATCCAGTCGGGGGAAGCCCAGACGGGAGAGGTCTCTCGTGGTCCCTCTCCCGGTGCCCAGTAAATTCCCCTAACAAGAAGCGTGTCGCGTTTCCCTTGAGGATTGAATCAGTCCGAAAGGGTTCAGTTTATGAAAGGGTTACTATTCCCGTTACTTTTGAACACGCGACAGTTCACGCTAAATTAGATAGTGGGGCCGATGCCTCTTTTGTTAGTCTTGACCAGTGGCAGAAAATCTGTAAATATAGAAATTCTTCAGAATTACCTGAAGATGAAGAACTAGATTGTGTAGTTTGGGGCGACGGCCGTTATACGTTTACCAAAGGTTCTCACGAACTCGAGTTTACTCTCAAATCAAATGAAAGTGAGAAACCATTTAAATTTAAGTTCTACATAGTACCTTCCCTTGATAGTGATTTTATACTTGGTCAAGATTTTCTTGAAGAAAACAGGGTCAAATTAGATTTTGAGTCATCTCAATGCTTAGTAGGTAACTTAAGGATCCCTTTTTCAATACCCTCAGAAAAGGATCCAATAGATAAGGAGATTGTAGAGAATATTAGGGACGCAGTTTCCGCAGTCCCTATTACTGATGAACAGCGTCATCAACTAGAAACCCTTTTATTGAAATTCCCTGAGTTGTTTTCTGATAAAGGAGGAAGAACAGGACTAGTCTTCCACGAGATTCACACGGGTTCTAGTCCGCCCATAAAATCTCAGCCTTATCGAGTTAATGACCAGAAAAGGAAAATTATTGAACAACATGTAAAGGAAATGTTAGATGACGGGATAATTAGACTCTCAGTATCTCCTTGGGCTTCGCCCGTAGTTTTAGTTGATCAGACAAAACGGGGTAAACCCTATAAGTTTTGTATTGATTACAGAAAACTAAATCAGGTTACCATCAAAGACGTTTATCCTTTGCCTAATATAGAGGACATGTTAGCTAGGGTTGGAAGACCTAAATACATCACAACACTTGACCTTAAATCAGGGTACTGGCAAGTGGAAATGCACCCTAAGAGTAGAGAAAAAACTGCTTTTGTGACTCATATGGGAAAGTACGAATTCAATGTCCTCCCTTTTGGGCTATGTAACGCCCCTAGCTCCTTTCAGCGCTTAATCGACGAGATCTTTAGAGATGCCGATTACTTTCAATTAATAGACTATTTAGATGATTTAATCTCGCTTAGCGAAGATTGGGATCAGCACTCAACGTGTTTAGAGTACGTCCTAAATAGATTAAAGGAAGCGGGTCTCACCCTTCAGTTAAAAAAATGTCGTTTTGCTCAAAAAGAAGCTACCATATTTGGTCACATAGTCAATGAAACAGGGGTGCATATAGATCCTTCTAAGATAGAAGCCATTCAGAAATTTCCTCCTCCTAAAATATTAAGGAAGTTCAGAGATTTTTAGGGATGGCAGGTTGGCACAATAGGTTTATTAACCACTATTCTCAAATAGTAGCCCCTATTAATAAGCTTAAAAGAAAGGATCAAACATTTATTTGGGGTTTCGAACAGCAACAAGCGTTCGAAAAAATAAAGGAAGCGATTTGTAAGGCTCATCCCTTAGCTTCCTTTAGAAGGGAATCCCCGTGCATCTTAACTACTGATGCTAGCGATGCAGGGTTAGGTGCCCTTCTTTCCCAAATACAAGATGGTGTAGAAGTCCCTATAGCTTATGCTAGTACAGGGCTTAAAGATGCAGAAACAAGGTACTCAACTAGCGAGAAAGAGTGTTTAGCCATCTGTTGGGCGGTTAAGAAGTTTAGGCCATTTCTAGAAGGTCGTAAATTCACTGTCCTCACTGACCATCAGGCTTTACAGTGGTTGTTTAATATTAGGGAACCTAATTCTCGTCTAGTTAAGTGGGCAATGTATCTTCAGACCTTTGACTTTACAATCAAGCATAAGAAAGGAGTAAAAACGTAGTAGCAGACGCTTTGTCGAGGGCCCCGATAAACGTTTTAAGTATCAATCTTAGTTCCTCTACTTCCAATTCTACTAGTAATTTGGATCCAACTAGTAGTAGTGCTAGTCAAAATTCTACCGGTAGTAGTAATTCATCTTCCTCTAGTGATTCTGTTGAAGGTCGGATACGTCCTCCAGATCCTAGAGCTTTATATTCAGTCTTTACCATAGATGACGTAAGAAAATCTCAGAGGGAAGATCCATTTGCTTCCCCTATTATAAATTCCTTGCAGGGACCTAACCCAGTTAGGAATAAAATGTTCGAAATGAAAAATGACCTTCTTTATAGAAGACCTTACAGGAATCATCCTGTATAATTTAGAAACGTAAGAAGGTATGGAATATATTACAACAATAGGACCTAACTTTCATGTCACAAAATTTCTTGAATAAACATTTCAATTATAGCTTTCTCGAGATTAACACGTTTTATTCTTAGTACAATATCGTCATTCGTAGTAAGTGTTGTTGGTATGGGTTGGGTTGGCGGAATGACTTTTTCTTTCTCCTACTCTTCTTGAGGGACATCTCTGTACTTTCTGTTTGGTGGCATGTCTTTAGCCAATGGGTTTTGGATGAATATAGGCATGTTTTTAGTGGGTAATCCTTGAAGTAATGGACAGTCTGCCTTGAATTTCTGATGCTCCTCGAAAACATTATCGTTAGGTTGCCATCCTCGAAGCGTTAAGTCACAAAAATGGCATTTAACAGCGTCCGTCCCCGAACTTAAATAGTAAAACCCATGACGGGCTAGTTCTGACGGTTTTACAAACGTACTCGCAAATGCTTCAAACGTTTCTAGACGGGTAATTTCTCGATTCATCTTATCCTGGAGGTGTCTAACAATCAAACGAGGTCCTGACCAAATCAGCCGCTATTTATATCCCAAATAAGGAGATGAAAGGTTAGATTGTAATGGATGCTGTTAATAAGCAGACGTTAATTCGCGAAGCTCTTTCAAAGCCAGGGAAAATAGTGGCCGTTACTTTCATCCTAGTAACTGTATTCCTAGTTGAATTTGCATTTTGGTATTTTAAAAATATTACTTTAATTTCGGGTAACGCAACAAAGACATAACATGTTTATGGCGCGCCAAAGCGGACAAAATTCCAAAACTTTTGCTTACCCTTCGCGCGAGATTTGTAACGTTCGCGCGACTTGAAAAACTCGATATTCAAGTCGCGCGAGCTTTTCGAGTCGCGCGAGCTTTTCGAGTCGCGCGAGCTTTTCGAGTCGCGCGAGCTTTTCGAGTCGCGCGAGCTTTTCGAGTCGCGCGAGCTTTTCGAGTCGCGCGAGCTTTTCGAGTCGCGCGAGCTTTTCGAGTCGCGCGAGCTTTTCGAGTCGCGCGAGCTTTTCGAGTCGCGCGAGCTTTTCGAGTCGCGCGAGCTTTTCGAGTCGCGCGAGCTTTTCGAGTCGCGCGAGCTTTTCGAGTCGCGCGAGCTTTTCGAGTCGCGCGAGCTTTTCGAGTCGCGCGAGCTTTTCGAGTCGCGCGAGCTTTTCGAGTCGCGCGAGCTTTTCGAGTCGCGCGAGCTTTTCGAGTCGCGCGAGCTTTTCGAGTCGCGCGAGCTTTTCGAGTCGCGCGAGCTTTTCGAGTCGCGCGAGCTTTTCGAGTCGCGCGAGCTTTTCGAGTCGCGCGAGCTTTTCGAGTCGCGCGAGCTTTTCGAGTCGCGCGAGCTTTTCGAGTCGCGCGAGCTTTTCGAGTCGCGCGAGCTTTTCGAGTCGCGCGAGCTTTTCGAGTCGCGCGAGCTTTTCGAGTCGCGCGAGCTTTTCGAGTCGCGCGAGCTTTTCGAGTCGCGCGAGCTTTTCGAGTCGCGCGAGCTTTTCGAGTCGCGCGAGCTTTTCGAGTCGCGCGAGCTTTTCGAGTCGCGCGAGCTTTTCGAGTCGCGCGAGCTTTTCGAGTCGCGCGAGCTTTTCGAGTCGCGCGAGCTTTTCGAGTCGCGCGAACTTTTCGAGTCGCGCGAGCGTTTCGAGTCGCGCGAGCTTTTCGAGTCGCGCGAACGTTTCGAGTCGCGCGAACGTTTCGAGTAGCGCGAACGTTTCGAGTAGCGCGAACGTTTCATTTCGTGGGAGCTTTTGATGGGTTATATTGTGAGGAAATATATGGTGCTAAATAAAATATTGATCACGTGGTAGAGGAAGGGTTCACTTAGTAGCTATTTTTGAAAAGTAACTGGTAGTACTGCTGCATGGTAGATGCCGCTCATACTCTGGTTATTGCGCTGAAATATATTATTTTTTGGGGCTAGAGGTCCATGTCCCTAATGTACAACTGCCTCTCTGTTTTATCGAGTTAAGGTGGATTCACATGCACTGAGGACTTTTCACGCGTTTTTTGCTCATGCACCGATATATTTCCATTGACGCACGAGCTCGAAAGGCGTGAAAAGACCACAATGTACATCCAGCTCATTTAGATACATAGAGGAACAGTGGATATCACGAAGTTGACTACAGTTTTCTCAAGCTTCCCCTCGCATGTTTGAAAGGGTGAATGATACGTTGTGCCATCTATGAGCAGATAATGTAACTATAATTATACTCTTGTTCAGTCGTAATTGAGTACCACTGCTTCCTTTCCTTTGAAATTTAACATTGTGTATTCTAACGGCTTATATTTTCCTCTTACATAAAGTCCGACTGAACTTAAAATGTATCAAATCATGCCCTTAATAAGAATAATAATTGATTACTGCGTGATGTGCAAATTTTAAACTCAGTCACACTTTATGTAATAGGAAAATCTAATGCGTTAGAATACACAATGTTAAATTTCATAGGAAAGGAAGCTGCTGTACTCAAGTCCGACTGAACAAGAGTATAATTTTAGTAACATTATCTGCTAATAGATGGCACAAGGTATCATTCACCCTTTCAAACTTGCGAATGGAGGAGTAAATTTCAGTGACAAGAAATTTTGAATCTTGGTACGAGTCTGTATAGGTATATGCATATATTCTATTATTAAACAAGATCGTCAAGGCCGATATTTAAAGCCACATCGCATCCATACGCAATTCCTTAATCAATTTATTCGCATTAAAATCGACTCTCCCTAACGAATTTCCTTTTTAAGTTCTATACTTATGATACCGAATGTAAACTTATACCATATTCTTATGATACCGAATGTAAACTTATACCATATACTTACGATACCGAATGTAAACTTATACCATATACTTACGATACCGAATGTAAACTTATACCATATACTTATGATACCGAATGTAAACTTATACCATATACTTATGATACCGAATGTAAACTTATACCATATACACCGAATGTAAACTTATACCATATACACCGAATGTAAACTTATACCATATACTTATGATACCGAATGTAAACTTATACCATATACTTATGATACCGAATGTAAACTTATACCATATACACCGAATGTAAACTTATACCATATACACCGAATGTAAACTTATACCATATACACCGAATGTAAACTTATACCATATACACCGAATGTAAACTTATACCATATACACCGAATGTAAACTTATACCATATACACCGAATGTAAACTTATACCATATACACCGAATGTAAACTTATACCATATACACCGAATGTAAACTTATACCATATACACCGAATGTAAACTTATACCATATACACCGAATGTAAACTTATAACATATACTTATGATACCGAATGTAAACTTATACCATATACTTATGATACCGAATGTAAACTTCTACCATATACTTATGATACCGAATGTAAACTTATACCATATACTTATGATACCGAATGTAAACTTATACCATATACTTATGATACCGATAATTATGGTACCGAAGAACTGGTTTCTATCCGTTTCTTCGTTTAACGAAAAAATCTCCGATATCATAAGAAAGCTTCTTGGCTATTTGGATAGCATTCTTGCATTGTGAGTGGATGGGCCGGGAATCAAACCCCGATCCGGACTCGAAATAAATTTCTTCGTGTAATTAAATTTAGAAGCCTACCTGGGAATTGAATAGTCGACTATAAGTAAGAAAATCTTTTCTAGCGTCGTTCAAAAATGACGAACGATACTGCCAAAGGCGGGACTGTGGCACTACTACTACTACTACGGCCCCAGTGAAACTAATAGCCTCATCGTATATATACGATGTGGCTAAAAACCGTTTTCACGAACGGAAAAAACTAGGGATATACTTCACTCTGTCCTTGATGTTCAAAGCTTTTAAGGCACAAATATTACTTTTACGGCTTTTAAGGCACAGATATTACTTTCACGGCTCCTCAGGAATAGTTATTTCACCACCTGAAATCTAAAATCTAAGTTTTAAGTTCAGCAAGCTAATTGGACCAAGTCATCTTTTGACTTATTGACACTTATCTAACGCCTTTACAATGCATAGTGGGGTGGTGGCTAGCCCCTATGCCACAGCTACCCGACAGATACTTCTCGCCACTTAATTAATGCCAATGCCTTTGTGAAATATTCAAATATTTCTTTGTATTTTTTTGTTTTTTTATTTCTCAACTATCAAACTCTAATTTGAAATCTTAATCTAAAAAAAAACACTATAAATAAAACTACTAAACTCTTTTTTTCTCAATACTGTATCTAATCCTATTTTTTATTTTTTTGTAAACTTCAAAAAATACCTTTGTGAAGCAAGAGAGTTGGGGTCCAGGGATTTACCAGTGACGCACGTGTAAGATAAACATCATCGACGTCACGGAAAAAATGGGTGGTCACTTGGTAAACCCTGGGCCACGCTCTCTAGTTATATAAAAAAACCTTTTGTACGGTCCGGCATTCCGCTTTAGACTTTTATTCTTGCGAAGCTACAGCCTGCCGTTTTCGAAGACGCCTTTCGTAAAAAATTCCCGTACATAGGCGGGAAGAAAGACGTACCAGTATATCCCAGGAGTCCAGCGACTCCTTATAATAATATCTCTGCTCCAGCTATAGCTAGAGGGCAGCAGGGTCAGGTATAAAAGTCGGTGTTCACATTCCAAACTCTGAGGCGTGGTCTGTCCCTGCTTTTCTATCGTTTTTCGTCCCATTTTTTGCCGTGCCTTCTTCTGTAGCCAAAACATTCCTAACGTTCTCATCTACCTAACAATTTTAGTTTAAATTGCGGTTAATTTACTTCTCAAAGCAAGTCAAGTGCTCCAATTTTATTATATATTTTGTATGTTTGTTAATGCACAGTACGGTTTCAGAATATACCTTGTAAAATTAGAAACAACCGACTCTTTCTAACAGATGCTTCTTTGGCGACGAAACTTATGACAAGTCCGAATATTTTTAAATATATTATAGGAGTGATTGAAAAAATTGATTGCTATAACTTTAAAACAATTAGTTTTGCCCAAATAAATACTGGTCCCGGCTATTTGATCTTCAATATGATTTTCCAGATTTGCATTACTTTATTGCTTGTCATATCGATAAAGCCAGTTCGTTGCAACGACGTTTCGGATTACCTAGAAGAACTTTATACGTTTTGCACATCTTTACATCGTAATTGTTTTAGTCATGACATAAACATGTTAGAGGTGTTTCACCGACGCCTCCAAGGTCACTGTTTTGTTTTAGGATCTATGTCTCTTAGTCTGCAGAGGTCCCGGGAACACGGTATTCTATTAGATGGTCGTAATATCGCTGATATTTTTTCTTTTATTTAAGAGCAAATTAACTCTATGTACAATTTTGTAAATGAAAGAATTGAAGAACTGAATGACACAATAAATGAACCATATTCTTGTCCAGTGATTAGAACCGGTGACGTTGGTAGACCAAGGTTTAGTTTGTCCTCAGAGCAGATACGTTTTTGCAGAGAGTCGCTGAATATGAATTGGGAACAAACAGCGTCGTTTCTGGGAATGAGCAGTCGATCACTGCGACGACATAGAGAAGACTTACAGCATGAAGAGCCAAGCAATATAATAGATGCTCACCTAGACAGTCTTATTACAAGAATGCTGATTGAAACTCAAAATGTTGGAGAAGTGTACATCATGGGCGGGTTACGAAGTATGAGAATTCGCGTACAGAGGTCTAGAGTGAGACAAAGATTACAAATTCTTGACCTTGTTGGACGATCTCTTAGAAGGAGGGAAGCCATCCAACGTCGCGTGTACTCTGTTAGATGCGCCAATGCTTTATGGTAAGGAAACTATGTAATATTATTGATCTTGTTTAAACAACCCAATAGGGACTTGGCAGTACTACGTCATGCAACGTCAGGCTACCTTCCACTAGTGCTAAAAAACATAGCTTTCATTCTGTTAAAAAACATACCATAATGGCGCTGGGGGCGGAGTTAAGTCCGAATTGCCAAGTCCCTATTGGGAGTAAAGGCGTATGCCCACCAGCGTCGCGTGTGATTTTCGCGTAGAAATTTCTACGCGTTCGTGCGACGATTTAAGCTGGATGCACACTGAGAACCTTTCACGCGTTTTGCGCTCGTGCGCCCATATATTTTAATGGAGGCACGAGCGTGAAAAATCAGCAGTGTGCATCCATAAACTACCTTGCGCGGAAAAGTTCTCACAGGATTTTCTTAATATGGCTTTTAAAATAGGCATATGGATGGAAACCATAAATTAATTTCTTGGAGGTTTGTTATCCACGGCTGCATTGATGGTTATAGCAGGCTGCTGGTTTATCTACAATGTCTTGACAATAATCGAGCTTCAAGTGTATTGAAACTTTTTCAAGGAGGCACTGCTCTGTACGGAACACCTTCAAGAGTACGCGGAGACAAGGGCGTTGCAAACTTTGATGTTGCAAGAACAATGTTGACCAGACGGGGCTTAAATCGCGGTAGCTTTATCACAGGGTTATCTGTGCATAATCAAAGAATTGAACGCTTATGGGCAGAAAGTAACCGTTTGGTTGCTTCGTATTACCGATCAATTTTCCATTTCATGGAAAATCAAGAAATTCTAAATTCCACAGACGATACTCATTTGTTTGCACTTCACTTTGTTTACCTAAGACGGATTACCAGATCTTTGTCAACAATGAGAAATCAATGGAATCACTACATTATACGTAAAGAAAATGGAATGTCACCAGCAACGCTCTGGCAAAGAAATCGTATGGACTACTACCGACAAACAGTTGAAAACAATACTTACTTTGAAGATCCTTTGGGATATGGAGTTGAAGGCGATCTAACAGATCCAATTGAAACAAATAATAATGTTGTTGTTCCAGAAATACAACAATATCTGATACCGAATGAGCTAGAAAACTACGACCCTCTTTTGGAAGACGGGAATCATGGTATTAACCATTATGTTTATGTCATCAGCATTTTAGTTGCACCCCAAAATAACTAACAGGTAATTCCACCTGCAATGGACTGACAATGAACCAAATTCCAATCGATATTTTGTAAACGTTTTACAATTATATATTATTCATTATTTATCTAGTTCAAGTAAAAATTGTAGAATTTTAGCTCAGAATAGTGTTATAGCACATTTTTACATATACATGAAAAAGTCAAATCTTTGAAATTAATTACTTGCAAATCTTTTTTCGGAAAGAAATTCTTAATATTTAGGCAACAAAGTATCAAGAAATATGTAGAATACTTTAATGTAATAAAATTTATTTTTATTGACCTTTATGCAAGAATTTCAGTCCATTCAATTTGGAACTAATGCGGGTTTTTTTGGTTTGAAGAACTAAATTATTCAAATAAAGCGTTTTAAGACAAATGTGCACTATGGCTTTTATCTGGGAGCACGGCAGTGCTCCCAGCCAAGTCGAGCACTGACATCCTTTTCTCGAAGCAACTCGTGGCTCTTTTAAGCCCACTGTAACTTCGCTATGGGTATAGGTAAAAGTCTGAAATTTTGCTTGCCGCGAGGACTGTCAATTCTAGCTATAGTTTCCAAATTTCAAGATCCTACCCAATATACTTTTCGAAATATCGCAGGTGAAATTTCCCTTATTTTGTCACTCACTCACTCACTCACCGATCATCAAAATTCTAAGGTACTTCTAGGGTAGATAGAAACTTAAAATTCAGGATTTAGTTTTCATTTATTTTATAAAGCACAGAAAAATTAAAACATCCCGAAATTTTTATAAAATTGTTCTTTAGTTCTTTATTTTAAAACTAGATGGCGCTGCCGTCTTTTTAACAGTAATAGTGTGTGTTCTTGATGAAAGGACGTAATGGGCCAAAGTTAACCGAAAGTTAAATATATATTAAAGCTAATAGGTGTAGTAATTTAAAAGAAATGTGTCGTAACTGATGCTACATTCTTATATTAGGATATCGCGTACAACCTTTATTGCATATTCTCTGCGGGTCGAAAGGGGTAATTCAGCGTAAATATGGAGAAACGTTAGCGATTATATTGGTAAACGAAGTACCACGAGAGGGTCTTCTTTTAATATAACTACCGAAGTATAACGAGAGGGTCTACAAAAAGAAGTGAGATCCTATGAAAAACATTAACATGTACAAAAATGGGCCAAGCCTCGCTTCGTGCCCGCTCCGCCGTAAAACGTTCTGAGATCCCATGTAGAGCCAAGTCTGCCTTTTGTTCTCATTCAATCGCCAATTGAACAATTATGTTATAAATTAAGTCCTTTTCCTAATTAATAACCAATATTCTTTGACTCTATCATTATTATACATCTTTGTTCGTATCAAAAATATCGTGACTTGGCAATCGCAGGTAAGTAATATTAAAAGGAAGTCACTAAATCGTTGCCGATTTTAAAATAATCGAAGGGATGTTCACTAAATCGTTTATGGTATAGGGGATATGTACAAGTTTATAAGATGAGTCATGCTCAACCCTATGTACAAATTATATGGTGAGTTATGCATAACCCTATTTACATGTTTATTAGGTGAGTTATACATAACCTTATGTACACATTTATAAGGTAATTACCTGCGCTTGCCAAGTCACGATATTTTTGATACGAACAAAGATGTATAATAATGATAGAGTCAAAGAATATTGGTTATTAATTAGGAAAAGGACTTAATTTATAACATAATTGTTCAATTGGCGATTGAATGAGAACAAAAGGCAGACTTGGCTCTACATGGGATCTCAGAACGTTTTACGGCGGAGCGGGCACGAAGCGAGGCTTGGCCCATTTTTGTACATGTTAATGTTTTTCATAGGATTATTAATCTTACCAAAAACCAGTAAAAATTATCTTAACATATTTTAACTAAGAATATTTTGTCCTTAAAGGGAGGGTGAAGCAACTAAAGTGACTTATTATCTATTTTGCTATTTATTATTATACTTTACGGCTTAGTGCAACATTTAGAAAAATCTCCGAATTATTTTAAAAATCAAAATTTATTTAGATTTCACCTTTCCGACTAATCTCGAAACGCCATGTCTTCCAGTAAGAAAAATGCTCTTTAGCGCTATGTCAAGCGCAATTACATTCAAACATACAGCTCAAGATGAGAAAAACAATTCGAGCGACGTGTCAAATTGGTCTGCGACATAAATCATGCGATGACTAATTTGCTATCTGGAAGGCTGGGCGTTGCATGATTGGTTGGAGGTGCTACTTTTAATTTATGAGTTATCTATTTTATATTTAAAATAATTGGGAGATATTTCCAGAATGTATCACATTGCAGCAAATATAAATACTAGAAGAATCGTGTGTAAAAGTCTATTTATTTCCGTCTTCTCCCCGCCTACAAGAACTACGTTGGCCCTTTCACAGTCTATCTTTTTTTACGATATTTCCTTAATTGCTTTGGCACTGTCAGTGTTTTTAAAGTACTTAAACGTAGGATTACAAAGAAACATTCGAGAGGTGTGGTAGTAAATGGGGAATCTGTGAAAACTGCAAATGGGCCGATTGAATCCTTTAAATACGTATTGTTTAAAAATATATGTTGTCGGGAATTTAGTATGTATCAGAGACCATGAATTGTGCACCTTAATAACAATTAAAGCTCATGCAATACAGTTATAAAAAATGAATTTTCGCATTAAAACATTTAAGGTATACCAAAACCTTCGCAGTTGCCAATTGCAAATTCCATGGCTTTTTTAAAATCCTCATAGTTTTTATGTTTTACAGGCAATTTAATTTGCATTGCGCATGTGTTTGCTTTTGGATAGGGTAAATCAGGTTCTTCGTGAAGAAACTTTATACTTGGATTAGGAGAGAACCCATAGGAGGTTCTCTCCCAGCTCCTGTTGCGAACACGAGACATTGTTCAAAGGTAACACTCGATATACCCTCCTCAATGTCTTGGGTGAGCTCCCTCCAAAACGATATTACCTCCAGCTCTATGGATATTCGATTTCCCTCAGAAAAAGAAATATTCTTAAAGATAGTTAAGAATGTTTCTGAAGTTAATTTTGTAGGGTTTTCAGGCCAAACAAAAATGTGGCGAAAGAGGTTCGGTTTTCGTTTTATTTCAGCGAGATTTTTCTCTCAGCCCACACTGAGAGTGCGGGCGGCTCAAGCCCATCCATAAATCTAACTAATCCTTCTCTATTTCGATTAATAAGATAAAACTTTGTCAGTTCTCTGATGATTTTATCCTTGTCGCTAAACTATACGATTGGAGTTAACGTGCCTGATATAGCCCTTAAGTGAGTTAGGCTATCGGCCTGGTCCTGAAGCTCAAACAAATTCGTCGCGTCTTCCACCCTCTTGAGCTTCTCTCGCAACTCAAAATCTTGGATGTCGTTGATAACTGCGATTATTGAACTCAAGTCCACAGTTATCATTTTATACAGCAGTTTGGAGAAACACATTGGCGCAGGTCCTCCATTTAAAATGGAGACTGAAATTGCCTGTCCGACATAGAATTACAAGTCAACATCTAACGCGCTTCTACTACACGTGAGATAAAGGCTCTCTCTCGGTCCCTCACAAATTTGGCAAGAGAGCATGTCATTCAAAAGTAGCCTTAGAAACTCTCTTGTTGGACCACCTACATCTATTGCTCCGAGTGCACCTTTATCGTCGCTAAATTGGACATAAATTTTGTTACTAGGGCTATAGGTCTTTCTTTTAAATCCCCTTAGTGCGTTCTCTAAAACGTTTCTCCTATTGATAAAAAATTTTGACGATTTTGATTTGTCAATTTTTGATAAAAGATCTTTGAGAATGTCTTGGATTTTTGGCCTCGAGCTTTTAAAATCAAGTTCCAAATCAGTAAGGTTCAAATCATCACTACCGACATTTTCGTTCAGTTCTTCGCTTATCTCGCTGTTATTATCGTCGTCCATATTGCTGATGATCAGAGAAAGAAAAGATTCCCTATTTTCAAGTTGTTCAGCAAGACGCCCACTTGTAGTTTCTTCTAAAAGACAGACTAATTTATATCAAGAGATGGCCACTACGTCTAAAAGACCGTTGTACAGTAAAAAGAAAACTGGTCGATCGATAAGAAGTCGCAATATTTCACGTTATAGTTTATACAGTTCGGATTTTTAGTAAAAGATTGTTTTACCAGTTGAGTACAAGGCCTGTGAACATCCAGGTAAGTTGAGACTTGGAAGAGGCCTTTTTCTAGGGGATTCGCTCTTATCTCCTAAAATATAAAACTGGTCATTATAATTAAATCGTAAGGAAAAAGGTTATATTCTTGTATATTAAAAAAATAGGAGCTTTACTAAATTATTAGTTAAATAATTAAAAGTCTAAGTAATTAGCAATAATTAAGTTAGAGATTTCAGTTTCATTTTTAAATATAAGAAGTAAAGATTTATAAAATATTCCTATTAAACTACATGGATAGTTTTAACAATTTACCAGATATGTTCCCTTTTTTAGACATGTAATTACTTAGGAATTAGTAATTGGCTAAAATTTGTGGGAAAAGTGAATGTCTAATTGCTAATTGAATTTAATTAGTTTCTGTCGAATTGTTAATTGACAAATTAATTAGATAAATATTTCATCTACATGCTAATTCTAATTCCAATTTAGCTGGCAACAAATTAGCACAGCTATGTAACAATCAAGGCGGAAGAGATGTCTAGCGCGCGTTCTAGTCCCCGACCATTGGGGGGGGGGGGGGTTTCTTTTTCAGTCTTAGCATCGAGAGGCAAAGCTCTCCAACAGGCAATGAGTCGGACTATAGTAAAGCTATGTAATCCGCCTTCATTTTTAAATAAATTCTGCTTGTACACATAGTATGAAACTGAAACAAATTAATCTAAATGCAGAGAAGATTTTTACCAATTACTGTTGATGTCGCGTTTAAATCAGGTAAAGATTGATCATCGCTCGACTCTGATGAACTATGTTTTCGTTTCCGTGGCTTCTTAGCTAGACCTTCATCATTGAAAACGGTACTTGCTGGCCGCACATATAAAAGTCGTTTTGCCCCACACTTGACTTAAAATTCTTCCGGTCAAAGAACTGTTCTCCTCAATAACGGGGGTTACTAAAGCACTTCCACACGATCTAAGTAATTCAAAACTACGAATGCGTAGTTATTTTTAATACATTATCATATAATAGACGGTCGTGTTACTTATTTGCCTTTACACCAAGAGAATCAGATTAACAAGAAAAAGTCCGTTTTCCCCCATGTTTCTTTTTGAAACCGAAAATCATTAAATGAAGGTAGTTGGTTTTTAACTTTTTGCTGTCTAAGAAACCGAAATCTAAATCAATTTTATACTTGCTTTTAAGGAAGAACTTTATCATCCTAAATGTAGTTCAGTACTGATCTTAAAAGTACCGAAATTAAAAATCTTGATAAAACTTGATTGAAAACAGATGAATTTTACAGGTTAAATAACAATCATTAGTTAATAATAATCAGGAAGAAATCACTGGATACGTTAATTTTTCCGGTCTGATTAACTTATAGGGAGCTAGTATAATATTAACTCATGCTATCATAAATTCTTACGAGGATTCCGGTGCCAAAGACTTCGAGAATATTTCGCAAATTCTCTCACGAATTTTCTTTTCATTCCATTCTTTCTGAAAATCCATCACGTTTATGACTAATCCAGCATCCATTAGGGCTTTTTTGACACTACCTCGTACAATTGTCTTAAAATCAGGATTTGGCAAAAGTATTACATCTTTTTCGAGGGTTGAATATGGGACTGTTGTCCTAAAAATAGTTAGAAATTACAATTAAATATACATGTATTTGCAGATTTTATCCACATATGCATGCACAATAGGAAGAACCCGTGTAAGATCTGGGTAGTACCACTGTTAGCTAAAGCCATCTTCAATAACACTAGATCATTAGGGGACTGACTCTCAGGCATTGTGACAGAAAATCTTAACGGGCAAAATTAGAATGCAATATATAAGTTTTGGCTTCTTAAAGGGGTAATGAAGAAGGAAAACGAGTTATTTTTAAACAATTATGGTTGTTAAAATGCTTAAAATCATTAAGATTACTCACCAAAACTTTCCCATTCATTTATAATTAATTGTCAAAGTTGTAATTTAAGCTCACTAACCCATAACTCTATTTTTCCACCAAATTTTCATGTATTAAGAGGCTTTTGTGAGTCAAATTACGAGGGCGATAAATTTAAATTTGCCGCCCTAAACGGCCACTGATTAGTCCCGGAAAAAAGTGTCAAGTTTTTAGTTGAAAACAACAAATAAACGCGAAAGTTTTCCTAAGTAATCCTAGTATTTTTATAAATTTTTACAGCCTTAATAAATTACAAATTTCATGTTTTCCTACTCATTATCCCTTTAGATAACAGCTTAAACTGTGTCAGCAGTGTCAGGTATGCAACATTCCAGAGATATTAACTAGCTTGTTATAACAGTATAAGCCAGTTTCAACTGAAAAGCAAAACATGCTTGGAAGATAGGTGTTGTTGTACTTGTGTATAAGTTAACCATAATGAATTTTAAAAATTACTTCAATAAACGATAATAATAATAATAATAATAACATCCCTCCCAGTGAATATTTTTATAACTTTCTAATAAAATATTAAAATGGTGACGTTACATTTTGCGCGATAAGACTAGTTTGTACAGATGCATCATCAGCGAGATCATCAAGGTCAATGATACCATTTTATTTTTTATTAAAATATTAAATTCATTATTATTATGCCATGCTGCCTGCGACCTTTATAATAGAGAGTTCAAGAAAGCAAACGAAAAACGTGTAGCATTGCAAGTTTTCGACAAAGTTTTCCGATGAATTTCTAAAATGTCTATGGTTAGAATGCCGTCGGTAGAATTATAGGGGCTAATCAATCTCAGAGTAGCCTATAATCTAAATTGGTTAGAGCTAGAGCGTTTAAACTTTTATTAGTTTCTGTCAAGCTTATGCAGTTTCTGAGGGGCTAGCCACTATGTGAAAATGTGTACAAGTGATTTGATACTATAAGTGAATTTAAATAAATTTCAATAATTTCCTAAGATTCAATTTTATTTCAATCAGATATCATGACTTCATTTTCGTTGATTTCACGAGTGACTAACCCCTCGACGGTTTCTGCGAGAGGGAAGATTATAACGATACTACTGGTCTTAATTAGAGATACGCCGCCGCTCGAGTTTTCGGCGGCGAAACTAACGCCATTTTCGGAGGTGCAGTACTGCCAGGCAATTTTTTTCCAGACGATAACCTTTCCAAAATCTACCGAAAATGGCCACCGATCACGTGATCATAAATTTCCCGCCAAAAAACGCTGCGCGTTTTCCGAGACATTCGCGGCGCACAAATGGACAAGTACTATTATAACAACCTAGAGATTATTTTCCTCTGTGGTTGTGTACCCCATATCCTTAAAGAGATAAATAATTGGAAAATCAATTGTATTTCATCGATTATTCTACTAATTAATAGATTTATCTGCATAGTTAAACGTTCAGGGAATATCACAGAAATGTTTTAAAATCAAATTAGTTTCAGATTCCACTGAAATATTAAATGTAGCCACTCGTGAAATCAAGAGTACAATTCACATGAAATAATTTTGAATTAAAAACGAAATATTGAATTCATTTTGAAATCCAAAGGAAGTTTTGAAATCCAAAGGAAGTTTTGAAATCAAAGTTAATCTTTAATATCATGCTGAATTCTTGACGTAACACCATTGGTTGTAGGAGCTACATTAGATATATCAATTTTAATATTTTAAACCGAATGTTTAACTATGCCGATAGGTCTTATAGCTAGTAGAAGAATCGCTAAAAATTCACCGATTTTCTTCGAACTTGCTTCAAGGTCGAACTAAAGACAGCTTAGAAAGAGAGTGAGTGGTTTTTAGTCACATCGTTGTATACGATGAGGCTCTTAGTTTGACTTGGGATGGAAATGGTGGGGGTGGTAGGAGATGCCGTGGAAACTTTTATCAAAGAGGGTATATACCCTCTTTGCTTTTATCCAGAATTGGAATGTAGTCAGAGTTAAGCGAAGAAATGGTTATTTCAGAGTTAAGAGAAGAAATGGTTATTTCAGAGTTAAGCGAAAAAATGGTTATTTCACAGTTAAGCGAAGAAATGGTTATTTCAGACTTAAGCGAAGAAATGTATAGGTGCATTGGAATGTAGTTAGAGTTAACCAAAGCTAGTCGAGGGGCTATTCACTAAAACTTTCTCTTCGGGCTAATAGTTTGACTTCGGCTTTTTATTAGCTGTGTTAATGGTAGCGCAACGAGGGGCTATTCACTATTCAGGGTTTAACGAAGAAATGGCTATTTAAAAGTAAAACGAAGAAATGGTTAGGTGCATTGGAATGTAGTCAGAGTTAACCGATCTTGTGGGTTACGTGTAATCACTTTAGCACTGTTAAAGTAGCGCGTGGAGGGGAAGGGCGTAATTAAGTACTGTGCACGATGTGGCTACTATTTGGTCCCGCCCTTGAGCCACGTGTTTTACATGCATTCAGTTTTTGGCATTTTTTTAACAATAGGGAGAGGGCGTTTGTCAGGGAGGGAAAGAACATCCGACGTCATTTTATACCTCTACTTAGGGGAGCGTTTGTAGGCGCGATACTGAAATTCCCCGTTAGGGGGATGGAATCGAGGTAAGAGATATAAGCCTACGACGTGGCAAGAATGGGTTTGCCCTCTCCCTATGGGCTTTAAATTAAAAACTGCAGTACCATAACAACTGAAAGCCAACATTTCAAACTTTGATAGAATGTTTTACCTAACTTTAAAACATTTGTTACTTTAAATGCTAATAAAGTTGAAGATTCTAATTACAATATATAATCCGTCCGTAAATTACCGGTAATTTACCAAATACCGCGTAAATTACCGTTTTATATCTTACCGTAATTTTACAATGGTAATTTACCGGTAAATTACGGCGGTAAATTACCAAACATTTTAATTACGCCTTAACACTTCATTTTACACTTAAGCGATCAATTATTTCTGTGCTTACTTGCAAAATGACTCACTAGGCGCTACTCGCTAGCCAGTACTTACAAAGTTGCACTACAAATTAGTCTTTTAATAAATATTTGGTTAGAGTTCAGATTAGAAAGGCCACGGCTGCCGTCTTGGTAGCAAAAGCCGCAAATACGTGAAAAGCAGTCAAGATAGTGCTCACAATTAAACGTTGTATAAAGTAATGGATTGTAAGTAAGGGGCAATATAAATTACCAAAAATTACCGGCTGAACGGTAATTTTTGTTTTCCCTAAATTTCAATCGGTAAATTACCGGTAATTTATCGCTAATTTACCCGGTAAATTACCGTTTTTAAAAATTACGGTAATTTCACATCTCTAGGTAGGCTGTTATAAACAAATGAAAGAAGTTGGCCAAAGTTCATAATAAAGTAACCAGTTTAGACAAAATTATAAGTTCAGGCCCCCTAAACACCTAGTTGTGACTTGTGACCAGAAACGATACTAACTACTAAAAAGTAATCTTACTTGTTTTTAACTGTTTTTCTTCTTGATGATTTTCTGGAACCATTATTAAATCCGCTTTGAAAAGCTGGTACACGTGCAATTGGAGTCGCAGATCGAAATAAATTTCTAACTTCGTTTTCAACCGAACCAACAGCTGATCTAATGAACCTGGTAAGGTTTCACGTTGAGTAAACGCGCTTGAATCATCACTATTTTCCCTTGAACTAGTAGCAGGTGATAGTGTTTCACAAATTGAATTAATTACTCCTGGGTTGTTTAACGCACTTCGCAAGGCTTCTAACATTTCCATCCTCCGCGCTTCAAAAGCGTTTCCCTGCAGGGAATTTGACGACGCGTTGTTTTCATTTATAGCAATGTTACATAGACTGTCAAAAATAGAAAAATTTCCTAAATCTGCCTATTTACGAGTAAAACATTTCCTGCTGTGTTATTGTTTTAACAAAAATCGTAAATTATATTTTTTTTGGATTTAGTAAAACCCGTGACTAGTTCAGTCTCGAGTCAGCTAAGCTATAACCTGCACAACTGAGCGAGCGTGGCCGGGAAACTTTTCTCTGTTCGAATTTTCCCCTTTCGGCGAGACACGTGCGCTTTCGTTTAACTTATCGCCGAAATTATTTTGTGCTAGCTGCACTACCTGGTATTTCCCGGCTGGTTGGCGTGATATATATTGGCGAAAGTACTGTTTTGCATCAATTGTAGTTCAAAGTACGGCTACCTTTATCTTAAAGTGTTAGTGTCTCCAAATATTGAAATTTTTAGTACATTTAAAATAGGTGTTTTTAAAATATTGTTCCTCTTTTTCAAAGCTTAATAAAACCCTTTGTATCGGAGCCTACTGGCAGTAATGTTTTTTAACAATCGAGACGGTTCAATTTTACGACTGCCTGATACGTCACGAAGTGGTGGCGCGTTTAGCATGGAGTATATTTATTGAAGTGTAAATGGTGATTTCCATGAAGGTGAATTACATAATTACATTGAAGCAGGGGCTTCCTCAATACAATTTCAAGGTGGCAGAGAGCTAGCGGCCAATAGAAAACGTCATAGCTATCTTTAGACGTGGCGCTTTCACAGATAAACACAAAGTAATGGAATGTGATTAAGCGAAAGGAGTCGATCTGAGATTAGTCAATGTCACTTCCGGTTCATAGACATTCGCTCGCACCAGAACCGGATTTGTCTCAGACCTTCTAACCTTTCCATGTACAAACTAGGTCGCCACAAAACGTTTAGTACAGTTGAGGTCAGGTGTTCCCATTCTTTTATAGAGTAGTGTCAGTGATACGTATAGCAACGTCACTCCCTTCTATGTGTAATCCCCCCTAGCTGGCACGAATGGTATTTCCTCTTACAAAAGCGCGCTTATAGGGAGGGATACACTGTCGTCTCCCCTCTCTACTGACATTGCTCTATTGTTTATTTTCTATGCGCGTTGAACATCAAAGTATCGTAGACGCAGTATTAGAATAATTAGGCTTTGCTCTCGCTCATCACATATGACTCAAGTAAATCATGTCTTTGTATGATGGAAGTCAACCTGATGACGTCATCAAGTAGGCTTATTATTATTGGACAAATTATGTAAGTAGGATGCAGGATGTAAAGGTATAATTAGGCTGCCGGGTTACCTGGCCCGTTATGTAAATGTTCGGTCCGAAGGGAAGCCAATGGGGGTCATTCCACACCGATTCGAACGACCATGTTACCATGGGTCGGCCGATCTTAATGAAATTTTAACCACGTTAACTATCAACTATTTGATGGTGAAAGCCCAAATTTTAGACCAAAATATTAATTAGAACCAAAAGTAGAGGCTTTTGAACAAAAGTCACGTTTTTAGGTGTGCGCCATGACCATATTCGTACCCCTAAGCATATTGTTGAATAACGTTTTTGCATTTTGATCAAATTTTGTAATATTTTCAGATAAAGGGTAATATAACCAGTAGAGTTCAATAGTGCTAACGATATATCTCTATCTTGAACGGTTCTCTCGCAAATAGGGGTCAATTTCAAAATTTCGAAGAGCGGGGGGTCAACTTTGAAGCAAAACCCTACAAAGGCGTTAACTTCGATTTTTTAGTTTTTATAAGGTATCGATAGCCCTATTCCTAGGCTTTAACGTAATACCAGATTTGTTCGTGATATTTTGGTTCTAAGGCACAAATAACGTAAAAAACCAAATTTCAAGAAAAACACATTTTTAGGCGAAAATATTTTTTTTATTTCGCGAGGAAAACCATTATTTAGCTATAAATAATACTTGTGCATTGTCTAGTCATATTTTGGGAATTGTCAATTTCCCTAAATATGCCTAGAAAGTTCCGATTTAACTTTGTCGTTCCTCAAAAACCTGCTAAGGGAAGTCATTTTCTTCTTTGGTGGCTTCCAAAAGATGAGGCCACATACACGTCTTTATCGTATTTTGCTGTTTCGAACTCTACAACAGAAATATCATCAAATGTAATTGTATTCACGTTGGCATCAACAGAAATATCATCAAATGTAATTGTATTCACGTTGGTATCAACAGAAATATCATCAAATGTAATTGTATTCACGTTGGTATCAACAGAAATATCATAAAATGTAATTGTATTCACGTTGGTATCAACATCCTCATCTTTTGCGACCATAACATTTGTGCTGAACGAATCTCGTGATTTTGACTAGCCGCAGAATGGAATTCCTTTGACTATTCGCATGGTGAAAGCCCCAGTGACGGTATTGTTATGTCGTGCTTCCTTGCAAAACATCGAAAATTATCAAATATTAAAGCCTTTACAATTCTATGAATGGCCAGCAAGAAGAATTCTTGTACTAATTTTTTTACACTTCGAAAGAGGATGTTAAACTTCATCAACTATAACATCTTTCCAAGGCTAATACTGTCATTGGCCCTCGAAGCCACCATAAATTCCTTCCACATCACGTAAATGTGCAGACTTGCACGAGATTCGTTCAGCACAAATGTTATGGTCGCAATAGATGAGGATGTTGATACCAACGTGAATACAATTACATTTTATGATATTTCTGTTGATACCAACGTGAATACAATTACATTTGATGATATTTCTGTTGTAGAGTTCGTAACAGCAAAATACGATAAAGACGTGTATGTGGCCTCATCTTTTGGAAGCCACCAAAGAAGAAAATGACTTCCTTTAGCAGGTTTTTGAGGAACGACAAAGCTAAATCGGAACTTTCTAGGCATATTTAGGGAAATTGACAATTCCCAAAATATGACTAGGCAATGCACAAGTATTATTTATAGCTAAATAATGGTTTTCCTCGCGAAATAAAAAAAAATATTTTCGCCTAAAAATGTGTTTTTCTTGAAATTTGGTTTTTTACGTTATTTGTGCCTTAGAACCAAAATATCACGAACAAATCTGGTATCACGTTAAAGCCTAGGAATAGGGCTATCGATACCTTATAAAAACTAAAAAATCGAAGTTAACGCCTTTGTAGGGTTTTGCTTCAAAGTTGACCCCCCGCTCTTCGAAATTTTGAAATTGACCCCTATTTGCGAGAGAACCGTTCAAGATAGAGACATATCGTTAGCACTATTGAACTCTACTGGTTATATTACCCTTTATCTGAAAATATCACAAAATTTGATCAAAATGCAAAAATGTTATTCAACATTATGCTTAGGGGTACGAATATGGTCATGGCGCACACCTAAAAACGTGACTTTTGTTCAAAAGCCTCTACTTTTGGTTCTAATTAATATTTTGGTCTACAATTTGGGCTTTCACCATCAAATAGTTGATAGTTAACGTGGTTAAAATTTCATTAAGATCGGCCGACCCATGGTAACATGGTCGTTCGAATCGGTGTGGAATGACCCAATAATAAAGTTAAGTTAAGTTAAGCTGGTCGATTACAGAACCTCTCCGTGACATACGTCACTCGAAGAGGTAAAAAGGGGGGTAAAGGTCGATGTTATTTTTTATATTGCAAAAGCAATAAATTTTGTTGAGTCGTTTTACTTTGGATTCATTTTTATTAGTATTAAATATATCTTTCAAATTCAAAATTACCCACTTTTTAAAAAAAAGTGGCACTAACACTTTAAATTTGTAATTTAGCTTAAAAAGTTTGGTTTTTCCGAAGCATCATGCCCCTTTAGTCCTGTATAGGGGAAAATCTTACCGTCGAGTAGCGGCCGAAGCTGAAAGCTTTGTCTGATTACGAGCATCGGCTTTCGGCTTCGTGCGCAAGCTGTAGTACGTTTTCTCGCGCGCTTATAAACGCGCCTTTACACCTTTTAGCACAACTAGATTCATAGTGAATAGCAGTGGCGTCGCTAGGCCTTTTTTGGGGGGGGGCTAAAGCCCCCCCAAATTCCAAAGTTAGCCCCCCCAAAAAAATCCGTAAACCCTACCAAAAAATTGCTGTTAGCATCCTAAAATTCTTTAGCAATATATAAAAAATTATAATGATAGGTTCGTTAAGTTTCATCTCTGCAGAGATGAATTTCAATATCAAATAGTACAAATTTGAAGAAAAGAACAGATGGAGACAAGTAAAATGTTACATGTTCTTTCGAAGGGAGTCCCAATAGTGTGGACTAAAAGCTAACCGAAGCTAAAAATAAACTTAAGACGAGTGAAAATCCTTCATAATCGGTTCCGTTTTATCAATTAAGGGCTGTATATCTTTAAAATTGGAATAATTTGACGTTGACACAAAATTACGTAGTTTTAAAGGTCTACACATCATCCAATGAACCCATTATTATGCAATTTTTTTATTAAGTTCTTATAATAACTAGTTTGCCCAGATTTAGCCCCCCCAAATTTCAAACCCTAGCGACGCTACTGGTGAATAGAATTGTCAATCAGCCCATTGTATGTTTACGCGTCAAGTTCCTGATAAAATATTTTGAGAAGTTTCTTTGCGATAGTCATAAAATAGAACCTGTCCAGGGGCCTTTTTATAGGTTTTGATAGATGAACGCCCCTTTTTGGTCCAAAATTCTCAGAAAGAAAATTTCAATGGTTATTTTGATCTAAGCCCGAGAGGCAAATCACTACCAAAAATGTGTACACTCGATTTCAGATTTCAAAACATTGATTGCCAAAGATTACAACGCAGATTCCCTAAGATTTCAACCGAGACTCCAAAACCTTTATACCGGCACACCCAAAAATTTCAAGATTTCCCCTAAAATTTCAAAATTTCTACTAACATTTCTGAAGGTTTCCAAAATTTCAATCGAAAGTTCAATTGAGATTCTAAAAATTTTGAAGATATGTGTAAAATTTTTAAAATTTTAAGAGAGGTTGCCTAACATTTCAAGATTTTATTCCTTGGTAAATCTGATTTCAGGAATGCTTGTACAAAAATGATTTGTCAAGTGATCAGCCCCTCGGCTAAAACAAGACGCCCCACTTTCAAAGTACGATATCAATCTCATTCTATTCCCCTTTTTTCGATTCTCTTGTGTAAACTTTCCAGTACGGATTTGGAAATTGGAATGTTTAGTATTGGGAAATCATGAAACATGGACGGAAAATTTTTCAATAGACCGATCCAGAAATTACCTACAGAGAAACACGACGCGTGTGGGCATGCCCGCTTTTGGAGAGAATTCTTAAATTCCGATAGGTAACTGTAAAAGGAGTCCGAATCTCTTAACTTCCCAAGGAGAATGTACTTCTACGGCCATCTATTAACACATGTTTTCATTATTACAAAATTACAATTAACATTCAATAAAATTTTTCTGGAATTTATTAATAGAGTAATATCTTTCACATATATGGCAACGTCATAACCCTCTATCTCTTACCTTAGTGATATCCCCTCTTCCGAAGGCAAATAGTATTCTCTAATACAAAGTTGTCTCCAACGAAGGGGATACACAGTTCACTCCCCCTCTCTACCGATATTACTCTATTGTAAATGATAGTTGTAATACCGTCCTAAGTTTACTAACTTCTTCAATGATAATTGTAATTTGTAATTTGCGTTTTTAAAAAGTTGTAAAAGTAATTCAATTTCACTTGTCAATTACAATTACAAATTAATGAAATTAATGCATTCCTTCGATCTGACTCTACTGAAATCACTACGCTACATAATTTTCCCCATGTTAAGCAATAATTTTTTAAAGTATAACACCCCACTACCATCGTCCACAGTCCACACCGGTGAAAGGGTTATTCAATTTCGAAAAATGATCCTTAATCCACAACGAAGAAGACTTAACGATGGACGTTTTAAATAATTACATTGTTTAAAGTCAACAGATTCATCCACTTTATTCCGTATCGCCTGAAGTTAGGCACATCTCAGGATTCGTGGGGGGGGATGTAACGGGAAAAAAATTATCAGTCGTCTGCTACAATACATAAAACTCCATTCATTGCTTTTCTAGCAGACGACTGATGATTTCTTTCCGTTACTCTCCTCTATGAATCCGGAAGTAAGCCAAACTTCGGCTTTGTTAATTTGTTAGTCAATATTCAATAAGCATGCAACTTATATAATTTGAAATTTGAAATATAAGTCAATTATTAATTAGTAATTGATAATTTATAATTAAATTAATTTCAATTTGTAATTAAATTAATTTCAATTTGTAATTCAATTAATTTCAATTTGTAATTAAATTAATTTCAATTTGTAATTCAATTAATTTCAATTTGTAATTAAATTAATTTCATTTTATAATTAAATTAATTTCAATTTGTAATTAAATTAATTTCAATTTGTAATTAAATTAATTTCAATTTGTAATTAAATTAATTTCAATTTGTAATTAAATTAATTTCAATTTGTAATTAAATTAATTTCCATTTGTAATTAAATTAATTTCAATTTGTAATTAAATTTATTTCAATTTGTAATTAAATTTATTTCAATATGTAATTAAATTTATTTCAATTTGTAATTAAATTTAATTCAATTTGTAATTAAATTTATTTCAATTTGTAATTAAATTTATTTCAATTTGTAATTAAATTTATTTCAATTTGTAATTAAATTTATTTCAATTTGTAATTAAATTTATTTCAATTTGTAATTGTAATTGATAGTTTGTAATTGAATTATTTGTAATTTGGAATTTTTGCAAAGGCAAAGACGGGGATGCTTTTTCTCAGCGATATGAGTCGCGGTAAATGTACAGTCAAAGACCGGGATGCTTTTTCTCAGCGATATGGATCGCAATAAATGTACAGCCAAAGGCCGGGATGCTTTTTCTCAGCAATATGGATCGCGGTAAATGTACAACCAAAGGCCGGGATGCTTCTTCTCAGCGACTTGGGTCGTGGTAAATGCACCGTTTTGCTTTCAACTTGTATAATCTTTGAAGATGAGTTCAAAGTTGGAAGAGAACGACTCCCAATTGGTCACGGAAAAACCATTTATTCATCATAAAATTTTGTTCGAAAATTGAGTCAGGCTTAGCGAGCTAAATAACAACTTTGACGATTAATTGAAATTACGCGATCGTTTTGGTGAGTTATCCTAATTTTGTTATGGATATTTTAACCAGCCATCTGCACAATCTCGAAGTACTAGATTTGTAGATGGTAAAAATTTGAAATTACCTCAAAGAAATATCTCACTCTGACAAAAACACGCTTCTTTCGCTTGTATTAAATTATATAAACATTTGCCCAGTCACATAAAAAGTAGTAAAAACCTCCATAAAATTCAAAATATACTAAAAAAACTGGATCTTTAATAATGACGTAGAAATAATTTTGTAAAATCTATATACTTGTAAAAATTATATACTTAGTACAGGTTGTCTACTAAATTGTATAATTCAGCTCTCTCTACGGAAACATATCTCTTTTTGTTCAATCTTACTTTATTTTCTATAACTTTCTATGTCTACTGACAGCGGCTTTAATATTATTTTTTGATGTTATTCGCCCACAAGTATTTACTTGTGTGGACGACGTAAAGCATATCCATTTGTATAATGATGATTTTGTATAATGAATAATCTGGAAATGAAATTTAAAATAACTTGTTTGACTTATATATCAATGTTAAAAAGAAAGGCATAAGAGTGTAAACCGCTCTATAACAGTTGAAAATCAGCCGTTACTTTTCAATAATATCTACTGAGTATGTTTTCCCTCTACCACGAGCTTAAATTCTATACCCACCTTTCTATAACGGCGGATGTATACTTAGGAAATTTCACGCCTTCCGAGCTCGTGCGTCAATGGAAATATATCGGTGCATGAACAAAAATCGCGTGAAAAGTCCTCAGTGCATGTGAATCCACCTTAACTCGATAAAACAGAGGCAGTTGTACATTAGGGACATGGACCTCTAGCCCCAAGAAAAATAATATATTTCAGCGCAATAACCAGAGTATGAGCGGCATCTACCATGCAGCAGTACTACCAGTTACTTTTCAAAAATAGCTACTAAGTGAACCCTTCCTCTACCACGTGATCAATATTTTATTTAGCACCATATATTTCCTCACTATATAACCCATCAAGGGCTCCCACGAAATGAAATGTTCGCGCGACTCGAAAACCTCGCGTGACTCGAAACGTTCGCGCGACTCGAAACGTTCGCGCGACTCGAAACGTTCGCGCGACTCGAAACGTTCGCGCGACTCGAAACGTTCGCGCGACTCGAAACGTTCGCGCGACTCGAAACGTTCGCGCGACTCGAAACGTTCGCGCGACTCGAAACGTTCGCGCGACTCGAAACGTTCGCGCGACTCGAAACGTTCGCGCGACTCGAAAAGCTCGCGCGACACGAAAAGCTCGCGCGACACGAAAAGCTCGCGCGACACGAAAAGCTCGCGCGACACGAAAAGCTCGCGCGACACGAAAAGCTCGCGCGACACGAAAAGCTCGCGCGACACGAAAAGCTCGCGCGACACGAAAAGCTCGCGCGACACGAAAAGCTCGCGCGACACGAAAAGCTCGCGCGACACGAAAAGCTCGCGCGACACGAAAAGCTCGCGCGACACGAAAAGCTCGCGCGACACGAAAAGCTCGCGCGACACGAAAAGCTCGCGCGACACGAAAAGCTCGCGCGACACGAAAAGCTCGCGCGACACGAAAAGCTCGCGCGACACGAAAAGCTCGCGCGACACGAAAAGCTCGCGCGACACGAAAAGCTCGCGCGACACGAAAAGCTCGCGCGACACGAAAAGCTCGCGCGACACGAAAAGCTCGCGCGACACGAAAAGCTCGCGCGACACGAAAAGCTCGCGCGACACGAAAAGCTCGCGCGACACGAAAAGCTCGCGCGACACGAAAAGCTCGCGCGACACGAAAAGCTCGCGCGACACGAAAAGCTCGCGCGACACGAAAAGCTCGCGCGACACGAAAAGCTCGCGCGACACGAAAAGCTCGCGCGACATGAAAAGCTCGCGCGACATGAAAAGCTCGCGCGACATGAAAAGCTCGCGCGACATGAAAAGCTCGCGCGACATGAAAAGCTCGCGCGACATGAAAAGCTCGCGCGGCATGAAAAGCTCGCGCGACATGAAAAGCTCGCGCGACATGAAAAGCTCGCGCGACATGAAAAGCTCGCGCGACATGAAAAGCTCGCGCGACATGAAAAGCTCGCGCGACATGAAAAGCTCGCGCGAATCGAAAAGCTCGCGTTACTTGAAAAGTTTGCGCGACTTGAATATCAAGTTTTTCAAGTCGCGCGAACGTTACAAATCTCGCGCGAAGGGTAAGCAAAAGTTTTGGAATTTTGTCCGCTTTGGCGCGCCATACATGTTGAGACTTGTCAGAATAATGCCTTCGAGGCAAACACCTGGAAAATATTAAATGTTTCGTGGTAGGAAGAGTCACCAACTAACAAAGCAATAAATCCGAAAATAGATTCCATTTATAACAATACAACTGGTTCGACCATGCCCCCCAAACCCATTAAGACACGTCTTTATAGTAAAAAAATAAAAACGGATGGGGATAAATTCTTTTGTTCAAGTTCTGTCCCTTTTTATGGCCATAGACCCGTCTGAGCATGGTTACGTATAAATAAAAAGCCGATGGAATGTCTTAACACGTTGGTGGTGAGTCATAAATCACTCTAAATACAGATTCCATTGATAACAATACAACTGGTTTAGGTCCTAAACCATCTCGTGGGTGGCAAATAAAGGGCAATAAAAAAAAAGAAAAGCACCAGTCAATATACCCTCAGGCTAATTATCAACCCCGCACTCAAGAAAATCTCGCAATAAAGATCATTCGGTTGCCACCTTTGAATCCGTAAAGACCTGTCGTAAGAATGCCCACCAAGATCAGAGATTACCGCGTGAACGCCCGTGTTAGACTAGGGGCTGAATGCTCTAACAAAGGCCGAGGCAGGGAAACTGAACGAGAAATTTAGTTTTATGAGATTTCACTTCAAGCTTTTAAATGATCAAGCCGAAGTTATTAATTGCATGTACGAAGCTATTGTAAAACGCATGAATGATATATATCAAAAATATTATGTAAGTCGCGGTACTATGTCTCACAATGATTACGACCGTGTAAAAAATCTCCTAGCTGCGTGTATAGTTCCTTCGAGCATTTTTTAAGATTTTTGTAACTTAGTTCGCGACAAAAACTTGACGCGCAAGCTACAATTATATAATTTATTCTACATTTGCTTAAATAACGACGCGTACTTTCGCGAATTAATTGGAATTGCTTGTGTTCATTAAATGTTTTTGACCAAAAAATCTGATTCGTAATAATAATAAGCCTAGCATAACGTAGCATAAGCCTACCAGGATCTACCATAGCATAAGACTACAATAGCATAAGCCTATCCCTACAGGCATCAGCCACGTGACGACATCAAGAAAACCACCGCCAGGTGGCGCAACAATTCAAATTTCCCGCCAACAACATCACGTGACGTCATCAATCCCCTCCCCCAATTCCTCCCCCAACACCATCACGTGACGTCATCAATTCCCCCATCTCCCCCCCACTCCAGGGATGTCGGTATAAACACAAAAATTTTACCCCCCCCCTTTGAAAGGGGGGAAAGAAGGGGGTTAAAATTTCGGTTTATACCGACATCCTTACTCTCTGCATATTTTTGATCTAGAAAATCATGATTTAAAATTCGCCTTTAAAAATTAACATTTTTACTTCATGGCGTCAAAATGCTGTCGACATTCTGTTTTAGATATAGCAAATGTGCGTGTAAAACAAATTGGACTCAATAACGATTTTAATAATAAACTGTGATTGCTTCTTGTAAATGCCATTATTTCAAAATGTAATTGTTCCAACCTTGCGTTGAGGAGGCAGCCACTAATTGTAATCAGTGAACGAGACGGCCCCCTTAATTGTTTTTTACAAAAATCATTATGCGTAATCTTTAAAGGCCTAGTCTTGACAGCCCTAAAATTACAAAGCGTAATCCTTAAAAGGTGGACCGGGAATCTGAGAGTGATGAACTCCTCGATTGGCGCTGTTGATCCAAGTCACTTTTCGTGATTAGAAATGCAAATTTTAACAAAACGGTGTCGAAACAATAAGGGTCTGTTTTGACAGGATAATGATGTCAACAGAATGAGCGTGCGGAATTAATTGGACTCTTCTGTCGATTCCGCAGGTAAAACTCGTTTTGACTTCTCATGGTGAGGACACGCTGTAGATACGATCATTTTGTGACTTTAAATCCGAACATAAATTTGCTGTTGGACAAGGCTACTCTTTCTTTAACATATGGAAGAAGAGGTCTATAACGTAAGCGTGTTCAGTTTCTCTGATAAGGTAAGTTATCAATATCTGAAAACGTTTGAGTTGTGAATTCTTATGTCAAAATAGTCGATTTGCGCTTCGGAGTTTTTGAGGTTGAACAAATACGCTGAGATTACGTGTCTTCCGATTCGTTTCAGACTTTAGTTGTGGTCTTTATGATAGCATATTCAATATAAACCTCTTATCTGAAAGATATAATAGATTTAAAATTAATTTTATAATAAATTTTAATTTCCTAGCCGCTTTGGGATTTACCTAAATACTCTGTCTACAAAATGATTTATTACGTTTTTGAAAACACTAAACGTCTCCGGTAAAGTATGCCAGGTAACCGTTACCCAAGAGCAAATTTAGGTGAAGTACAATTCGTAGCTGTTCAAAATTCCCTTGATTACGAGTCTAAGCAAAAACAAATTTCACCTTGTCCGTAAACTGTAAGAAATTACAGCAAAATTAAAGGAAGCAAAACGATAGCAAAAAACGCGACTAGCAGAAATGAAATTCCCTGGCATATCATAGGTAATTAATTTTCATTGAATATTTGCCATTAAATTAACGGTTTGTTGCGTAATAAATTTAGGGTTACATCTTCCCCAAAATAAGCGGTTATCATGCACTCAATGTTTATAAAGGCTGGGTTGCTGTTATACTAAGGGACTTCATACTGACATAAATATATAATAAAGGTTTTTTGATTGGATGTAGTTTTTGTAGTGTTTTTACTGTTTTGAAAAATGCCACAGAACTTTAATTCTGGCCCTCAATATGTGGTTAAAATTTCCAAGACATCCATTTAATAATTTTTTTTTAATAAGTAAATTTCATTAGCATAAAATTAATCAGCCCTTTTGACGAAAAACTCGAAATTTTTTCTATAGAAATAACACAGAATAATATTTGACAAATTACTTTTGTGGACGCCGTTATGAAACAACTATACGTTTGCTTGATTTCAAAATGGTTATAAACGAAAGCCTCATATTTAGATTTTCCGCTTTCTAATTTTCATTGATTAAATTTAAATTAGATTAATTTTTATTTTTAAAACTATTCCAATCTACGATATTTTAGCATGGATTTTCGCTGTAAAGAGTCAGTTTATGATCTTAGAACGTTTAAAGTAATTGGGTCCAATTTTCGAGGTGGCTGTAAAAAAAAAGATTCCCAGCCTTGTGTGAGGTAACAACTTAAGTTGGAAAAGGACCCCTACTCTAATAAATGAAGTTACCAGATGAGCGATTACGGGTAATTAAGCTACCAGATGAGCGATTACGGGTAATTAAGCTACCAGATGAGCGATTACGGGTAATTAAGCTAGATGACCGATTACGGGTAATATATCTAGATGACCGAATACTGGTAATTAAGCTATATGACCGATTACTGGTAATTAAGATAGATGATCGATTATTGGTAATGAAGCTAGATGATCGATTATTGGTAATGAAGCTAGATGACCGATTACTGGTTATGAAGCTAGATTACCGATTACTGGTTATGAAGCTAGATTACCGATTACTGGTAATGAAGCTAGATGACCGATTACTGGTAATTAAGCTAGGTGACCGATTACTGGTAATGAAGCTAGATGACCGATTACTGGTAATGAAGCTAGATGACCGATTACTGGTAATTAAGCTAGGTGACCGATTACTGGTAATTAAGCTAGGTGACCGATTACTGGTAATTAAGCTAGGTGACCGATTACTGGTAATTAAGCTAGGTGACCGATTACTGGTAATTAAGCTAGGTGACCGATTACTGGTAATTAAGTTAGGTGAGCGATTACTGGTAATTAAGCTAGGTGACCGATTACTGGTAATTAAGCTAGGTGAGCGATTACTGGTAATTAAGCTAGGTGAGCGATTACTGGTAATTAAGCTAAGTGAGCGATTACTGGTAATTAAGCTAGGTGACCGATTACTGGTAATTAAGTTAGGTGACCGATTACTGGTAATTAAGCTAGGTGACCGATTACTGGTAATTAAGCTAGGTGACCGATTACTGGTAATTAAGATAGATGATCGATTATTGGTAATGAAGCTAGATGATCGATTATTGGTAATGAAGCTAGATGACCGATTACTGGTTATGAAGCTAGATTACCGATTATTGGTTATGAAGCTAGATTACCGATTACTGGTAATGAAGCTAGATGACCGATTACTGGTAATGAAGCTAGATGACCGATTACTGGTAATTAAGCTAGGTGACCTATTACTGGTAATTAAGCTAGGTAACCTATTACTGGAAATTAAGCTAGGTGACCGATTACTGGTAATTAAGCTAGGTGACCGATTACTGGTAATTAAGCTAGGTGACCGATTACTGGTAATTAAGCTAGGTGACCGATTACTGGTAATTAAGCTAGGTGACCGATTACTGGTAATTAAGCTAGGTGACCGATTACTGGTAATTAAGCTAGGTGACCGATTACTGGTAATTAAGCTAGGTGACCGATTACTGGTAATTAAGCTAGGTGACCGATTACTGGTAATTAAGCTAGGTGACCGATTACTGGTAATTAAGCTAGGTGACCGATTACTGGTAATTAAGCTAGGTGACCGATTACTGGTAATTAAGCTAGGTGACCGATTACTGGTAATTAAGCTAGGTGACCGATTACTGGTAATTATGCTAGGTGACCGATTACTGGTAATTATGCTAGGTGACCGATTTGTGGTAATTAAGCTAGGTGACCGATTACTGGTAATTAAGCTAGGTGACCGATTACTGGTAATTAAGCTAGGTGACCGATTACTGGTAATTAAGCTAGGTGACCGATTACTGGTAATTAAGCTAGGTGACCGATTACTGGTAATTATGCTAGGTGACCGATTACTGGTAATTATGCTAGGTGACCGATTTGTGGTAATTAAGCTAGGTGACCGATTACTGGTAATTAAGCTAGGTGACCGATTACTGGTAATTAAGCTAGGTGACCGATTACTGGTAATTATGCTAGGTGACCGATTACTGGTAATTAAGCTAGGTGACCGATTACTGGTAATGAAGCTAGATGACCGATTATTGGTAATTAAGCTAGATGACCGATTTCTGGTAATTAAGCTAGGTGACCTATTACTGGTAATTAAGCTAGGTGACCGATTACTGGTAATTAAGCTAGGTGACCGATTACTGGTAATTAAGCTAGGTGACCGATTACTGGTAATTAAGCTAGGTGACCGATTACTGGTAATTAAGCTAGGTGACCGATTACTGGTAATTAAGCTAGGTGACCGATTACTGGTAATTAAGCTAGGTGACCGATTACTGGTAATTAAGCTAGGTGACCGATTACTGGTAATTATGCTAGGTGACCGATTACTGGTAATTATGCTAGGTGACCGATTACTGGTAATTATGCTAGGTGACCGATTACTGGTAATTAAGCTAGGTGACCGATTACTGGTAATTAAGCTAGGTGACCGATTACTGGTAATTAAGCTAGGTGACCGATTACTGGTAATTAAGCTAGGTGACCGATTACTGGTAATTAAGCTAGGTGACCGATTACTGGTAATTATGCTAGGTGACCGATTTGTGGTAATTAAGCTAGGTGACCGATTACTGGTAATTAAGCTAGGTGACCGATTACTGGTAATTAAGCTAGGTGACCGATTACTGGTAATTAAGCTAGGTGACCGATTACTGGTAATTATGCTAGGTGACCGATTACTGGTAATGAAGCTAGGTGACCGATTACTGGTAATGAAGCTAGATGACCGATTATTGGTAATTAAGCTAGATGACCGATTTCTGGTAATTAAGCTAGGTGACCGATTTCTGGTAATTAAGCTAGGTGACCTATTACTGGTAATTAAGCTAGGTGACCGATTACTGGTAATTAAGCTAGGTGACCGATTACTGGTAATTAAGCTAGGTGACCGATTACTGGTAATTAAGCTAGGTGACCGATTACTGGTAATTAAGCTAGGTGACCGATTACTGGTAATTAAGCTAGGTGACCGATTACTGGTAATTAAGCTAGGTGACCGATTACTGGTAATTAAGCTAGGTGACCGATTACTGGTAATTATGCTAGGTGACCGATTACTGGTAATTATGCTAGGTGACCGATTACTGGTAATTAAGCTAGGTGACCGATTACTGGTAATTAAGCTAGGTGACCGATTACTGGTAATTAAGCTAGGTGACCGATTACTGGTAATTAAGCTAGGTGACCGATTACTGGTAATTAAGCTAGGTGACCGATTACTGGTAATTAAGCTAGGTGACCGATTACTGGTAAATAAGCGAGATTTCTGATCAAGGATAATGAAACTAGATAAGTATATGACTTGTGTTGATGCAAAAGTCCATGACATCTGTTGGAGCACAGGTATACGGAATCATTTTGTGCATAGGTCCACGGATTCTTTTTGTGCACAGGTCTATTTTATCTTTTTGTGGCATAACTACCGTTTCTTCTGTGATTTGCATGTGAAAACGACATGAAAGAAATTAGAGTTTGATTGGGCAGTCAAAATTGGCAGTTACATAATTTATAGTTGGTTAGTTCAAACGCGTTAACTTTGGGACGCGCAACGCCCCAAGGCTTTTTCTCTCCTATGTCTTTTAAACAATTTAATTAATATTAAGACTGAAGTCCAGATATTATTAATAAAAACTGTCATTGTAGACAAAGACTGGAAAGTGTAAAAGATAAGGTTTGAAAATGAACTGCCTGAAGTAACAGATATTAAAATTTTCACTTTTGAAGACATCATTATAAAACATCAATTATTTTAAAAAATTCTTATCTTACTTTTTTCACCAAAATTTCATTTTCCCAAAATATTTTTCAGCAATATTTACCAAGTATTTTGTCCTCAATAGTAGTTGTCACCTAGAAGGGTTTAAGGGATACTAGCTTGGTACTGGTTTTACTTTCAACTAACATTTGATTCTAGGAGATTCAAATACTTCGATATCTGAAAAGATTTCTCTTGAAGAGTTTAAATTTTTATATTTTAAAATTCAAAATATTGAGAAGCGGAAAATAATATAGGCCTTTTCTTTGTGATTTAGTTATTAGTGTCGAAAAGATCTGTAGATTGATCGTGATCTTTGAGAGCAACACAGCACGTTAATATTTAATACTTTGAAAGCTTTACAATTTAAGAATACGTTTTGTAAAGTTTTAATACGGTTTATATTTTGTAAGCTCTCAACGATTTTCTCACGTTATAGGGTCAATTTTCTACCTAATTTTAAATTTTTGATAAAAAATAAAATGTAAAGCCGTAGTATTTTTAAAATAACGCGCATGTTCCTTTTTAAAATACTTTCCCGAAGTAATTTTGGTGAAAAAAAGTAAGATAAGAATTTTTTAAAATAATTGATGTTTTATAATGATGTCTTCAAAAGTGAAAATTTTAATATCTGTTACTTCAGGCAGTTCATTTTCAAACCTTATCTTTTACACTTTCCAGTCTTTGTCTACAATGACAGTTTTTATTAATATCTGTCACTTCAGTCTTCATATTAATTAAAATTGTTTAGAAAATATGGGAGAAAAAGTCTTAGGGCGTTGCGCGTCCATCGGTAATTACCGGTCGTAGGTAATCTAGCTTAATTACCGGTCGTCGGTAATCTAGCTTAATTACCGTCGTCGGTAATCTAGCTTAATTACCGGTCGTCGGTAATCTAGCTTAATTACCGGTCGTCGGTAATCTAGCTTAATTACCGGTCGTCGGTAATCTAGCTTAATTACCGGTCATCGTTAATCTAGCTTAATTACCGGTCGTCGGTAATCTAGCTTAATTACCGGTCGTCGGTAATCTAGCTTAATTACCGGTCGTCGGTAATCTAGCTTAATTTCCGGTCGTCGTTAATCTAGCTTAATTACCGGTCGTCGGTAATCTAGCTTAATTACCGGTCGTCGGTAATCTAGCTTAATTACCGGTCGTCGGTAATCTAGCTTAATTACCGGTCGTCGGTAATTTAGCTTAATTACCGGTCGTCGGTAATCTAGCTTAATTACCGGTCGTCGGTAATCTAGCTTAATTACCGGTCGTCGGTAATCTAGCTTAATTACCGGTCGTCGGTAATCTAGCTTAATTACCGGTCGTCGGTAATCTAGCTTAATTACCGGTCGTCGGTAATCTAGCTTAATTACCGGTCATCGTTAATCTAGCTTAATTACCGGTCGTCGGTAATCTAGCTTAATTACCGGTCGTCGGTAATCTAGCTTAATTACCGGTCGTCGGTAATCTAGCTTAATTACCGGTCGTCGGTAATCTAGCTTAATTACCGGTCGTCGGTAATCTAGCTTTATTTCCGGTCGTCGGTAATCTAGCTTAATTACCGGTCGTCGGTAATCTAGCTTAATTACCGGTCGTCGGTAATCTAGCTTAATTACCGGTCGTCGGTAATCTAGCTTAATTACCGGTCGTCGGTAATCTAGCTTAATTACCGGTCGTCGGTAATTTAGCTTAATTACCGGTCGTCGGTAATCTAGCTTAATTACCGGTCGTCGGTAATCTAGCTTAATTACCGGTCGTCGGTAATCTAGCTTAATTACCGGTCGTCGGTAATCTAGCTTAATTACCGGTCGTCGGTAATCTGGTTTAATTACCAGTCGTCGGTAATCTAGTTTAATTACCCTTAATTGGTAATCTAGATTAATTACCCTTAATTGGTAATCTAGATTAATTACCCTTAATTGGTAATCTAGATTAGTTGCCCTTAATTGGTAATCTAGATTAGTTACCCTTAATTGTAATTAATCTAGATTAGTTACCCTTAATTGGTAATCTAGATTAATTATCCTTAATTGATAATCTAGATTAATTACCCTTAATTGGTAATTTAATTAGTAACCCTTAATTGGTAATTTAATTAGTAACCCTTAATTGGTAATTTAATTAGTAACCCTTAATTGGTAATTTAATTAGTAACCCTTAATTGGTAATCTAGTTTAATAACCTCTAATTGATAGTCTAGTTTAATTAACTCTAATTGATAATTTATTTTAAGAACGTTTAATTGGTAAAGTACTTTAATTATTTAAATTCGTAATCTAGTTTATTTATCTTTAATTGGGAGTCTAGTTTAATTATCTTTTATTGGTAATCCAGAATAATTAGTAGGGAAAAGTTAAAATGTCCGTTAAGCTAGTTTGAATTTGACTATATCCGCGACAATTTAGACCCGTGTGTTTTGATGGCGTCGCTGTAGCGGCCGCGTCAACGTCACTGCAACAATATTAAAGCCGTCTTATCTCACTATCGATAGGCCATTCCAACCAAAAGGCATTAAGAAGAAACAATCGGATTATTATGAGGCAACTATACGTTAAAAAAGGCCAACATTGGTCTCGCTGATATTTCCTAATAAAACAGTGTATAAATGCTAAAATATCGCAGATTGGGGTAGTTTTTAAAATTTAAAATTAAACATACTTAAAATTAATTTTTCTCAAAAACCTTAAAAATGGTCCTAGAAAAAGGTTTAAATTTTGATATAAAACCGTTCCCAAACGTAACAAACGAATATTTCATGTCAAAAAGGTGGCCACAAAATGGCTAAATTTGAAAAAAACTCCATGTTATTTCTATGGGAAAATTTAACTTTTTCACCAAAAACACTGACAAATTTATGCAAATGAAAACCACCCTTAGCAACTTTATTTTTTATAAAATAAACTAATGAGTGGATCTTTTTGAAATTTTAACCACATATTGAGGGCCCGAATTGTAGTTCTGTGGAATTTTTTCAAAGCAGTTAATACGATACAAAAAAAGTTATAACCAATGAAAAAACCATCCTTATACATTGAAGTCGGTATGAGGTCTTATCTAAGAGAGCTATCGCTCTCATAGAATTAAAAACTGTCATTTTTGAGAAAGACAGGAAAGTGTAAGACATAAGTGTAGAAAATTAATTGCGTGATGTAACAGATATTCAAATTTTTACTTTGGAAATTGTTATCATACTTTTTTCACTAAAATTTCATTTTCCCAAAATTTTTTTCAACACTATATACCCAAGTATTTTGCTCTCAATAGTATTTCAGGAAAAATGTCACCTTCTCGAATATTTTAAGGGGTACTAGGTTTTACTTTCAACTAGCATTTGCTTTTAGGAGATTCAAATACTCGGATAACTGAAAACATTTCTCTTCAAGAGTTTAAATTTTTATATTTTAAAATTTGAAATATTGCGAAGCTTAAAACAACATAGGCCTTATGACTGTGATGTAGTTATTAGTGTCGAAAAGATCTGTAGATTGATCGTGACCTTTTGTGAGCTATACAACACGTTAATTTTTAAAACTTCGAAAACTTTTCAATTAAAGAATATTTTTTGTTAAGCTTTCGTACGGTTTTTGTTTTAATCAGCTCTTATTTTATACTCCTTATAAGGCCGAATTCCCAACCTAGTTTTTAATTTTGGAGAGAAAATAAAATGCAAACGCGTTCTATTTTTAAAATGATGCGCACGTTTCATGTTAAAATATTTTACTGAAGTAATTTTGGTGAAAAAAAGTAAGATAAGAATTTTTTTTAAATAATTGATGTTTTATAATATTGTCTTAGAAGTGAAAATTTGTATATTTTTTTCACTTTAAGCAAATAATTTTCACATTTTATCTTTAACAATTTCCCGTCTTTTTCTACAATGACAGTTTTTATTAATTTATTATAGTTGTCGTTGAAAACCTCTCCTGACCCATGTATATAGTTGTAATCGGTTTTTAGCTACGAGTGTGAAAGGCATTTCAGATTATGACCTGTGAGTGTGTATGATTGTGGTTTGTCTGTGGAGACTGGATGGACGAAAATACCTTTTTAGCCCTAGAGGTGTTGTTATGAACTTTATGTACCTCAACTGTTGGGTCATCTCGAATATTACCTTAGCGAGTTAGAAAACATGAATAATGTACTACATTAGCACAAACGAAACTAGCCAAGCCCTCCCCACCCTCAACTACTCGTAGCTAATACGGAAAATGTTTTGGTGACTAGTCTTCATAAGGGTTTCTATTTTACCATCACTTCGAAAAATATTTGCACGATATGTCTATGGGAAAATTTGGTCTTTCTCACCAAAAAGTTTTATTAATTTATTAATTTTATGGATTCTAAATCCACCCTTAGCAAACACGATTTTTGATGAAATTTGTACTATATTGAAATTTGTTCAAGGTTTAAAGTTTGGTACTCCCGCTTGGTTTTGCTCTTGGTGTTGTAAAAGAAGCTATTATAATTTAGCTTATATTTTAAGGTACATACACGTGAAAGGGAAAACTAACGCTTCCTTTGAGGTTTGTCACTATAAAAAAACATTTTAACCCTAAGTTTGAAGTAAGTGCCCCACCCTCGGTTTCATTGAGTGCTATTCAAGTTGCCAAGCAGATCTATTCCACACAAGAGAGGAAAATTTGAAAATTGGCACAACTCCCTCTGCGCAGCCTGTCTTTTACTTCTGGCAAATCTCGCTAGGAGAATATGTAACCAGAGCGCGCTAATGATGTCAAAATTGCAACAAGCAACGCCTTGACTAAAAAACTTAGGGCTCAAATATTGCACTTACGCGTGAATTGAAAAATTATATTCTCACTTCGCTGATCGATTAAGCTTTACAAAGAGCTTGAAGGGTTGAAGAGAGGAACTGGGTAAACTTAATAGCGAAGTCCACCGACTGCACTAGAGCACTCTAAGCGCACTCTGGGCCAGTTTTCGTCCGTCACTGGGAACACGAGTGCAAAACTCGCCCAGAGTCGCGTTTTCCACTGGCCCCAAAAACTGCCAGAGAATTACTCTTTCTTGCTCTGAAAAATTCGACGCAGCGACGGTCCTCGAGTGTTTTTATGTTCTTTTATATTAGTTCGGTTTCTTTCACTTTCAACTAATTATAATGGCTGGTTCTTTCGAGTGTTAATTAAGAATGAGAAACAACAACCACGATGTTCGGGTGCCATATTTGTTCTAAGGTTTATTGTAGCCTTTTTTGACTAGTTCGTTAGCGAGCCCTAGCGGTGAGTAATACAAAACAATTTGACCCGCAAAGTTTAAATAAGTAAAATACAAAACAAGTGTGACGTAGTAGCGTGTTAGATCGTGTTCCACTGACTAAATTTTCTCTAGTTTTTTTGGCAAGGCCTATTTAAAATGGATGGTCGAGCTTTGTTTGGAAATTCAGAGTAAAAATGGTCGAGAAAACATTTCAGGCAACATGAAAATCGTTTAAAAGCGAGGCCTTATTTTTCATTAACCTTTCTTCATTTCACTGTATAATTTTAAAGCGAATGAGTTCAACTTGTTTCAACCCTTCATGCTCCCAATAAGGGCCAACGACAAACTGTTTTTCTCATACGCATTTCCAGAAAGCGGACCTGGTAGCAATTCCAATGAGTTACGAATTTGGAATGCGAAACAAATTGTCCTCAAAATTCACAGTACCAGTCATGTACGCCCATCAAAGATTACTGTCTGCCAAAAATTTGACGTTCAACGCTTCTCCAGTCGGAGCCTTCAACGATTTAAAAACTATTTACATTGGTGTAAGTATAGAGAGCGAGACGTATATAACCGTAATTTTACAAATTATACCGGTAAATTATGTAAATTACCACGGTAATATGCCTGTTATAATATAAAATACCATAAATTACGGTTATTTTTGTTATTCCATAATTTTAATCGCTAACTTACAGGTAATTTTGCTAGGTGTGGTTATGTAACCAGACCTTGCTTTGCACTGATGATATGTACGTGTGTTTTTCTGTGTGTTTGTGGCCGGGGTACGCCAGGAACAAGTGTGGCTAGATACCGATTAAGCAAAGAATTTCTATAAAAAAAAGTTACATTGGGGCTTTTGTTTGCGTTTGCAGCAGTTTGACTGACTTCGGACGGACGTAAAACTAATTATTCGAGAGCTCTGCTCCGGCTCTTGGGAGTTTGGTAAACAACATTGGTATCGCGGTAACCCTCCAATTTGGTTTAATTTGATGGACAGCTGTAGCGAAGCCCAAATGTTGAAAGCGTTTCAAATTAAAATATTTTCTCTTTACTACGATTTCGGGGGTTAGCGCGGGAAGGGTGATACGAAATGCGGGAAAGGTAGCTAGTGTGAGAGATTCATTTTTAGGCGGAAAAGGTACTATGTGTGAAGGCCGGGCTGCTGTGTATGTTGGGTAGGCGAAAAGACCTTTTCAGCTATGTGTAGTAAGACCTTAATGTACCCCAACCGAATATTACCTAAACGAGTAGGCTCTTTTCCTGAACTAGCTTTACATGATTAGTGTTGCAATTGTGAGTGTCAGAATTAAATGCGAAGAGCTACACCCTTTGTTTATCTTTATTACTTAACTTTAATTCATGAAAAACAAGGTTATCGTCTACAAATACTAAATAAACATATCATTTAGTTTGTGGGCTGCTAGGAGCCTCCAGTTATAGGGTGGTGTAACCAAAAATCTGATAAGACTTCATAAAAGTCTTATCAGACTTTTGGTGTATAATGATTACACCGCGATTTTGAAATCGTTCCCTACATGTAAGCTATGACCAAACGTAACGTAACAATAAGAGTTACGAAATGTCAAAAAATTCCAACCAATCAGATTTAGTTGTCGAGGAGCGAGTTTCAATTCAGGGAAAACATTTTCCTTCAGTGCCAAATTATCTGCAGTTCGTGAAAAATCTTTCTTTCAAAATAATGATGTAGAATGGAGTGTATATAAAATATGTAGAATTGGGTCTTCGTGTATATATTTAATTATGTGAAGCGTATTCAAAAACTCTGTTGTTAGTGCCGGTGATGTTAAGGTTAAGCCCTTTGCTTGAGAGCCATCTATTTATTTGCAAAGTAATTCTTAAACGTTGCTTCTCTGAAAACACTTTTCCAGATTTGGAGCGGGTTGCTTTGCGTCATAGGAGTCTTAACGATGATTGATATCATTCACAAGCGAGTGAAAAGAATTCCAGGATCAACGATATCCGTCGCTGCTCAAAAAATCTTTCTTTACTTTGGAGCCATTTTGGGAAAAGGTAGAGTCTCCACAGTCGAAAAATTTATCGGGCCGGGCCGGGTCGGGCTTTTCAAATTTTGGAAATTAAGGGGCAGTTAGTTACAAATTTTAAAGCGCCCGCCCTGATTCCTATGCGAAGCAGAGCCGCGGTGGTCTAGTGTGACGTCACACAAGCGAATTGTTGGAGAGAGAAAATATTTCGAAGGGAGCGTGCCTGTCTCTCTACGTCGCACGCGTAAACACAAAACACGAAAGATGCCGTATAAATCTATAAATTTTGCACGCCATCTATGATGGACGCGCAAAATTAAAAATACATCCGATCGAAAGAAAAGAAGAAAATAACCCTTTCTATCCATTTTCCGTAAATTAGTGGATAAACGATTATTTATAAACGAAGTTGAGGATATAAAACGATTTAATAAGCAAGTTCTGGGGATATTGGCGTTCACAACATGGAGACATAATGCGTGTGATGTTTAATAATGATAGGTTGAGTCAATTATAATCAAATATAACTAGTATTTATTAGGAACTTTAATATCCGGTTTCTTACAATGTGATCATCCATACCAAGAATCTATACATACATTTAGAATGCGAGAACAAGTATATATTAATATACACAGGGATGAGACTTATGAGAACATTACATTTCCCTCTTCTTGAGAAATGGCTTAAGGTATTAATGAATGACTACATTAATTCGATTAACCGTTTTGGTTTCATGCGGTGTTGTCGCATATCGTAACAAGGGAGGTTGCAAGGTGTAGGAGCAAGAGGTGATGTTGCGGTTGGGTAGGAGATGCAAGTGGTGATTGTAACTCGTTGGATACGCTCGCTTCGGATGAGTGGTCATGAGAGACAATCGAGTCGGAGTTGCCAGTATGTTCTTCAGCGGGTAGAGTCGTAATGCGTTTGTAATGAGAAGCATTGCGAGTAATTGAGGGACCGTCGCGTTCCACAGTAACGGTGGGGCCTCTGATATTGGTGACACAATATTGTAGCGGGTTAAAATAAGGTGAAAGTTTGTGGGTACGATCATTCTTTACAATAACGGTGTCTCCTAATTTCAATGAGTGAGGTTTGGCTTGGTGACGTTTATCGCTGTAGCGTTTCATTTTAGTTTTGGAGACTTGGTCTCTGTCAGCTAAAGTAGTAAAGTCGGTTTTAGCGGGTGAAAACCGTGATGGGAGTTTGTTTTTGGTGATCCGACCAAACATGAGATGCGATTGTGGTATTCCTGTTGAACAATGAGGAGCCATACGATATGCGGGTAGAAACGTTGTTAACGCATCTTTCCAATCATATCCACAGACTTCTGTTTCACGGAGAGCTTTAGATAGGGACGCCATAAAACGTTCCGCTGTGCCATTCGCTTGAGGCCAAACGGGAGTTATTTGGCGGTGGCGGATACGAAGATAATTCAGATAAGTGGTTAAAACGCTAGAATTAAATGGCGGACCATTGTCAGATTTGACCACTTCGGGAATACCAAAAATAGCGAAGATACGATCGAGAATTCGGATATTAGCATCAACAGACGTTGAGGAGACAATCTCGGCGAGAGGAAAGCGTGAAAACTCATCCATAATAACCAATAGATAGTGACCATTTTTAAAAGGTCCTAGATGATCCACAGCCACTTCAGTCCAGGGTCCTTTAGGCAAAGGAGTCATTCGAAGGGGCTCGGTGGATGTGTTTGGAGTTACAGCCAAGCAAGGTATACAGGTTTTGATGATAAGATCGACGCGTGTATCCATTTTTGGAAACCAAACTTTGGTCGCTATTAATTGTTTAGTCTTCACGAGACCTAAATGTCCCTCGTGGGCAAGAGCGATAACGCGATCTTGCAGAGATGCAGTGATAAATATTCGATGATCTTTCAATAAAACTCCGTTAACGACGGATAATTCATTCTTCACCAGTGATTAAGCTTTTAGAACGTCATAGTCAGCCTCAGAAAGACTCAGTTCCACTGATCATAACGCAAACAATGAAGTACACGTTAAACAATAGAGTCGGCGTTGGCTGCTTGGACGACCTCGTCATAAGTGATGGCTTTTGGTATGGCGTGTTGGAGTATCATGCATAAATGACGCTCGGTGGCTGGTGATAACCCAGTGGGTTTGGTGGTGTCTGCAATAGGATGACGTGACAAATAGTCAGCTGGATTAAGTTTGCCAGGTTTATATTCCAGTGAGAAGTCATATGGCATGAGTCGCAAATTCCAACGTTCAATACGTGCGGACGTTTTAGCTTTTGGGTTACCCAATAATGTCTGCAGCGGAAGATGGTCCCTTATAACCTTAATATAAAGATGGTAATGTTCACAACCCCACACGACAGCGAGAGCTTTGCGTTCTGTTTGTGTAACTGTGGAAAACCAAATCATTTCCGAAAAATGTGCCGATTATCTTCCAATCAGTATTATCAATCACAGAACGTGGCTAGTCAATTATCTACCTATCATCCAACCAAGAACTCCTCTAGTCAAACCCAAACACCAACCACATATTCGCGTGCTCCATGACCAAAACGTGGATGAAACCGAATTCCTATTCACGTTGGACACACGAGAAGTCAACTCTGTCTTACATAAACCTCTCCTTCAAGTTCAAACTGGAGAAGACTTGCTCATCCTTCTCATGGATTCTGGATCTGATGTAAATGTCCTCAACTACTCTACCTACCAAGCGTTATCACACAAACCAATACTGCATCCGTCCAGTCGCTCAGTATTCAGTTATGGATCTCAAACACCTTAAAAGTACATTGGATCTTTTGAAGCAGAAATTCTTGTACCGAACCATGGTACTACAGAGCGGTTTTATGTCACTAGTGACACAGGTCCTGTTATTCCATCATTGATTGGCTATCCAACACTAACCATCATCTGAAAAATTACAGTCACTTAATGTTCTAAATCAAGATGTCATTGGCAAATATCGTACACTTTTCCAAGGCATTGGAAAATTCAAAAGAGTGAAAATCGACCTTGCTATTGATGAATCCATCATACCGGTGGCACAGCCTCATCGACGAGTACCTTTTCATCTACGAAAGGCATTAGAAGAAGAGCTTGACTGCTTTCTTGCTGATGATATTATTGAACCTGTATTGGGTGTCACCAATAGTACTAGTCTTAAAAGGCAATAAAATTCGTTTATGCGTCGACATGCGTATACCCAATACCGCCATTATTAGAGAAAGACACATTATGCCAACCATAGAAGACATAATTTTCAAACTAAATGGCGCCACCATATTTTCCAAGTTAGACTGAAACAAAGGTTATCATCAATTGGAAATTGCAGACAAATCCAGACCAGACCGAGGTCTTTATCGTTACAAAAGGCTAAGTTTTGGCATAAACTCAGCCGCCGAAGTCTTTCACCATATCGTATACTGTTTGATCCAAGACATTCCTGGTTCTGTAAATGCTTCCGATGACATCCTAATATATGGAGCAACTCAAAAGGACCATGACATAGCCTTGGGAGCAGTTTTACACCGTCTTCAAGACAACAATGTTATTCTCAATCGCCAAAAATGTCAGTTTCATCAAACCCATCTGGAATTCTACGGCCATATTTTTGGGCCCTCAGGCCTATCGCTTCAACAAAAAAATCAAGGCACTGAATAACATTCAAACACCTTCCACACCAGATAAGTCAGAAGTATTTTAGGTCTCGCAACATATTGTTCCCGATTCATACCTAACTTCTCGGATGCCACCTTACCATTGCGAGCTCTCACAAAAGATACTGTCTGGAAGTGGGATAGCACCCACGATACCGCGTTAGCTACCTTACGAGACTTTCTCTCCAAGGAAATTACTCTTTCTTATTCGATCCTACCAAAGAAACGGTCATCTATGTGGATGCTAGTCCCACACGGCTGGGCGCTATTCTATCGCAAGTGGACTCATCTGGAACTATATCTATCATCAGCCACGTTCTGTGATTGATAATACTGATTGGAAGATGATCGGCACATTTTTCGGAAATGATTTAGTTTTCCACAGTCACTACAGGTTTTCCCTTTAGCTGGGCAATTGTTTGAATGAGGATAAATACCTCCGCATAGTCCACATTGAGACTTGGTACTGGTCTGTGGTTGGTGGTCGTTGGCACGATGAGTTGAAGATCGAGGTGTAACGAACTTCGAAGGTGGTTTGGAGGTAGACTTCCGAAGAAGTACGAGGTGGGTTAGACACGACATGGGTTGGTGGTGTTTTCAATTTTTGTTGCTTGAGTTTCGGATATTTCCATAAGACGAGCCATTTGTATCAACTTATCTAAATCATGTGAAGGATCTTGTAAAGCGGTACGTCTCAGCTTCTTGGAATGACATGTTTGACCATTATGCCTCTTGATTTCAAGTGCAGGATCAGAAAAAGCACACAATTGTGATAAAGCTCGAAGACGAACATGATAGGCATCGATGTTTTCTGTTTCTAATTGTTTAGCTTCTCGAAATTTAAATATTTCGTAATCAACATTTTATTTAGGCGCAAAGTGATTGGTTAGTAAGGTTTTTGCGTCTTGGTAGTCGTAGGTGATTTCATTACCTGGTAAAGCATAGAATATGTCTTGAACTGGATTACCCACATAGTGAAGTAAAAGGGCTTTTTGTCGAATTGCATCCTTGACTCCAGATGCAAGGAGATAGTTCTCAAATCGTTGACACCATTTTGTCCAAGCAGCGTGAATGTTATCGTTAACGGTGGTGATGTCAAACGGTAAAACTGGTGGTAAAGATAATGCCATTGGTGATGTAGATAAACGGTAGAAAATGGCGGTAAACAAAGGTAGTCGCCTAAGCCTTGGCGTCGTCGACGATGATTAAGATATTTTTGGGTAATTTATAAGAGATGCGGAGTGCAAGATGTTGCAGATACTCCCACGAAGATAAGAGAAAGCTCCGTCACCATTTGTGATGTTTAATAATGATAGGTTGACTCAATTCTAATCAAACATAACTAGTATCATAAGTAGATAAGAACCCCCTTCGGGGGGAGTATGAAACGAGCTACACGCTCAACTTACGGCAGTAACTTGTTGTTCGTCGATTTCAACCCACTTTCATACTTCCCCTCCAAAGGAGGGTTATTATATACTCCTGCTTGTATTTATTAGGAACTTAAATATCCGGTTTCTTACAATGTGATCATCCATACCAAGAATCTATATATATATTTAGAATGCGAGAACAAGTATATATTAATATACACAGGGGTTAGATACACAGGGATGAGACATATGAGAACATTACAATGCGGAGTTCAAAAAAGGCGCCCTTATACTTTAAAGCCACTATTAAACGCAGAAAAGCTAAGGTAGTGAAATACAACTTTTTCGAACTTCCTTGAAATATGAATGCGGTATTGAATTTGCGAACACGTTTGCTTCGATTTGCAAACTGCGAACGCGGTCCCCTTGGTTGTAAGAATGCAGCACACAGACACACCCACACGTCCAGTACAGTGAAGTAAATGAACAGTGCCTTCAACCACTCAACTTTTTTATTGGTTTGTGTCGGTGCAGGCTTCGACATTCCTTCGTCACTGGCGATTCGCTTCAGCGTTGGAGTTTATCTCTTGATAGTTGTGGTTTTCGTCAATTTGTTCAACGGAGTCTTGAAAGCTAATTTCTCATCTCAGAAGATAGAGAACATTAACGGAATTCCCGATTTATTGAGAGTACCCGACGTCAAAGTTTACATTTCTGAGTTAATAGAAGACGGTGTTAAACAATCGGTGGAGAGTTTTGAACACTTTAATCTCATTCCTAAAGTCCATTAAAAAAATTTCAATTCTAACAGACTGAAATGAAAACTCTGTGGCATCAGCGAGGAAGCTTTGAAGCGGGAGATTTACTATCAGGAAAGCAAATATGGTTTGGAGATTTACCTACTTTACAGATGGGCTTGTTAATGTACCTCGATGAGCCAAAGCTGAAAGCATTGCATTTTCATCTTGGTTCGGTCAAGTACTTGCAACAACCACGAGTGTTCCCTGTTCGTAATGCAACAATGAATCCTAGAGCTCTGAAGAACATCAACCAAAGGTTAGTTAACTTTCTTAATGTAATAACAATCTACGTTTTCGTGCTACTTGAGTCTTCTTCCATAATTCTATACCTCAACTGGCGTTCACGCGCATTGACTAATAACACCGGATAGCTGCTAATAATTATACAACTACTCTCGAGCACATAATGGCGAGTTCAAGAGCTACGGATCGAGTTACGTTATTGCTCGTGGAACCGATGCGTAGTAAAATGGCAATTTTTGGCAGTTCCACTTTCAACTGCTGATTGATCCCATAGACCATTTTCATAGCACCGCTTAAATTTGACACCGCTAAACCCATCAAATGCTCATTTGGTAATCCGCTGTCAACAAAGTCAGAATGAGAAGCGTGCAAATCACAAAAAACACGCTTAAAATGACGGTTTTTGTTAATGTTCATATAGCTACGCGCCCGTGAAATCCATCCGAATTCATTTAATAATTCGCGTATTTTTATCGAAATCGGTATAATTATCGTCAACTCTTCATAGACCTAGTGTCACTTGAAATCTTTGAGGAATATCATTTTTCAAGTCCCGGCCAAAAGTGTCGCGTGTACCTTGAAACTATCAAATAAAGTCAGCATTAATCACGTGGACAAGTTTTGCAACCTGAGTTAAGTTACTGAATTGAAAAATTAAAGTGTCTCACACAATTATGATTGCAGAATGCGGTCTTTCTTGGAAACCAGCCAAATCACAGCATTTCACCGCGTGTTTGAGAGAGACTTTCACATCAAACTGGAACCACAACATTCGACGGCCGAGAATGAAGTACACGTACTCGGGTTCAAGGACATTGAAGCCAAGTTCCGATTGTGGGCGGCAATGCTTGGAGTCGCTTCTTTCGTGCTCACCGTTGAGCTACTGACAAGATTCCAGTTTAGAGAACCACTGAACATAACTAGGATGAAACGAGGATTGTTAGGAATGTAATCCATTGCAACAGACCAGATTACTTTAAACCGGAAACTGACTTAAAACGATTCCAATCCGATCAAACACATCACTCCAAGTCGGTTTAGACTTGTTTTTGCACAAAGCATAGGTATCTTCATGGTTAAATCACACATCCAAAATTGTACACCACCCGCAAGCAAAGATGAAGTAATCCTGCACAGATAATAGCTGGTTACAAATTTTAAGACGAGGTATAGAAAGGATATACGCCTATTGGAGCGAGGCCTCATTCGACCGAAAAGTTTTATTGGTTATTTAGCTTTCCAGCCCAATGGAGTGTTTCACTTATTTGGGAATATTTTTCAAAGAATTAGTAAGTTGGTTTTAAGAGTACATTTCAAATGACCGAAGCAGCGTGGTATAGTGACGAGTTTCCCTTTTAATGAACTCCGTTTCAATAAATTGGGGTGATATACGCATTGTGGGGGAGAGGGGTAATGCTTGGATTTGCTTGATCCTGGAGTTGCTGTAACCAATGTAGGACCTCTAAACATTGGGTGTTATGACGATGAAACGACACACTACAGGAATATAACCACTTGTAACTGGGCTTGAAACTGGAATCTGATTTTAAACGATTATGATCTGAACAAACAGGTCAGACTCAAATGCAAATGAATAACAGGAAAGTGATTTTCCCCTTGATATCACAATAATGATACACCACGCAGAAACGTGTTAATACTACTTTGACAAGTGATAACGAAGCAGTTACGGAAATCATGTTATAAAATTTTATAACTCTCATATCTTAATTCTATTTAAGTTATTAGTTTCAATAGAAACTAGATTTATAAAACGCTAGTTAGCTCTGAAAAAAATATATTTCTGACAACTTATCAATTATGCAAATACATAAATAGAGCAAACGTCGAATTCAATGTTAGTTATCTTAAAAATGTTAAATTATGTATGACCTACTTTTTAATTTTGCTTTAATTAAGAAACACCTCCGCCATTGTAATGCGTGCAAAAAATAGATATAAATTACCGGTTCTGTTATGTTACATAAAGGTGGCTAAGGTAGCATTTCATCCACTTTAATTCACCCAATTGCCATCTGTCCGGAAAGAGACACTGGTATTTGTTATAAGTGTGTATATGAATACCCTATTTTGGGGTTATGGGTTAAGAGAGGGAAGGTTAACGTATGTTCAGCTGACCAGCAGGATTGGTTAGAAAGGCTTGGTTCTATCAAAGCCAATTAAGAATAAGAGCTAAAACGAAGAATAAAATGATGTAGCTCAATCAAGCCTAATTGGGAGATGTTTAATTGGGTGAATCGGAAATGAGCAATCAGTTATTGGGTGACATGAAGTTTTGGGAATAGTGCTGGAATTAATTTGGGTAAAAAGGTAATCTTGCTTGTATTTTAGACAAAATTAAAATTCACTTGTGAAAATCAAACGCACTCGCAAATAACAAAAAGCTTGGGATAAAGTTTTGGATCTAGCTCAAGATTCAGATAGAACATCGATACTATTGAAAAGCTGTCAGGGGGTTGACTTTCAAATTGTTCAGGAGCTGCCGAAGTAATTGAAACCAAATAGTTCGCGTAGAAGACTGGAATCGATGGTTTTACACATAGCCCCTTAGGGAACAACTTTAGGTCCAGTCCCAAGGGAAACCAAAAGTGGATGAGGGAAAGATTGAAATGGCCTTAGAACCTTTGTTGAAAAGCGCGGACATCAAAGGTTCACCGATAACTATTGCGTTTACAAGTTACGTATGGACTTGCAAATTCTCGACTGACATTTATATTCCTTGGTTTAACAATTGAGGCCAGAGACAGACAAAGCTGTTTGTCATTGGCCCCTGTATGTCTCGCGCTAGAGACCTTTTTACGCTCAGCAGATGGGATATTAAGCTGGCAATCGGTCTTCTGACCGGGCACTGTCGGCTCAATAGGCATCTCCATCTGATGGGCCTTGCTGACGACCCTCTCTGCAGGTCGTGCCGGGAGAAAGAATAAACTTCATCTCACGTACTGTGCGAGTGAAACTGCTTTGCCTCGCTCAGACTAGAATACTCCGATTCACACACTGTGGAACCCTTGCGGGTCTCCTCTATCACGGTGGAGCGAATTTTCCGCTTCGCCGCGGGTACGGGTCTCTTCAAGACCTGATTATGAGGGTGCAAAATATGCCTCTGGCATCGGTGCTAGGGTGGGAGCCCCCCCTCTTTCAATAATAATAATAATAATAATAATAACAATTGAGGCGATTACAAAACAAAATTGTGGAGAAAGTGTCGGTTACACCAGAAAAGTCGAAAAATTGCTTAAAACAATTGTGAAGTAAAACGTATTGCTGAATCGAGGGCATTTATAAATTTTCCGAGGAAATGGTGACCAAAATGGATAAAGTTAAATAGAGACAAATAGAAGAAAATTAACAAAAATGTTAAGCCTTTGCCAAAATAAACCCAAAGAGTCTTTAATCATTTTCTCTTAATCGTAGGATATCTTGGGTAACGGTTTTTCTACTACTAATCTTACTTAAAATTACACCATAAAATATAACACTGTCCAGAACTCCAGACTATAAACACATTTGAGGAAATTTTAGCATACTCAAAAGCAGACGACAGTAACCGTGATCTAGCACAAGACCTACCTTTAGGAAGTTAATAAGCTAATACGGCTACGCCGATTCAAGGGCCAATTACGGCGAAACTTTGATGTCTCCCGACTTTTGGCCATTCTTAAACTTCCCCTCGTCCACTTTTGGTGATACCAAGAAGTGATATCTAGTTTACTAGGGAGAAGGTATAAGGGAGAAGGTATAAATTCGTCGCATTTCTAGCTTTATCTCCAGTCCAAACGTAGGTCCGGAGTTAATCCCTACCTCCAAATTACAACCAGCCTCTCATTGGTTCTTAAAAGCTCTCGTCAGCGCGACGCGAATGACGAAATTTACTGACGACTGAGGAGAGGCGAAATAGCCCGGCCTCCTTTTACGTCCCCCTTGTATTTTGAAAGGATGACTGGACTATGTCGCGCGAATATTTAGGCATCTTATACCTGCTCCCTAGTAAACTAGATATCGCTTCTTGGTGATACTAAGCTACTATATTTCATATTGTCATTCGCGGATGAAACCTAGTTTATGGAAATAGGTGAAACTTCGGAAACCCCATAAGGTGAAGTAACTATAAAGGCGTGTAAATAGCTAACGCAATCTTCGACAAATACTCAACTAACCAAGTACTAAGTGAAACAAAATCGAAGTTCTTACAATAATTGTAACCGTAAACAAATTCTTCTGTCAGGCGTGTCAGTGAATGAAACCAGTCATTTTCAAAATTCTTAAGAAATAGAATTATCCAGTGAGGGTGCGTTCCAATTAGGGAATACAAAAGTAATAGTATATACTACTTTATTACTTAGAATATTCGAATTACAAATATTTTTGTAAATTCGCGATAACTCTTAAAAGGAATGCACGCGTAAGAATATGTTTACGCGATGATACTTATTGATGTATTCTAAGAAATAAATAATTACTAAATGTATTTGTGGGAAATTAAATAATTACCAATGTATTTGTGGGAAATTAAATAATTACTAAATGTGTTATTAGGGAAAATAAATAATTACTAAAATGTTATTTGGGAAAATAAATAATTACTAAATATGTTATTTGGAAAAATAAATAATTACTAAATATGTTATTTGGAAAAATCAATAATTATTAAATATTATTTGGAAAAATAAATAATTACTAAATATGTTATTTGGAAAAATAAATAGTTACTAAATGTATTTTTGGTAAAATAAATAATTACTAAATGTCTTTTTTGGGAAAATAAATAATTACTAAATTTATTTGTGGGAAAATAAATAATTACTAAATGTATTTGTGGATAAATAAAGACTATCGAATATGATTCTAGGTTTTCGATGATTTTTAAATTTATTAAAGCAAAGTAACTTTCTTTATCGCGTTAAAATTTAATTAAGCAACAGAAAACACGTATTCATTATCGCACTTTTCTAATGTTGAATGCTAGAATATATAAATCGGTAACAGCATCTTACGAGAGATATGTTGATAAAAGTGTATAATTTGTTATCGTGTTAGCGCGAGGTTAAGTGTGTTGGATTAAAACTTGCTCATTAGTGACAAGAACTCTTCATTATCCAATTTCCGCACAATTATTTTTTAAAAGATATTTTCATTTGTTAAGATACCTTACTTAGACTCCCCACTCTATCAACTTCATTTTATGGATTTTTTTTCCATTTTCAACCATCAACACTTGATTGGGAACTGCCTACCCAATTCAATACTCGCGGGATACAGTGACCACGACACTATAAGGTGCCATTTCTAAATAAGCATACTGTAGCCCTACGGAATATTTAAACGAAAGGGAATATTTTAAATCTGGCAGCCATGGTACATCCCCCTCTTTAGGAACTGTTTTACATTTAGAAGAAAACGAAAAAGGTTACCCCGAGGAACCCGGTAATGTTTAGCAGGGTTTTTTTTCTTCAATTCTTATTATTCAGCAAAATCTGCCAGAAGGGCGAACTTTTGTTTCTTATCCCGTCGTTCTATGGCTTCGGTGCTGCGAGGGAAAGGGCAGTATATGGTGGCCAACCATATGGCAACGAAGGCATTTAGCTTCGGACCATACGTAGATCTTCTGTAATTCTCTAGTAGAGTGGACTGGATTTAATTCTTGTTGACTTGATTGGAGAGGAGATGTTGATTTCAGGATCCAACCATCGACCCAAACCTTTCCTATCCTATTTCCTTTGGGACGGTTTCGGACGATTCAGAAGACGAACTTCCCTTTGCTCGCTTTTTGACTTCTTCCTCTTCTAGCAATTGTTTTTTGAACTTTGCGTACGCAGTGATAGATCCCTCTACTTCCGAGTCCTCTTCATCTTCATTTAGAATTAAAATGGAGTCACACTCCCGGGCAACATGCCCCTCTTCGCGGCAAATTGAGCAGGTCACCAGAATTTCAACGTTCTGTTCATGAAGTTCTGCCTTACTATTTTGAGTTTGGAGATATTCCCTGGGAACATAGCAATCGATGCCAGAATGCCCTTTCTGCTTGCATAGTTCGCATTTCTATAAACTAATTGCACTTTATAGGGTTGTCAAGACTGCCAATGAAAAATCCTCTTTAGTTTTACGGGTTCGGGAGTACGGTTTTTTCTTTATTGACATTCCCTTCGGTGGGTCAAAGTAAAGAGGGCGATCTTTTCCTCCTTTCGCCATCTAAAAATGTAAAAATTTAATGATTTCTCTTATTTGCTAGGGAGATAAACTCCCAAGGGAAAACTGAGATTGGCTCTCGGGCAAAAGAGAAATGTTCCCTGGTAAAGTTAGTTATCTTATTATTCTGGAGGTAAACTTGGACCTTGTAAGGTGACCTTAATCTATTATTGTCTGGAGGGCGATAGTAAATGTCGACTTCATTTCCTCCTGGCCTAACCGTTGCATTTTGGCACACTTCTGTTCGCCATCCCAATTTAAGGCTCTAAATAAGTATCGGGTAAGGTAACCCTATTTAATCGAGGAGTTCTCATAGACTCCGATAACGTTGTCGAGGAAATTTCGGACACACGCGGGGATTGGGAATGCGATTGAGGCGTTAGAAGCTCTTCTGTAAAACTAAATTTTGCTTAGGCGTTAGAATCTCTTCCGTGAAATTAGAAGTTGATTTGTGTAGCTCAGTTGCCGCTACTGATTTTTCATGATCAGACGGGGAAGCCTCCCTGCCGCAGAAGGCGGACTGTCACTAGATGGACTAGTGAGCTGGAAAACTCACATATCATGGTTGGTATGGAGCAGGAGAGGAGGGTCTTCAAATAGGGCCATGCCCGGTTCACTATCAGAGTCAGTAGGTTGACGAGGTACACCTGGAATATCAGGAATGATCTCTTGATCTGCAGCTTGATCGTCCAGAGTAGTTGATGTCGAGGTATCAGATGAAGTTGTTGAGGAAGTCCTTGTAGGTTGGTGTTCGCGACCACCGTCCGGGGAAAAGCTTGACTCAGGATCATCTGCTACTTCTGACTGTGAAGCGGATGCATTCTTGGCATTGTCGAAGACAGCTACATTTGTCCAGTAAAGTTTCAAATGTTCTAGATTGACTTTTCCTACATTCTGCCCTGAGTTAGCATCCTATAACTCGTAGACTACAGGAGAATGTTTGGCGATTATTTTAAAAGGACCTGCCCATTTAGACTGAGTTTTCTCATAATTTGACCAGTCGTACTTGACAAAGGATGAGTTTTCTCATAATTTGACCTGTCGTACTTGACAAAGGATGGGTTTCCATCCATACTAATGTTCCTACCTCAAATTCTAGAGGGTCATGGCGCAGGTCATAGTATTTCTTTTGATGAGCCTTAGCTAATTTAGATAGTGAATTCTAATTGTTCTTTAAGAACTTTTAAAGCCTTAGTACGACCAAGGTCATCAGGGTCCTGAATGGGTTCTTCAATTTCTAAATACCAAGGGGACGTGGCTCCCGCCCTAATTCAAACAGAAGGGGATCTGCCCGTGGTTTAATGGAGTGCAGAATTTATAGCAAATTGAAGAAGGTCAAGGGATTCATCCCATCTATATGATTATTCTANCCCGTTGTTTCATGGGGTGCGGAATTTATAGCGAATTGAAGAAGTCAAGGGATTCATCCCATCTATCATGGTGATCCCTACATAAAACGAGATTAGTTCGCCTATTACTCTATTAACTCTTTCGGTGGGATTTCCCTTAGGAGTATAGGGGGTAGTAAACTTTGGGTTTATTTTAAATGCTCTGCACGTCTGCAGCCAAAGTTTTTGAAGTAAACTGAACCCCTCTATCACTAAGAATAGCTTTAGGAGCTCCCCACCTAGTGATAATAGACTTAAATGCCTGAACACGGTCTTAGCAGTAATAGTTTTTAGTGGTATCATTTCCACGAATTTGTCATGTAATCGACAAAAATTATTAGATATTTGTAGTGGTGTCTACTAGAAGGAAAGGTCCCATAATGTCGACACTTATTTGGTCCCAAGGACTAGTTATTTCTGAGGGTGCATTAGCCCTGGCTTTTTCCTTATTCTAGCCTTAAATTGTTGGCATAAAGAGCAACCTCGGACATAATCCTGGACGTCACTAATTACAGTGGGCCACCAATATCTATAAGTAACCTTACTAAGGGTCTTATCTTTGCCCCTGTGAGCTGATAAAGGGTGGTCGTGTAACAACCTCATAGCTTCTAGCCTTAATCGAGGAGGTAAATAATCTTTTCAGGATTATTCCTGTATGGTCTTCTATAAAGAAGATCATTCTTTATTTCAAACATTTTTTCCTAACTGGGTTAGGTCCTTGCAAGGAATTAATAATTGGGGAAGCGAAAGGATCTTCCCTCTGAGACTTTCTTACTACGTCTTCTATGGTGAAGACTGAATATAGGGCTCCTAGGACCTGGGGGACGTAATCGGCCTTCAACAGTGTCCCTAGAGGATGTTGTACTATTACTACTACCGGTAGAATTTTGACTAGTACTACTACTAGTTGGATCCAAATTACTAGTATTATTGAAGTAAGGAACTAAGATGGATACTTAAGACATTTATCGGAGCTCTCGATAAAGCGTCTGCTACTACGTTCTCTACTCCTTTCTTATGTTTAATAGTAAAGTCAAAGGTTTGAAGGTACATAGCCCATTTAACTAGCCGAGAATTTGGTTCCCTAATGTTAAACAACCATTGTAAAGCCTGATGGTCCGTGAGGACAGTGAATTTACGACCTTCTAAAAAGGGCCTAAACTTTTTAACTGCGCCAACATATGGCTAAACACTCTTTCTCACTAGTTGAGTACCTCGTTTCTGCATCTTTAAGCCCTGTACTAGCATAAGCTATAGGGACTTCTATATTATCCTGTATTGGGAAAGAAGGGCACCTAACCCTGCATCACTAGCATCGGTAGTTAAGATGCACGGGGAATCCCTTCTAAAGGAAGCTAAGGGGTGAGCCTTACAAATGGCTTCCTTAATTTTTTCGAACGCCTGTTGCTGTTCGAATCCCCAAACAAATTTTTGATCCTTCCGTTTAAGTCTATTAATGGGTGCTACTATTTGAGAGTAGTGATTAATAAAACGGTTGTGCCAACCTGCCATCCCTAAAAATCTTTGAACTTCCTTAATATTTTTAGGAGGAGGAAATTTTTGAATGGCTTCTATCTTAGAAGGATCTATATGCACCCCTTTTTTCATTTACAATGTGACCAAATATGGTAGCTTCTTTTTGAGCGAAACGACATTTTTTTAACTGTAGGGTGAGACCCGCTTCCTTTAATCTATTGAGGACATATTCTAACACGTTAAGTGTTGGTCCCAATCTTCGCTAAGCGAGATTAAATCATCTAGATAATATCGATTAATTGGAAGTAATCTGCGTCCCTAAAAATCTCGTCGATTAGACGCTGAAAGGAGCTAGGGCGTTACAAAAACCCAAAAGGAAGTACATTAAACTCATACTTTCCCATATGAGTCACAAAAGCAGTTTTTTCTCTACTTTTAGGGTGCATTTCCACTTGCCAGTACCCTGATTTAAGGTCAAGTGTTGTTATATATTTAGGTCTTCCAACCCTAGCTAACATGTCCTCTATTTTAGGTAAAGGATAAGGTCCTTAATGGTAACCTGATTAAGTTTTCTGTAATCAATACAAAACCGATAGGGTTTACCCCGTTTTGTTTGATCAACTAAAACTACGGGCGAAGCCCAAGGAGAAACTGAAGGTCTGATTATCCCGTCATCTAACATTTCCCTTACATGTTGTTCAATAATTTCCTTTTCTGGTCATTAACTCGATAAGGCTGGGATTTTATGGGCGGACTAGTACCCGTATGAATTTCGTGGAAGACTAGTCCTGTTCTTCCTACTTTATCAGAAAACAACTCTGGAAATTTTAATAAAAGGTTTCTAGTTGATGACGCTGTTCCTCAGAAATAGGGGCTGCGGAAACTGCGTCCCTAATACTATTTACAATCTCCTTATCTATAGGATCCTTTTCAGATGGTAATGAAAAAGGGATCCTTAAGTTACCCACTAAACATTGAGCTGACTCAAAATCTAACTTGACCCTATTTTCCTCAAGAAAATCTTGACCCAATATGAAGTCACTATTTAGGGAAGGAACTATGTAAAATTTAATTTGAATTGTTTCTCACTGTCAATTGACTTAAGAGTAAATTCTAACTCGTGAGAACCTTTTGTGAACGTATAACGGCCGTCGCCCCAAACTACACAATCTAATTCTTCATCTTCAGGTAATTCTGAAGAATTTCTATGTTTACAAATTTTTTGCCACTGGTCAAGACTAACAAAAGAGGCATCGGCCCCGCTATCTAATTTTGCGTGAACTGTCGCGTGTTCAAAAGTAACGGGAATAGTAACCCTTTTATAGACTGAACCCTTCCGGACGGATTCAATCCTCAAGGGAACGCGACACGCTTCTTATTAGGAGAATTTATTGGGCACCGGGAGAGGGACCACGAGGGACCTCTCCCGTCTGGGCTTCCCCCGACTGGATCATATTTTTATTTGGACAATCGGGTGCAAGATGACCAGGTTCCTGACAACTGTAGCAGGTGATCGTGCGTGTAGAGGGGTAAGACAAGGCCAACTGACGACCTGGAGATTTAGATCTCTGATTATAATATCTATTATAATCTTTGACCTCTATTTGAAAAGTTTTGAGATCTAGCTTGAGACCTAGAGTCTAAGGGTTTCAAGGATATTCCCATTTAGGATGTGATGGGGAAGTAGGACAAGGGCTTTGACAATGCCCGGGGGAACACTGACTATGGGCTGAGCCTTTATTGGCTGGGCAAGAGGACTCAGCTTTAACCTTAGGTTTTGGGGAGATTTCTTCTCTTTTTCCCTTTTCTCTCAGCATTCTTTTTCTCCTTTACTATATCCTTTTCTATGGTTTTACAGGAATTCCTTAACTGTTCCATAGTGGTAAATTGTAAGAAAAGGAGGGGAGTTCTAAGTTCATCTTTCAAGTTGCTCTTAATAATTGGAACTAACTCCTTCTCGAAAGGGGATGGGTCATCCCTAGATTCAGCTTCATTACTTCCCCGAAGAAATCCTCCACCGACTCCTTATCCTTCTGACTTCTATGGTTATTTCTATCTTAAGTTTAGAATCAGCTTCGGAATCTCTAAACTGAACCTTAAAATGTCTCTTAAACGTATTCCAAGTTAAATGAGGATGGGAAGGTCTTAAGCTACACATTTCGTCATATTGACGGACTAAATCCCTGTACCAATACAAGGCACGTCCTCTTAAAAGGAGAGGCAATGCAGCTAATCTTTCTTCATTTGATGCTTGTAGAATTTTAGCATACTCCTCAAAAGCAGCTAAAAATTCAGCGGCATTTTCGTTAGACGATCCCATAAAGGCTAACCTTTCTGGCGGTTCAATAGGGGCTTTTCCCGTTTGAGGAGTTGAACCTCTATTATTAACATGGGTAAATCCTTAACTAACCTATCAAAACTAGTAGCAAGAACTTTTTGTATTGCTACATTTGGGTTGAATTATCTGCCAGTGTTTGGAGCAAGGGCAATATAAAAGCTTTTAATTCCTCTTCGGGAGTGTCTGGTCCTAATTGAGGAATTTGTCGGGACGGAGAATATTGGGTTCCGATAGTTCTAGTTTCTGGTTTAGGCAAAACATTAGCAGAACTAATTTTAGGCTTAACAATTGTGGACTCTGATTTAGGAGGATCAAGGGAATTTATCCCAGTTTGAGGAGGGAAATTAGAGGGTGAAACATCCCTTAGGGGCAGGAATACTCTTATGAGGGAATAGTAAGTAAGGAGAGAAGTTAGGTTCTGAAGAGGCTGCAGCTCTCTTTTTTGAATCTTCTTCGTCTCTCTCTCTCTCTCATACGAAGCTTCCGGTTAAAGTCCTCCAAGGTATCATCTGTTTCAGGGGTGCTAGCATGTCGCCGTCGTCTTCCATAGACGCAACCAGATCTTCTTTTGATTTATCTTCCCTTTTCCCTAAGATTAAATTCTCGTCCTCATCCTCAGATGTCTGAGCGATCTCCATGTTTGATTGTTAGCGTCCGAGTAAGCCATGATTTATTTAATTAGTTTACAGTAATCAAAACAATTTCCATCAATCAAGTTAGGTCAAATTTATACAATATAAATAGTAAGCAGCTCTCTTTTTTGAATCTTCTTCGTCTCTCTCTTCCTCAATACGAAGCTTCCGGTTAAAGTCCCCCAAGGTATCATCTGTTTCAGGCGGTGCTAGCATGTCGCCGTCGTCTTCCATAGACGCAACCAGATCTTCTTTTGATTTATCTTCCCTTTTCCCTAAGATTAAATTCTCGTCCTCATCCTCAGATGTCTGAGGCGATCTCCATGTTTGATTGTTAGCGTCCGAGTAAGCCATGATTTATTTAATTAGTTTACAGTAATCAAAACAATTTACATCAATCAAGTTAGGTCAAATTTATACAATATAAATAGTAAGTCATCTAAATTCAATGATTTTATTACTAAGATAATTTTATTTTCAATTTGTTATTTAATTTAATTCTGATTAAGTTAGATTTAATTTAATACAATTATCTCATTAACTATCTATCAATGTGGAAGCCAAGGCTTAGAGCCACATGGGGGGCGGATATCCTAACCGACAATGATAAACAGTATTTCTGTGGGACTGACCGAGGCTTAGTCGAGTCCCTGTTCGGGCGCCAATTTTATGTAACCTCCGTAGAATAATTTAACTAAGGGAGAAAGACTGTAATTTCATACACGACCTAACGGCAGACACAGAAGAATTAAAAACTAAGGGGCCTCTTACGGCGCACGCCCTGGTCAAAGAACAATTGAGAAGAAAGGAACAGAATGAAAATTCTGAACCCATCCCAGCGAGCCTAAGTCCAAGTAATCAAGTTCGCCTCTATTCCACATTCAATGGCCTAACCCCCCAGAACGATTTCCGGTCCCTCCCGCTTCTACCCAACAAACCCCTCAGTCGGAAGAAGAAGAGGAGCCGCAGTGGGAGCGGTTCGGGACCATGGGCTGGATTCCCAGGAGCCCGTTGGCGAATGCTAAAGCAGCCCGCACGATCCTTCCCAAGAAAACTCCCATGGAGAAGAAGCTAATCCGCTCTAAAGTTCCCGGAGCCTCAAAACAGTATATCTGGTCAACCGCTGAGTGCCTTCGGTGCCACAAGATTGGCCATCATTTGGTGACTGATTGCCCCTTCCCTAGGAGCACTGCCGCCTACGAGCGCCGGGATAAAAGATCTAAATTCGCCCTTCTGCCGAAACTTATGGATAATTGAAAAAAAAAACAAAAAAAAAAAAAAATTTTTTTGTGCTAACATCTATAAATCTTACCCCTGCTAATAAGTTAAGGGTTCCTCGGGGTAACCCCTTTTTTCTCTCTCTTCTCAATTTAATTTTTTTGTCAGGATAAATAGAGTTCCTAATGAGGGGGGGATGTAACATGGCTGCCAGACTCATGTAGTTTCTACTCCTTGAGTCTGGCAGGGTGTTCTACCTCCATGTTGCATGACCCTCCTCCCTTCTTAATCTCTGTGATAAAACAGTCACTAGTCAGCTCTCAACTAGAGAGGTTGATTCTTTTTTTGTAATACTGTCGAGAGTACGGTAAACTTGTAAAGTCGGGTAAATCCCTTTTTTCTTTTGGAGTTCAATAATAAAATTAAGAAGACTTGTCTTCTAGTTTGAATTATTAAAGTAAGTTGTCTTTATTTCTTTTTATGGCCCTCGGGAGTCTTTCTCCCTTAGTTAAATTATTCTACGGAGGGTTACATGAAATTGGCGCCCGAACAGGGACTCGACTAAGCCTCGGTCAGTTCCACAGAAATACTGTTTATCATTGTCGGTTAGGATATCAGCCCCCCATGTGGCTCTAAGCCTTGGCTTCCACATTGATAGATAGTTAATAAGATAATTGTATTAAATTAAATCTAACTTAATCAGAATTAAATTAAATAACAAATTGAAAATAAAATTATCTTAGTAATAAAATCATTGAATTTAGATGACTTACTATTTATATTGTATAAATTTGACCTAACTTGATTGATGTAAATTGTTTTGATTACTGTAAACTAATTAAATAATCATGGCTTACTCGGACGCTAACAATCAAACATGGAGATCGCCTCAGACATCTGAGGATGAGGACGAGAATTTAATCTTAGGGAAAAGGGAAGATAAATCAAAAGAAGATCTGGTTGCGTCTATGGAAGACGACGGCGACATGCTAGCACCGCCTGAAACAGATGATACCTTGGAGGACTTTAACCGGAAGCTTCGTATTGAGGAAGAGAGAGACGAAGAAGATTCAAAAAAGAGAGCTGCAGCCTCTTCAGAACCTAACTTCTCTCCTTACTTACTATTCCCTCATAAGAGTATTCCTGCCCCTAAGGGATGTTTAACTCCCTCTAATTTCCCTCCTCAAACTGGGATAAATTCCCTTGATCCTCCTAAATCAGAGTCCACAATTGTTAAGCCTAAAATTAGTTCTGCTAATGTTTTGCCTAAACCAGAAACTAGAACTATCGGAACCCAATATTCTCCGTCCCGACAAATTCCTCAATTAGGACCAGACACTCCCGAAGAGGAATTAAAAGCTTTTTCCTTGCTCCAAACACTGGCAGATAATTCAACCCAAAATGTAGCAATACAAAAAGTTCTTGCTACTAGTTTTGATAGTTAGTTAAGGATTTACCCATGTTAATAAATAGAGGTTCAACTCCTCAAACGGGAAAAGCCCCTATTGAACCGCCAGAAAGGTTAGCCTTTATGGGATCGTCTAACGAAAATGCCGCTGAATTTTTAGCTGCTTTTGAGGAGTATGCTAAATTTCACAAGCTATCAAATGAAGAAAGATTAGCTGCATTGCCTCTCCTTTTAAGAGGACGTGCCTTGTATTGGTACAGGGATTTAGTCCGTCAATATGACGAAATGTGTAGCTTAAGACCTTCCCATCCTCATTTAACTTGGAATACGTTTAGGAGACATTTTAAGGTTCAGTTTAGAGATTCCGAAGCTGATTCTAAACTTAAGATAGAAATTAACCATAGAAGTCAGAAGGATAAGGAGTCGGTGGAGGATTTCTTCGGGGAAGTAATGAAGCTGAATCTAGGGATGACCCATCCCCTTTCCGAGAAGGAGTTAGTTCCAATTATTAAGAGCAACTTGAAAGATGAACTTAGAACTCCCCTCCTTTTCTTACAATTTACCACTATGGAACAGTTAAGGAATTCCTGTAAAACCATAGAAAAGGATATTGAAGTCAGGAAAAAGAATGCTGAGAAAAGGGAAAAGAGGAAATCTCCCCCAAAACCTAAGGTTAAAGCTGAGTCCTCTTGCCCAGCCAATAAAGGCTCAGCCCATAGTCAGTGTTCCCCCGGGCATTGTCAAAGCCCTTGTCCTACTTCCCCATCACATCCTAAATGGGAATATCCCTTGAAACCCTTAGACTCTAGGTCTCAAGCTAGATCTCAAAACTTTTCAAATAGAGGTCAAAGATCTTATAATAGATATTATAATCAGAGATCTAAATCTCCAGGTCGTCAGTTGGCCTTGTCTTACCCCTCTACACGCACGATCACCTGTTACAGTTGTCAGGAACCTGGTCATCTTGCACCCGATTGTCCAAATAAAAATATGATCCAGTCGGGGGAAGCCCAGACGGGAGAGGTCCCTCGTGGTCCCTCTCCCGGTGCCCAATAAATTCTCCTAATAAGAAGCGTGTCGCGTTTCCCTTGACGATTGAATCCGTCCGGAAGGGTTCAGTCTATAAAAGGGTTACTATTCCCGTTACTTTTGAACACGCGACAGTTCACGCAAAATTAGATAGCGGGGCCGATGCCTCTTTTGTTAGTCTTGACCAGTGGCAAAAAATTTGTAAACATAGAAATTCTTCAAAATTACCTGAAGATGAAGAATTAGATTGTGTAGTTTGGGGCGACGGCCGTTATACGTTCACAAAAGGTTCTCACGAGTTAGAATTTACTCTTAAGTCAATTGACAGTGAGAAACAATTCAAATTTAAATTTTACATAGTTCCTTCCCTAAATAGTGACTTCATATTGGGTCAAGATTTTCTTGAGGAAAATAGGGTCAAGTTAGATTTTGAGTCAGCTCAATGTTTAGTGGGTAACTTAAGGATCCCTTTTTCATTACCATCTGAAAAGGATCCTATAGATAAGGAGATTGTAAATAGTATTAGGGACGCAGTTTCCGCAGCCCCTATTTCTGAGGAACAGCGTCATCAACTAGAAACCCTTTTATTAAAATTTCCAGAGTTGTTTTCTGATAAAGTAGGAAGAACAGGACTAGTCTTCCACGAAATTCATACGGGTACTAGTCCGCCCATAAAATCCCAGCCTTATCGAGTTAATGACCAGAAAAGGAAAATTATTGAACAACATGTAAGGGAAATGTTAGATGACGGGATAATCAGACCTTCAGTTTCTCCTTGGGCTTCGCCCGTAGTTTTAGTTGATCAAACAAAACGGGGTAAACCCTATCGGTTTTGTATTGATTACAGAAAACTTAATCAGGTTACCATTAAGGACCCTTATCCTTTACCTAATATAGAGGACATGTTAGCTAGGGTTGGAAGACCTAAATATATAACAACACTTGACCTTAAATCAGGGTACTGGCAAGTGGAAATGCACCCTAAAAGTAGAGAAAAAACTGCTTTTGTGACTCATATGGGAAAGTATGAGTTTAATGTACTTCCTTTTGGGCTTTGTAACGCCCCTAGCTCCTTTCAGCGTCTAATCGACGAGATTTTTAGGGACGCAGATTACTTCCAATTAATCGATTATCTAGATGATTTAATCTCGCTTAGCGAAGATTGGGACCAACACTTAACGTGTTTAGAATATGTCCTCAATAGATTAAAGGAAGCGGGTCTCACCCTACAGTTAAAAAAATGTCGTTTCGCTCAAAAAGAAGCTACCATATTTGGTCACATTGTAAATGAAAAAGGGGTGCATATAGATCCTTCTAAGATAGAAGCCATTCAAAAATTTCCTCCTCCTAAAAATATTAAGGAAGTTCAAAGATTTTTAGGGATGGCAGGTTGGCACAACCGTTTTATTAATCACTACTCTCAAATAGTAGCACCCATTAATAGACTTAAACGGAAGGATCAAAAATTTGTTTGGGGATTCGAACAGCAACAGGCGTTCGAAAAAATTAAGGAAGCCATTTGTAAGGCTCACCCCTTAGCTTCCTTTAGAAGGGATTCCCCGTGCATCTTAACTACCGATGCTAGTGATGCAGGGTTAGGTGCCCTTCTTTCCCAAATACAGGATAATATAGAAGTCCCTATAGCTTATGCTAGTACAGGGCTTAAAGATGCAGAAACGAGGTACTCAACTAGTGAGAAAGAGTGTTTAGCCATATGTTGGGCAGTTAAAAAGTTTAGGCCCTTTTTAGAAGGTCGTAAATTCACTGTCCTCACGGACCATCAGGCTTTACAATGGTTGTTTAACATTAGGGAACCAAATTCTCGGCTAGTTAAATGGGCTATGTACCTTCAAACCTTTGACTTTACTATTAAACATAAGAAAGGAGTAGAGAACGTAGTAGCAGACGCTTTATCGAGAGCTCCGATAAATGTCTTAAGTATCCATCTTAGTTCCTCTACTTCCAATACTACTAGTAATTTGGATCCAACTAGTAGTAGTACTAGTCAAAATTCTACCGGTAGTAGTAATAGTACAACATCCTCTAGGGACACTGTTGAAGGCCGATTACGTCCCCCAGGTCCTAGAGCCCTATATTCAGTCTTCACCATAGAAGACGTAAGAAAGTCTCAGAGGGAAGATCCTTTCGCTTCCCCAATTATTAATTCCTTGCAAGGACCTAACCCAGTTAGGAATAAAATGTTTGAAATAAAGAATGATCTTCTTTATAGAAGACCATACAGGAATCATCCTGAAAAGATTTATTTACCTCCTCGATTAAGGCTAGAAGCTATGAGGTTGTTACACGACCACCCTTTATCAGCTCACAGGGGCAAAGATAAGACCCTTAGTAAGGTTACATATAGATATTGGTGGCCCACTGTAATTAGTGACGTCCAGGATTATGTCCGAGGTTGCTCTTTATGCCAACAATTTAAGGCTAGAAATAGGAAAAAGCCAGGGCTAATGCAACCCTCAGAAATAACTAGTCCTTGGGACCAAATAAGTGTCGACATTATGGGACCTTTCCCTTCTAGTAGACACCACTACAAATATCTAATAGTTTTTGTCGATTACATGACAAAATTCGTGGAAATGATACCACTAAAAACTATTACTGCTAAGACCTGTGTTCAGGCATTTAAGTCTATTATCACTAGGTGGGGAGCTCCTAAAGCTATTCTTAGTGATAGAGGGGTTCAGTTTACTTCAAAACTTTGGCTGCAGACGTGCAGAGCATTTAAAATAAACCCAAAGTTTACCACCCCCTATACTCCTAAGGGAAATCCCACCGAAAGAGTTAATAGAGTAATAGGCGAACTAATCTCGTTTTATGTAGGGAATCACCATGATAGATGGGATGAATCCCTTGACCTTCTTCAATTCGCTATAAATTCCGCACCCCATGAAACAACGGGCAGATCCCCGTTTTTCTTGAATTTAGGGCGGGAGCCACGTCTCCCTTGGGATTTAGATATTGAGGAACCCATTCAGGACAATGATGACCCCAGTCGTGATAAGGCTTTGAAGGTTCTTAAGGAACAATTAGCATTCAGCAATGAATTGTCCAAGTTAGCAAAGGCCCACCAGAAAAAATACTACGACCTCCGCCATGACCCGTTAGAGTTTGTGGTAGGAACCTTAGTATGGATGGAAACTCATCCTTTATCCAGTACGACAGGTCAGCTCATGAAAAAGCTTAGTCCTAAATGGGCAAGTCCCTTCAAGATAGTTGCAAAGCACTCTCCCGTTGTTTACGAGTTAGAAGACGCTAACTCTGGGCAGAACGTAGGGAAAGTTAACCTAGAACATCTTAAACTTTATTGGACTAACGTAGCTGTCTTCGAAAACGCCGAAAATACCCCCGTTTCTCAATCCGAAGTCGCTGATGAAATCGAAGGTAGTCCTCCTACGAATGGTGGAAGCATGCACCACCAATCTGCGGAGACTTCTTCAACTACTTCATCTGAATCATCATCATCTTCTACGTCACCGTCACCGCAGGACGGTCAGGAAAGCAATCAACCGATTATTCCTGGTATTCTAGATGTCCCTCAAGCCTCGACATCAAGTACAGTAGAAGATCAAGCAGCGGACCAACCGATCCCTCCTGCAGTTCGGGATGATTCACATCGACCTACAGATTCTGATAGTGAACCGGGCATGGCCCTTTTTGAAGACCCTCCTCTCCTCCTTTTTACCTATCATGATATGAGGGCTTTTCAGCTCGATCATCCCTCAAACGATAGTCCGCCTTCTGCGGCAGGGGAGGCTTCCCCGTCTGATCAAGAATCAGTCGAGGAACTAGAGCTACATAAGTCAACGTCCAGTTTTTCAGAAGAAATTCGAACACCGGAAGACAAATCAACGTCTTCTGAACAATCAGTCACGGAACCGGCGCTACAGCATTCTCCCTCTTCTGGTTTTTCGGAGGAAATAGTACCTCCTGAACCGATTTCTACTCTTTCGGAGGAAATATCAACCCCTGAACAGCCTCCACACTCACAATCCCAATCACAGCATGTGTCTGACAGTTCGTCGACCACGTTGTCGGAATCAATGAGAACTCCTCGTTTAAATAGGGCTACATTACCCGATATTTATCTAGAACCTTTTAAAAGGGGATGGCGACGAGAGGTATGTAAGAGGGCGACGATTCAGCCCGGAGGTAATGAAGTAGACATCTACTACCGACCTCCCAATAACCAAAGGTTAAGGTCACCTTATGAGGTCCAAGTTTACCTTAACAATAATAAGATCACGAACCTAAAAAGGGAATATTTCTGTTTCTCCCGAGAGCCAATCTGTTTTCCCATGGGAGTTTATCTCCCAAGCTAATAAGAGAAAGTACTAATATCTTTAACTTTTAGATGGCTGAAGGAGGATACGAACGTCCAATTTATTTTGAACCCCCTCAGGGTATGTCCCATACGCCAATCCCCTGCTCTCGAAATAGTACAACAAATCTCGACAGATCCTTGGAAGTCCTTGAGAAGTTCCAAGGCTCGCTGAGCTTTTTGAAATGCAGATTATGTGGACAGGAAGGACACAAAGATATCGACTGTTACGTTCCTCCTGAACATTTGATATTCCTAAAGACTGCGACAGAACCAAAAAAAGTACACGATGAAATCATAGTACACTGCACCGAGTGCAAGAACGAAGGGCATATTGCCCGAGAGTACGACTGGGTGAACAATCCGGTCAAGGATAAGGAAGAAAAGGGGATAAGGGAACCAGTTTCGACAGCCGCCAAGTTGGAAGAACAGGAACCAAATTCGGGACCAGTCCTGCCATGCAGACGAGGCGGATAAGCTCCGTTGGGAACGATTTGGACGAATGGGGTGGACCCCGAAATTACCTCCAAAAATACTAGTTCCATCGAAGGTTGAAGGGGCTAAACACCCTCTGGTTTGGAATACCATAGTCTGCAAACAATGCAGAAAAACGGGCCAGCACGTTGTATCAGATTGTCCCGGAAAGAGGAGCAGGGCGGCTGAGACACGACGAGAAGCCCGAAGACTGGCCCGATTGGCCGATAAACATGCAAAACAAGACAACCAGCAATAAACTTTTTGTGATAATTCAAGACTCAATTAACCCCTGCAAAAACATTAAAGGTTCCTCGGGGTAACCTTCTATTTTTTACTTATTATTATCTTCTTTGATATAAAGAGTTCCTAAAGAGGGGGGATGTAGCATGGCTGCCAGATTCATGGAGGTTCTCCTCCTTGGATCTGGCAGGGTGTTATACCTCCATGTTACATTCTCCTCCGATCTATTACTGTGATTTTTAGTTAGTTAGTCAGCCAGTCGAGACTCGGCTCTTGGAGAGAGTAGTCATTTTGATTAAGTTAAATAGTCGAAGTTAGGCTATTGCGGGTTTATCCCGTTTGTATTAACTAGATAATAAAAGTTTTAGAAGACTTAGTTTCTTCTAGTTTGGATATTAAAGTAAGTTGTCTTTATTTTCTCTTTATGGCCCTCGGGAGCATCCCCTTTTAATTTAAATAATCACTACCGAGGGTTACACTATTTTCTGTATAACAGACAATTTCTCGTTGACACAAGTGGTCTCTGTTAGATCACGCAATATTATTTTACTATGGGACACTTTTTCAAATTCTCTGTCAATGAGATGAGAAAAATTACCAACACAGGCAGTCCATTTTTTTTGAAATATTTAGCAAATCTTCCTTGTTTTTACTCTCAATTTCTTCAGTTTCCAAGTCACTAATTGGAATAGCTGCAATTGCACAGGATTTTGAAGATTTACCTTCACCTAAATCTTTCTTTAAAATGGGGGATTCAGACTCAGTTGATAATTCTAGTTCTTTGTAAACGGTTCTAAGAATTTCCAAATCGCCACTATGTCTAATATTTGGTAAAGTACAAGTAAGATTTGTTTCATCAAGTACTTGTGCTTTGTTTCCAATTTCAGACTGACATAGATGACATACTTGAAGATGGCTCTGCCTTTTCTAACCCTACACCCTTAAAGCCCTTCGTATTAGAACTACTTGGTTCACATGAATCTTCGTGACTCAGAGGTATATCAATATCAGTAGCTTCATTTTTTACGTCATTTTGCACCGTCAAATGCATTTGAACTTGCTCCAACCGTTTTAATTGTAACGATCTTACCTCTATGACAAGCTGCATCGAGAGGTTTCCTATAGGCATTGTTAAAAACTCAAACATTCTACTTTAACACGATAACTTCTCCTCGAACTCATTTTTATTTAGTCGCTTTGAGATAAGTATTATGTAAAGAAACTGTAACATTACTGAAACAAACAAGAAATAAAGAGCTAAAGCAATAACAAAATACAATGCCGATGTGAGTTAAGAGATTCACGAAAGCGACGGTGCTTCTCACTCAGAAATATGGAAAAAACATATGCCTCCGCTTTCCCCCGCAGTGTATCTCAGCTCAGTAGTCTTTCCCGGGGGAAAAGGGCCGAAAGCTCGAAACCGTCGAAACGCGCCTACACTCGCATGATCATAAAGTAGAAAGGCCAGACAGAATTTAGAGTAACAAAAATTCAGTTTGGGATAAATTCAGAAATCGTATTAAAAGAGCTTCCCTACAAATTAACTACAAGAGCCCAACAGACAAGAACATAAAATTTTCGTTTTGCCAAGTGAGCGGCAATTTGCCAACTCTAACAAATTTTTAACGGGGGATCCTCCCCCATACCCCCCAAGAGATCGCCCCTGCCTATTCTGAATGTATGATAAACGTCAGAAATACGACACTGCTTTTAAAGCCACGAAACAGAATGAGGGATGTCATTTTAGTAAAGCGACATTTTACTCGAAATAAGCGTTCTAATCTGTTCCACCCTGAATAATTAAATTTCTGCAAGCTTATATTCCACCCTGAATAATTAAAATTCTGCAAGCTCATATTATATGAGTTCGTCTTAACTATTTGATATGGATAAGTTTTTACGAGAACAGATTCGATACAATTTCATGCATGAATATCTCAGCTCCCTTTACCTCGAATCGTCGCATTTATACCCGTTTTTGTTGTAAAATTTCGAATCATAACAAATATTTGAACTATGTAATTAAAATTTCGAATCATAACAAATATTTGAACTATGTAATTAAAACCAAATTTCTCATTTCGATTAAAGTTATTTTCTAATTGCAAAACATAATATTTTCAAATTTCTGGCCCTTTGTTAGTTTGAAACTATAAACTTTTTCGCCAAGGATTGTGTATAAACGCAGATTTTAATCGTCCAATTTCTAAAAATAATGGAATGAGTTTTAACTAAATCTTAACTTTCTGTTAGGGAATGGTAGGAAAATACATTACCCTGTATAAAAGCACACTATGCAAGATATTTTCGTTGAAACCGCATGAAAGTAGCCGATAAATTCAAGATAATTATAAAAATTTTCAAGCTATTTCATTGTCATCATTTAACCTTAGGCTTAGCAAGACAAAAAGTAGCCCTAAAATGTTTTAAAAAATTGCGTGACCTTAATTTGAGAACCAAATTGGTGAAATTGAGCGCGAGGTTTGAAAATTGTAGCACGTGCTGACGCGTGGTTTAAAAATAATTTATTTTGAAACCTACATAAAAAGGCCAACTTAACTTTTCACTACGAGAAGTGAAATACTATACCATTTCAGCCTTTACCACTGCTGTAAAGTTTGGTTGTGAAAAAAGTGTACCCCCTTGGTCACGAAATCTTGGGTCGGATTAAGTATAAATAGAAAATCACTGACGGGATTTTCTAAATTTTATCTTATATTTTGCATATCGATAAACGAGCTTTACCTGTTGGTAAAATTTTGAAAAGCGTTTCTATGAAACGTCGAACAAATCACGTGCCAATTTTCTTTGATTATGAGGAAGCTATCACTATTTCTAATCCAATCATAAAAGAAACTACAAGTTTACAGTTCCTAATGATCGACTGGAAAGTAAGAAAATTTTAGCGTTGCTATGTATTTGGTTTGATCCGTTCATTCTTGGTAGGATTCTTTTCTTATAATAGTTTTACCGAATTTTCAATCTCAAATACAGAAAATATAAACAATCGTAAGTTTTAGAGATAACCCGCAGGTCATAAACCTAATTAAACCTTAACTTTTGTAGCAAATATTAGAGATGGGCCGATACCAGTTTAAACCGATACCGATATATCGGATTAGCCAAATATCGGTACCAATACCCATATATCCGTTTAGCCAAATATCGGTACCGATACCGATATATCGGTTTAGTCAAATATCGGTACCAATACCCATATATCCGTTTAGCCAAATATCGGTACCGATACCGATACATCGGTTTAGTCAAATATCGGTACCAATACCCATATATCCGTTTAGCCAAATATCGGTACCGATACCGATACATCGGTTTAGTCAAATATCGGTACCAATACCCATATATCCGTTTAGCCAAATATCGGTACCGATACCGATTTATCGGTTTAGTCAAATATCGGTACCAATACCCATATATCCGTTTAGCCAAATATCGGTACCGATACCGATATCGGTTTTGATCCATCTCTCACAAATATCATTGATTTTGCAATGAATAATGTTAAAACATGCGGTTTTGTAACGAAGTAATTTTTGTAACCACGTTTAGAAGATTGAGGTCAGGGGAGTTCCTTCAAAATGTTTACTTCTAATGACGATTACGTCAAGAAGAGGAATTTCTCTTTATGTCCTTGTCTGTAGGGGTTTGTATTGCTAATCAGGGCAAAACTTAACACCTTCTCAACAAACTTAATTAAAATGAAGACTGAAGGAACAGCTATTAATACAAGAACTGTCTCAGTAGACAAAATTGGAATGACCGAAGTCCCAGATATTAAAATTTTTAAGTTTAATGACATGATTATAAACATCAATTATTTTAAAAAAAATGCTAATCTTCGTTTTCTTTCACCAAAATTCCATTTGGCCAAAATATTTTATCGAGAAAATTTTCAATATTGTCGAGAGAGCACGTGCTAGGACTGAGTATTAACAAAAGTACCATAAAGGGGTAATTATGGTATTAATTTTAAGCCACTTTTTTATTTTGAAAATGAAGGATAAAATTTAATCTTTCATTATGATTTTCGGTTCTGCGTCCTCACTTACTATGCGACTATCGTTCCAATGGCTCCCACTTTTTCTATCGACGACCCAAAAGGATTAATAAATCGATCATTAAAATTTGAATAAAATACATTGAAAACCCTTTGATATAATATCGTATATCTTGAGAACTATCAGTTTTAAAAGTTGCTGCTAAATTAATTTTGGTATGACGACCACTAGCTGTTTTACTAGGAACATACTGAAGACAGTGTATGGCAAACGTTGCTCACGAAAAACGTAAGTGAATACAGACTAATGACAAGCTGTCTATGTTTTTCATTACTGGACTTGCTTCCCACTATCTCAAGACGTATTTAAAACAAATATATTTTTTGAAATAACCCTTATATCCCTTTAAATAACCCTAAAGTATTTTCCAAGGACTGCGATGACCGCTTGGGGTACGTGTAAACGATGTTGCATGTGTTTGTTATATACAAATTCCTTCACACGAATCCTTCCCAAAATAATGCAAAATTTCATAATAAAATATTTTGGGCAAATGGAATTTTGGTTAATTTAATATCTGGACTTCGGTCATTTCATTTTCTTCTCTTATCGTTTACTTTTGTTTGTCTTTGTCCACAAAGACAGTTTTTTATAAATACATACATCGCCCTTGCTAATTACTACCTGGTATTATCTATCATTCGATATTGCTAACATAGACCAAAATAATTTTGCGATATTCCGTGTGGTTTCCAATGTTCTAAGGTTGTACAATTCCCAAGGTTATGCAGTGTGTCGCATGCACTATAAAGTTACAAAGAGTGCCACATAAATTTGAGAAATGTCTGCCCCATTCAATACTTGCGCGATACAGTGACCATGGCACTTTAAGGTGCTATTTCTAGTTTAGCATACATTTTTTCTCCATTCCTAAATCGTAGAAAATATGTCTTTAGCCTACCTTTTGTTTCTCAAACTTGTGGCGATTGAGAGCTTCAATAGTTTGAAGCGCTACACACTTTCTCTCTTGAAGCAGGCAGTTTTAAAGCTATATAATTAGCATCGGTTATACGAGAAAGAATCGCAGCATTGTATAGGAAACCCTGGTTGCAAAAGTCTTGTCTATTTACATGTATAGGCATACAATCTGGTTCTGATGTTGTAAGACTAGTGAAAATCAGGACCGATATACACTCAATCCTCACAATGTTCTTATAAATACAAAGTTTGAAAAAATATTCTAACTAATGCGGGTGTCCATTTAAAATATAGCGAGTGTCCACTTAAAATATCGCCAGTGTCCACTTAAACTATCGCGATTGTTCATTTAAAATATCACTATTGTCCATTAAATTTTGTAAAGCGTCCAGTTCAGAATTTCCAGGCTACTGGTAAGCCAAGAAGCTGGACAGAGAAAGGCTAGCAGTTCAGTTTGAATTAGTACTTGACCATCTTAGCTGATGTAGAAGGGCTCATAATCACAACATGGCACTGAAGTTAAAGCTGCGAAAAGGAAGCAACTTTTCCCACCCCAATCATTTCAAACATTATTCACACATCCTGTAACGTCCTGGTGAATACGTACTATATAAAAGTCTCAAAATGTTAAGTCACTAATCTTTTAGATTGGTCAAACTAAACATTAGATTTTTACCTCATTTTATTTTTGTTGTTTAATACCAAACACCGCAAAACGCCATTAAAATTATTTTCTTGATAAAACAAGGCATGAATAGTTGGTTTTATAAAATAAAACTAGTGGTCTTGGCCATCTTGTTCGAATGTTGCTCGGTCTCTAAGTCACGTGACTTAGATGTATTGCGGGGTAGCATTTCCGTTTCCAAAAACATTTAGGGGCAGCCGCCAGTCGCTCTAAGCCTTGGTTATGGAATTTGTGGAAGGCGCCACATCAAGCAAGTAAGATTATCTTTATTAATTATAATTCTTAATTTAACAGCGATTTATAGTGTTCGGCGTTTGGACAAGATAATCCACAGAATTTAGGTTAATCAGTTATTCATGAATAATAATCAGATAATTATTCGTGATTACATTGCATTTATCATAGACTTCCCGTGGATAATTTCAAATTATGAATAAAGATAAAACAAACAGATATTATCCTATCCAAATGCCGACCACTAGCGATTTACATGTATTTTGTATTTAACATAATCATAATTCAGTAGATGTATGCAGAGAATGAAAAAGGGCAAAGTTATTGCAGTGAACAAAAAAATACTACTTCCTAAAGGCAACTGGACCAAGCAGTTGAAGATGATACCTGAAATTTTTAAAGAGAATGCCATTACTATACATCACGCGAATTTAAAGGCAAAAAAACATTTAACATTAGGCTAGAGGATGTTTAAGGCAAGCAAAGTCTCCGAGGTATTTTTAAGTCCAGGTGAAAAGCCACGCTCATTAAGAGATAGTTTGACCATAGATGATATATCAAACTGTTCAGTTTACATTAAAAGTAAAGTTGAAGGATCCTTTTCTATAAGCACGAAATACAACGTTGCGATAATATTAAATACCGACACGGGGCTCGTAAAATCAGCTTGGTGTGGCTGCAAAGTTGGGGAAGGAGGAGCGTGTAAACACGTGGGTGCTGTTTTGTGGTTCATTTTGGACTGTAAACGTGAGGGTAAATTATTTCTGCCAGATGATCAAGCCTGCACGCAAAAGTCGAGAACATGGAGTGCCCCAAGTGAACATAAAGTCTTGTCTAAAAGAATTTTCAATGAGCTTGATTTCATACGTCATAGGCCAGGAAAGAGTAGTGAGTTGCTTAGGGAAAGATGCAAGAAACAACAAGAGTTCAACTCATTAGATAACCAAGGAAATGACAATGATGTGAATATCATGCAGGAAAGAATTAAAAATACTGTCGCGAAATTAGAAGCTGGCAAAAAGCGCTCAATGTTGTGTAAAATTCAACAAGAAAACAATTTTGCTCCAGCTATTTGCTCATTGGCTAAGGATTGCACATTAGCTACAGAACACTCAAGAGCAACTACTCAAGAGCAACTAGTCATGCTGCAGATCGCACTTCCTCTGAGGTTGCATGAAATTGACCAAAGTGTCAAACCATTTTTAGAGAGAGCCATGTCCCTAGCACCTGACACTATTAAACTTGTTTTGAACACAGCCATTGTATTAGAAAGAGATACTCGTGAACAATCAAATTGCCTCCTGTGGAAAAGTGAACGGAAACCCAGGATTACCGCCTCAAAATTTGGTTTAATATGTAAAAGAAGGAAAGAAGTCCTTAAAAGCGTATTCAATGGTGCAGATTTATCAAACAACAAGTATGCTCATGAAGGACTTAGAAATGAAAGCATTGCAACAAGCAAATACAAAATGATACGGAAAAATGTATCCACTTTCTCAGTAGGACTCTGTGTAAATCCAACACTTCCAATGTTAGGTGCTTCTCCAGACAGATTGGTGCACTAAGAAAATGAAGGTTTTGGTTTGCTGGAAATAAAAACCTTGGCGAAATGCAAAGAGCTTGGAATAAGCATAGAAGAGGCTGTAAAAACCAAAGAACCCACGATAAGGTTTCTGAAAATGGATGACAATGGAGTACCAGCGCTTGATCCCAACCACAATTTTTTTTATCAAATCCAAGGGCAGCTAGCCTTAACTGGTCTGCCTTGGTGTGATCTGTTAGTCGACTGTGGTAATAGTCAACCATTTTGTGAAAGGCTTTTTTACGATAGTCTCTTTTGATACCAAAGTTGTTCCTAAACTTCTGACATTCTACACTGATCATGGCCTTCCTTACTTAGAAAACAATATGTAAAGCTCAACTGTGATATTTTAACCTCAAGTACAAGTTTTATTTCAAATTCGATTAAAATGTTTCGAAAATATTAACAATTTTTTACCTCTCCGAGTGACGTATGTACGAGTATCCTTTTTGACTGGGCAACTTGTTGGTTTCCCTATTTGTTTCCTTGTCATGTCACTATTCTATGCACATGATTTATTTTTAATGAAACTTAGTTAAAATAGGCAGGTATTATTCTTCTCTCTGCAATTATACTTTTCTGCCTGTTGTTGTGGAAGACGAAGGACAAGATTGAGTTAAAAAAGGATAGAAAATTTCATATTTCGGATGTAATTCTCTTGCTTATGGAAGTGATTTTGATTTTTTTCTTAAAATGTATTGAATTGAATTTCAAAAGTAATGTAATTGTCTTCTTGATATAACATTGTTTAACATCAGAAAATGTCATTTTAGCTTTCAGTACAGTATCTAAAAACAACATATGGAAATTCTTGTGCGGTTCTTGGCTAATCGGAGCTCTTCTTGTGACCTTCGAAATGTCAGGATACGTGAAAACTAATTTCACTCTTAAAGAATATTTGGTTGTTCATAGCTTAAGCGATGTTTTAAACATGACCAGTAAACGGATACATCTAAATTTTCAATATTTCTTTTCTGAGACCATATTTTTTTGCAACTTGGAATTACCAGTGAGATAAAAAATAAAAAACAGAAACCAAATATGCTTTGATAACATGTGTGTTAATGTTTGAAATTCTAGCCCACGAACGCGTACGAGTACTTTGATCCACAAAGCACAATCTGCAGGTTTAGTATAATGACAGACGACGCCATTGAAGTGCTTGGATACGAATACGATCCGGCCATCGAGAATAAAGCGTGTTTCAGCTTAACTACCAAGAATGAACTTCACGATTTAATGGAGGCTGAATACAAGTGCAAGGGAAAACAGCAGTTGGACTTTTACATAGGGGCTCACAGTTACCGGAGTGAATATTCTTACCTTTACATCAAGTCCTTTCGCGTCAGACAAGATATCAAGGAATTATTGATCCGATCGTAAGTGTTTCTCATGAGAGAAAGAAACACTGTTTGTGTCAGGTGTAACAGCACTATTGTAAAATGTAGGTTAAGAAACTTCGGATACAATTGCATATTTTTCTATGTAGAATTAGAAGAAAAAATTCCATATTTCTTTGGTTTTAGTCTATTTATTTTATATCTTGGTTCAACTACATCTCCCAGAAAAAAAATGGTCTCATGTGACACAAAGTCGTATATGAGAAATTTCTGGACTGTTACAAAGGGCCAATATTTTGGCAAAGATTCAACAAGGCTCATAGTGACAATATTTATACATGTTCGACTTCCACCTTGTTCTAGGACGTTTCCAAACTAAATAGTTTTCGGGTGCACCATCTGGCGACCAAGTTAGCCTCCTAGTAGATTTAAGTGTGTTTTGGCGTTTGTTATGTGTAAATAGCTTCATTCTTATGGTATGTTAAAAGTTCAATTAGTAAATATTACTTAATATTGGAGATACACCGAAAAAACTATCGAAAATTGCACAAAATGAGTCATTTTTGATCAATGATTACTCGTAAACGCGCAAGTGAATTGCGACGCACTTTTCTTTAAAATGTAGTACAAATGTCATACTATAGCAATACCCAGAAGGATATTTGCGGTTTTGGCTGGTCTCTTAACATCATATAACATTTGATTAGGCGCTGCACCTAGCTGGGGGGCTTATCAGCGACCCCTTAAAACGTCTAGCATCACTGTACCCATGGAACCTGCGAAACCACCGTCAAGGCACGCGGGCTACAGCCAGCGGACGCGACAAACGCCCTTGAAGCAGGTGACGAGAACGCTACACCGTCGGCGGCGAGCCCAGCCAAGAGCAGGTCGGTGACAGGGCAGGATTAAGGCAGAAGAAGGCTCTAGGGGACGGGGGATTTCCCTCCGAGCGCAGCAGTGCCATACGGCCCAAGAATGTATCCGCGACCCCCAGAGGGTTGCCAAGAGATGGCGAACCCAAGGAACCATCCCAACCGGCACACCGAACTCAGGCCTCCGCCACGACAAGGCCTTTTGCTCTACTTCAACGACAAGGGGCGACGACCCCAAGGGAGCGGGAGGGGGGTGGTATCTTAACAGTTGGTATTCCCAAGTCTAAAAGGAAGAGGAGTGAAATATGCAAAACGTTAAACGACGCACTTACAAAAGATATAGCACCTTTATGCCAACAATAAGTTCAACACCATAATTCAAGATGAAAATGAATATGGTTTTTAAACTGACAGTACATATTGGTATGATAAAGCTAAGTACAATCGAAATTCGGCAGAAATCATATATCTTCTATTTTATGTTCTTGCAAGTGTACAATTTCAGTAGAATTGCTGGGTTCGGGAATATCCACTGTTATGGTCTTATCATACCAACATGTAATCCAAGTTTAATAAACATATTCTGTTTCATCTAGAATTTTAATGTTGCACTTTTTGTTGGCATAAAGATGCTGTTTGTTTGGTAAGTGCGTCGTTTAACGTTTTGCATATTTCGTTCCTCTTTTTTTAGACTTTGGAACACCAACTTTTAGAAGACCAACCAAAACCGAAAATATCCTTCTGGACATTTCTATAGTATGACATTTGCACTACATTTTAATTTAAAGCCCGTCGCAATTCACTTGCGCGGTTAAGAGTAATCATTGATCAAAAATGACTCATTTTGTACAATTTTCGATAGTTTTTTCTCTGTATCTCCAATATTAAGTAATATTTACTAAAAGAACTTTTAACATGCCATAAGAATGAAGCTCTTTACACATTACAAACGTGAAAACACACTTAAAACTTAACATACCATATGAATGAAGCTCTTTACACATTACAAACGTTAAAACACACTTAAAACTTTTATGAGGCTTAGTTGGCCGCCAGATGGTGCACCCGAAAACCATTTAGTTTGGCAACATCCTAGAACTCAGTGGAAGTCAAACATATATAAATATTGTCACAATGAGCCTTGTGGAATTTTTGCCAAATATCGGTCCTTTATAACATGGTGTTCTGGTCTTATAATTCGTTAGAAAATCGGAATTTAGGAAAGTATCTCTTAACATCGTACAGAAAGAGGGGTCAATCATACACGAAATCCCGTACACTAAACGCGAAATCCAGTTTAAATATTTCGAAATCAATAACAGAATCAGAAATCCGGAAAGAAATCAAACCTATTTTTGCTCATTTCAGAATCTCATGGAAAATCCGAAATCAGTAACGAAATCACAAAATCAGCTAAGAAATCATAAAATAAATAAAGAAATCAGAAGCAAAATAAAAAAATCAGCAAAGAAATTGCAAAATCCGTTACAAAATTCACGAAATCAAGAATAAATATAAATAAATCACAAAATCCGTTGAAATCACAGAATAAATCTCAAAATCCAAGGAAATCACGAGAAATACCCCAAAATCCAACGAAATCAAAAGAAATATCGCAAAATCCGACCAAATCATGGGGAAAATCGCAAATATCCGACGAAATCACGGGGTAAATCTCAAAATCCTATGAAAAAACGTTGTATTTTATCGAATTTTGAAATCGAGCAAAATCCGACGAAATAAAATGAAATCCAACGAAATCGGAAGAAATCAAATTGGATTTAGAAATCTCGTACAATTTTTCCAAAACGTCCAACCCCTAGGTTCAAGCACTTAAAAGCGTCAAGAAAACGATGATGTTATTTCAGTTTGACCACTAGTCTTTTTTATCATAAACATGATATTCGAAGCTTTAGGAGCTCTAACTATGGCAATTATCTCGTATAGTTGTTAAACTCTGGTTACAAATAAGAAACTTTATGATTATATTCATAGTTATTGCTTAAAGAAATATCAAATATAATCACGGTTTGCAGTGGCGCTGAAAGAATTGAGCACGTTTAGCAGAAAGACCAGCTTCGAAAGATGACTTTTTTCATGTATTTTTGACTAAAATCTCTCAGAATTTGTCAGCTAGATATGGGGCTTTGCTTATGACATTGACTTTACCAACATTTTATAAGGAATGAGGATGGGCGCTATAGCAAGTGAAAAACCATAAGAGGTGTGCGGTTAACCGTTTCAATCAAACAATTCGATCGAATACCGAACCGAATAATTCGATCCCGTATTCGATAAGCCCATTTTCAATATTCGATACGAATATCGAATACCGAACTGACCACTCGGTTAAAGTTCGACTACCATAAATTTAGATCCTTGGCACTAGAGAGACCTACCTTATTTTAAAAAATAGCATCCCAAAAATTTTATTTGTCTCCCATCAAAAACTACCACCAAGTGCCTAGCAACATTTTAAGAAATACTTGGCCACCAATGAGGAGAGGTCATTTGAAGTGAAGGAGCTTCAAAACGTTTTTCTCCTTGCTTTGTATTAATTTTAGGGTTACTACCCGATAAATCGCGAAAAGTTAAGCCTAGTATTTGCGAGTATTAGGGTTAACTATTCGCGACTAATATGTTAGTAAAAAATTTCCCAAGGCCAAACTATTCGGTATTCAATTTGGAATAAGGTATTCGATTCGGTATTTGATAAGGAACTTTTTTGGTATTCGGTAACCGGTTTGATACCCAAAAAGTGGTATTCGCACACTCCTAGAGATTAGGATCTAGTGTAGAACGGTCACTTATAATTTCAAATCATTGTTTAATGGTATTAACGTGAGTAGTGTAGTGAACGATGTGTTTTCCCTGCACTCATATAAACGGGTCGAAACTAAATTGCCCTCTTTGAAATGCAAAGTTCTAGTTCATGGCCAGAAATCTCAATGTATTTTTTGGATTAAAGGACATATAAATAGTGTGAAATAAAGATTTAATTTCAAAATCCGCAGGGTTCTGAATATAATGGAGCGCAATTTTATCCACTATAAATCAATTCCGAAGAAAGTTATTTACGAGATGTCAAGATGGAGACGACCTGTGGAGGAAACTTTACCTTCGACAATCGAAGTAGTCAGTGGATCTTTTCTCTTGTGACTAATGGGTCTTGCTATTGCATCGTTCGTTCTCTTCGGAGAAATGATTTCTATCAACAAAGAGTAACATTTAGAATATATTGGTATGAAACAAATCGGCTGCGATTAGAAAATCCAAAGTTCTACATTCACAATTATTACTGTGAATACGTGAAAATACTACAAGGCTACAGGACAGTAATTGATATTTGCAACTTTTTGTTAAGTTAGAAGGGCTTCTCACTGTTGTAACGTACAGTACAATGTGCAGATCCCTTGTCGTTTTCCCTCCTAATTTGACTGCTGTGGTCAAATCGAAATCAATAAGCATCAAAAGGTTTAAATTTGAAGTAGAGGTGTGCGGTTAACAGTTTCAATCGAATACCGAACTGAATAATTCGATAAGCCCATTTGCACTATTCGATACGAATATCGTATACCGAACTGACTATTCGGTTAAATCGACTACCATAAATTTAGGTCATCTGAACTAGAGACACCCACCTTATTTTTTAAAATATCATCCCAGTTTTATTTGTCTCCCATCAAAAACTATCAGCAGGTGCCCATGAAAATTTTAAGAAATACTTGGCCACCAATGAGGAGAGGCATTTTGAAATTTAGGAGCTTCTTAATGTTTTTCTCCTTGCTTAATATTAACTATTCGCGAATATTAGTGTTACTACCCGAATAATCGCGATTAGTTAAGCCTAGTATTCGAAAGTAATAGGCTTAACTATTCGCGAATACTTGGCTTAACTATTGTCGATTAATGGCTTAGTAATATTTTACCATGGCATAACTAGTTGGTATTCGATTTGGAATAAACTATTCGATTCGGTATTTGATAAGAAAATATTTTTGGTATTCGGTAACCGGTTTGAGACCAAGCAGTTAGAACAATTTTAAACAGAAATATACCGCCATCTAACACTAATCGTAAAAGATTGACAGTATCTATTTTATTTAAGAAAAAAGAAAAGAGGCGGTATGCTTCAAAATGGAAAGCTTACAAACGTTGAAAATTAATTACTCGATATTGCAAGATAATTAATCTATATTTGAACTTTTTACTAACATCAGTATAAATCTTTATTCTAAGAGAGCGGTAGGTAATTTTTATAAAAAATAAAGTTGCTAAGGGTGGTTTTAGAATTCATAAAATGAATCCGACAATTGGAGAAAATACTATTGATGAAAAACACTATATTTTTCCATAGAGATAGTTTGGGAATTTTTTGAAAAACGGCCTTCATTTGAGATCGTGTATAAATAAAACTATTGGTTCATTACGTTTGGCAACCATCTTAAATGAAAAATAACAGTACAGGGTAGCCTTCCAATACTTTCATAAAGAACAATTAAGTTTAAGTATTGATTTTTATAGTTTTAAATACAATAACTTGGAAAAATCAAAATATTACCTCTCCGAGTCAAGAGGAGGACTACTACTTCAATATTATTGACCTAGATATAGAATTATTTTTTTTATAAAGTAAAATATTTACGAATTATAAAAGCAGTATTCCAAGCATAGCGAAAATACAATAAAGCAGACGACATTTACAACTAATAAAGATATGTCTTGGACACATGGAAATCAGTAAATGAAAAAAAAAACAGGAAATGAAGTGTATAAATTTTGGAGTGATATAACCTTTGTGTTTGAAAAGGCCCAATTGACTACGCCTCAACTATTAACCCTTTATTCTCATAGCTACATTCACAACTGGTTCGCAGTATAAACACTATTTTTTCGTTTCACCTCAACGATATTTTTAGTTTGCCAACATGAGTAATAACATTAAATATCACCAAAGCTGACTTGTGGTTAGACGCACTGAAAGTCACTCCGCACCATAACAAGAATGAAATATTTGAAGCTATAAACCGGTTACGATTAGCCCTTTCTTCTATTATAACATCTAAACCTGATTATTTAAACGAGTATTTAACTTTCGGCTCACTCTGAACCGTTAATGTACCTTCATTACAGACATGAACAATTGCGTGAACCTTTGGTGGAAGACCCCACCATTGGGAGGCTAGACGTCTCTCGTAACCCTAGCCGATCGCCGCGTATGTCTTAACCTTAACGATGATGATAGAGATAGAAGCCAGTAGGTACAGACTGGTGTGCATGTGGGATGGACAAAAGACAATGTGATGGTGGTGTTAAGAAGCCAGCATGTACAAACTGGTGTCCATGTGGGATGGACGAAAGACCAGAAGATGATTGTGTTTATAAGCCAGTATGTACAGACTGTTGAAAAAGTCTTTGCGCGTTGCAGTTTTCGCACATATTTTACTATATTTCAAAAACTATTAGAGCTAGCGCTCTGGAATAAAGTGCGTTATAAAAGTTTTCCATTCCTCTTTCCACAGTTGTCCTTTGCATACTTATACCGGAAACCGGAAATGTCAAAATTATCAACTTTGAAAATATGATATGGCTTCTATGCTACGAACATTCGCTTCGCGATTGTGCTTCGCTAAACGGAGCCTGGGGTTGCCTATAGCCTCCCGCGTTCAACGCAAATGTCAGGCCAATGAAAATTTTTTATTTTAGAAGCAGTAGGAGAAATAGGGAACAGAGTCATCTGGGCGCGCGTCAAAGTCCCGGACCCCCTTACTCGGGACGGTGGGATATAGAGGAAGAGGCGGGTCATAGCGACAAAGGTGAAAAGGAATTACGTATTTTTCGCCGTCCCACTCAGCAACGTCATAAAAACCTAGTTTAAGTCAGCCAATCTGAAATTTTAAACTTTTTATTACGTGTTGGAGGGAGGGGCTCTATAGGCTATGAGTCGGACTGAATTAAACGCTAACCGTTCTTTATTCCTACCTCTAAAATTAAATCTATCTTTGTTGAGGCTTAATAATAAAGCCGACCTCAACCAAAGCATGGGCAAGGTGTATTTCACAACTGACGTTCAATGCTACCGATGGAAAAGCCTAAAAATTAAATGAAAAAAAAAATGAATGCCGGTAACAGTGATCACAACTGAAAATAACAGCTAACAGCTAAAACGAACCCGAATGGTAAACACTTGAAGTTGGTCTCTCTGCGCTGCTAGTCCTGCTACTCCTTTCGTTTATTTTCTATGGCAAAAATACTAACTTTGGGAGGTATTGGGATATTAGGCCATTTTGTGTTTTAAGACTTTTTATTTTGTAGGAAAGAAAACGACCCTGTTTAACGAAACTTTGGATAATTTTTAATCTTTAGTTAAAAGTTGAAATTGATTTATAAAATTTGGACGAAAATTTTCAAATAACAAGACTTCCTTTGAGTTTCAAATTGAAAAATGCCCGTGTGGTTTATTGAAATAATTCTTACAAGAAAGACAGTCACTTTCAGTTTCAATTGTTGCTTGATATTTTATTCGACCCCCCTTCCTAGCCATTAAAGGGAGGATGAAGAGGAAAATAAAGTGATTGTTTGATTGATTTTTCTTATTATATGCACAGTGAAACATCCAGGAAATACAGTCTCCGAATGATTTTAAAATTCAAATTAGGTTCAGATTTTGATGATAATTTGAAATAAGCACCTCTGACTAATAGCTTAACGTCCTGCATTCCTGTTAAGAAAATTTCCGTTGCACGCTCTATATCTCGCGCCACGATAGTCACATCGCGAGCAACTTCTATTAAATCTCGCGATAAATTTCATTCGCCATGGAGCGTGCCACGAGAATTTTGTCAATAGGAAGGCAGGGCGTTACGAGATGGGTCGGAGGAATTGGAATTTCAAAATCATTCGGAGATATCTCTTAGATGTTTCACTATGCAGAATGGTCTTATAATTAGTAGAAGAATCAATAAAAACTATTTGATTTTTCATTTCACCCTCCCATTGAACACATTCTTAATCGTATTCTAAAAGACAGACATAAACTCTAATGAAATTAGGAGGTAAAGCATTGTAATATTAAAAATAGAGATCGCCCTGTTCGCTGGTATTTTTTTCTCCGTATGAGTAACAGCCCACGTCGTGACCGGTATTAATATTAATAACCTAATAATTATTGTTGACTAACTTAAAACATTGTTTTAGTGTATGGTTTCAGGCTCAGCAGGACAATTGCCCAGCCCATGCGTCCCAACTCGTTGCAAGATTTCTGGAGAACGAAGGAATTTGAAGCTTTGGATTGACCCGCTCTCTCGCCCGACTTGAACCCGATTTAGCGTTTATGTCTGTCATTTAATAAAAGATTAAAAATGTGTTTAAGGGCTGAAGAAGGTTAAGTCAAATATTAAGCTTAAATTGAAACTGAAAGTGACAGTCTTGTTTGTAATTAATAGTTCAAGAACGCAGACGGTATTTCCTGGATGTTTCACTTGCAAAATGGTCTTATAATTAGAAGAAGAATAGATAAAAAAATCACTTTATTGTCCTCTTCATCCTCTCATTAAGGGCTAGGGAATGTCCATTAAAATATCAAGCAACAATTCAAGCTGAAATGACTGTCTTGTTTGTACAAAATAATTCAATAAAGCACACGAGCATTTTTCAATTTTAAACTCGAAAGAAGTCTTGTTATTTGATAATTTTCGTCAAAATTTTATAAATATTTTTAAACTTTTAACAAGATATCAATAATGATACTAATAGTTATCCAAAATTCTTTGAAAAGGCTAGTTTTCTTTCCTACACAATAAAAGTCTTAAAACACAAAATGTCCTAATATCCTAATACCTCCCAAATTTAGTATTTTTGCCATAGAAAATAAACGAAAGGAGTAGCAGACCAGCAGCACAGAGAGACCAACTTCAAGTGTTTACCGTTCGGGTACGTCTTAGCTGTTATTTTCAGTTGTGATCATTCTTACCGGCATTCATTTTGTTTTTTTTTTCACTTAATTTTTAGGCTTTTCCATCGGTAGCTTTGAACGTCAATTGTAAAATACGTCTTTGCCCATTTTTGGTTGCGGTCGGCTTTATTATTAAGCCTCATCAGAGATAGATTTAATTTTAGAAGTAGGATTTGAGAACGGTTAGTGTTTAATTCAGTCCGACTCATTGCCCAGTATAGAGCCCTCCCTCTAACGCGTAATGAAAAGTTTAAATTTTCAGAATGCTCTATTAAATTACGTTTTGCTGACGTTGCTAACGGTATCGGCGAAAAATTTGTTATTCCTTTTTACCTTTGACACGCCTCTTCTTTCATACCCCTCCTTTCCGTGGAAGGGGGTCCGGAAATTTGACGCGCTCCTAGATTACTCTATTCTCTATTCCCACTTCTAAAATTAAATCTATCAATGGCCTCACATTTGCGCTAAACGCGGGATGCTATAGCCAACCTCAGGTTCCGTTTAGCGGAGCTCAATCGCGTAGCGAACATTCCTAGCATAGAAGCCCTCTCCTCTGAAGTTGTCTCATGTATGGAATAGTCGAATTTGTCTATTTGAAGGGATCTCGTGCAGCACATATGCCATCATGAATGAGATTTTCACTGGGCTGCAATGAGTCGGGCTGAAGACCCAAACGTAATTAATGTGAGTTGTAAACATTATGATATCGTGGCCCAAATAACAATATTCTCAAACCGCTTCTCCTCTTCAAAAGACGCGAGTTTTCTCTTAAAGCGAGTGGGAAGTGGAAAATAAAGTGATTTTTTTATTGATTCTTCTACTAATCATGAGACCAGTATGCATAATGAAAAATTCAGGAAATACCTCCCATTGATTTTAATATTCATATTAGGTTAAGATTTTAAGAATAATTTCAAAAAAGGAACTCCGACCAATCGCGTAACGCCGTGCCTTTTTGTTAACAAAATTCTCGTGGCACGCTCCATGTCTCGGGCCACAATTGTCACATCCCGCAAATTTATTCAACACGGAGCGTGCCAAGAAAAAAATGTTGATAAAAAGGCAGGGCGCTACGCGATTGGTCGGAGATCCCTATTTAAAATTATCCATGAAATTTCAAACTAATTGTCGTTTTAAAATCGTTCGGTGTTATTTCCTGGATGTTTTACTATGCAGATTAGTCTTATAGATGAATCAAAAAAATTACTTTATTTTCCACTTCACGCTTTTACGTAAAATAGGTTTTTTTTATAACAAACCGAGTCCTCCGTAGCAGCCGTCGGGTACCTCTAACTGTAAATCAGTTTTTACCAACGTTCGTGACATTGGAGCCACCGCGTAATCGTACGCGCTATAATAAATTATGATTTATAGATATAGGGGTCAAATATTATTATATTAGCGTCATTTGTTTATTTACCTGTACAAGTCGTAACCCGCTGCCACGCTCGACGCTCTAGTCGGTGTATACGCGTTATCGGAAACTTTAACGTATTTCAACGTCGATGTACGCGCGTTAGTGTTCATGTCGAGCGTGGTAAACGTCGTTACTTAAAAAAAATTTATTCCGTCGTGTCGCGAACGAACGCGCAGGTCAACCGTTTTTATACCGTTTTCTATCTCCGCCACGTCATCGTCGCGCGCATTTCCCGACGCGTCATAGTCACGCGCCTTACTTCCGGGTTTGGCTCCTGTGACGTCATCGTGCTTATCTTATCTCCTATCAGTGACGTCATTGTACTTAACTTATCTTATCTTTAAAAGAATTGGCTGCCTGACGTCAGATTACGTGACCCATGACGTCAGATCACGTGGCGTATGACGTCAGATCTCGTGGCGTATGACGTTAGATCTCGTGGCGTATGACGTCAGATCACGTGGCGTATGACGTCAGATCACGTGGCGTATGACGTCAGATCTCGTGGCGTATGACGTCAGATCTCGTGGCGTATGACGTCAGATCTCGTGGCGTATGACGTCAGATCTCGTGGCGTATGACGTCAGATCACGCGCGATCACGTGACGTATGACGCAATATCACGTCACCTATGACGTCAGATCACGTGACGTATGACGTAATATCACGTGACGTATGACGTAAAATAATGGCTTCCTGCAGCCCATGTTATTCCTATGGTTGCAGCCCCCATAGGATTAATATTGTCCCAGATCTAACAATTTATATCTACTGTAAATAAATCGAAATTTTAAGTTTCTGGGGCATGCGATTTCGACCAGTTATGTCACCATGGCTCAGTCGATTTTTTCCACATTTGAAACACCATTAGATACCATAAAGAAACTGATGTTTCCAAGTTTTTAGCTTAAAAGTTTGAGAACTTTTTGAATAATGCCAATTTTTCAAAAGGACCCTTATACTAAAGGTGTCATAACGTCTGTTCTATTCACTTTTTCTTAACACAATTTTGCAGTCTTGCGCAGTTAAACAAGGGCTATTCATCGGTGAAATCACCGAGGTTGTAACACGAAACATTGTCAAGTTATTAAAAATATAAAATGAAAATTATTTTTTCAGGGGGTTCCATCCAAGGCGGGCTTTGGTCATGTGGACAAAGATATATTGGAATATTTTACCGTCGTTTTATACCTCTTGAAGAGATCTTTAATATGAGATCTTACAAAATACGTTTTCTTAGTCTGGATTTTAAAGACCAAAGTCAAATTTCTTTATTTTGTTACATTTTCAGATTTTATTTTTTTGACAATAGCAGCAATTTCAATAAAAATATATGAAGTTGAGGTAGTAAGAAGAGCACACGAGACATGCAATTCTCGAAAAAATTACTTTCAATCTTCCCTCCCCTCGGCAGTGTACAAAGGAAAACTCTCCTACTTATAAAAGCATGATTTCGGGAGCAAGGCTATAATTAAATTGCAATACGAAATCTTGAAAATTATACTTAGCAATTTGGTGATAGTGGTACTCACAATAAGTACTAAGAGTAAATAAAATTTCAGACTTTTACCTTTAACCAAAACGAAGATACTGCGTCTTAAAAAAGCCTAAGTTGATGCGAGAAAAGGGTGTTCGAAGTGCTTAATTTGACGCACCCTCTGCTGTGCACACAGATATTTTCAGTCCGAAGGAGTTGGAATAGTCTTCATGGGGCCCGATCCATAATCTTTTCCCAAATCCGCAGTCTCTACGGCCCTGGCTATAGGTTCGTACCGTATATTTACTAAGATTCTAAGAAAAAGCACCCGGCTCTTTCGATAAGCGATCTGACCAATGTCTATCTTCGAAATGAATGGATTCCTCGATGCTTTTCATGTAAGAAATGAGCTCGTACCTGTCGCGGAAAGAAACATTAAAGCGAGGGGGTAGACTCTTTGTATCTCAGTGTACATCTGAGTTTAAAAGAGTTCCGCTTTGGCAGTGCATTGAGTTCAAAGCCTTCAGAACCCACAATTCAGCTTTGACAGTACATTGAGTTCAAGACATATTGTACTTTTGACTTCTCAAGTGTCTACCCCCTCGCATTAAAGATCTTCGTAAGTGCCTTTCTCTACCTTGTTTATGCTAAAGCTCTTCGGGAAACCTTAAAGATAAACATTTCAGTAACGTTTCACAAAACATTACAATTCATATACAGGTTGTTTCAAAAAGGGTTGTAGGACCGAAATACCGTGGGTTCTATGGGTGATTTGAGTGGAAAATGTTCTATTACATTTTACCCTGAGGGTCACCGTAAAGAAGTAATGATTACAGTGTTGTACGGATGACATCTTGAATAGATTAGCATTTTCATTAACTTTGTTGCTAAAATTAAAGGGGTCATGCGTAAAACACCCTAATCATAACTAGTAATAGGTGGCGTTAAGGGTAAAATATCATGAAATATTTTCCAAGTCCAAAATCGTCAATTAACTCACTTGACTTCGGTCGTATCACCCTTTTTGGAGTACCCAGTATATTCAAAACAAATGATGTCGAATTTAGCCCAGTGAAAAATATAATGATCTTTTTAAGTATCTTTGTTATATCTTGGGCGCAGAACTTTTCCAAATTCTAACGTTTTCTCATTTCTAAATATTATTATAACCATTACTATGCGTATATATTCAACAAATTATGCCACGCTTAGCCAAAGAGTATCATAATGATATTTTTAAGTATCATTTTCACTATATCTATTGGAGATACGCTCTTATATAACTCCATTAGAGATTAAATGACTTTCTCATATTCAAATAAATTACTATGCATATATGTTCAACCGGTACACGGCAATTTGGTCTCGCCGTTATAGTCTCGCCGATTTGGTCTTGGGACAAATGGCTCCCGGGATAAATTGGTCTCAGGACAATTGGGTCTCGAGAAAATTGGGTTATGGGGTAAATGGGTCTCGGGACACTTTGGTCTCGAGACAAATTGGTCCCGGTACAATATGGTCCCGGAACAGTTGGGGCTCGGGACAAATTGGTCTCTGGACACGAAAGTCTCGTTTTAAAAAAATATCACCCCTTCAGCATTTTGTTAACCAGCCAAATTTAACCAAATCAAACCAGACCTCACCTTACCTAACCTAACCAAACCTTACCTAAAAAAACTTACCTTAACCACCCTAACCTAACCAAACCCATTCAAACCAAACCTTACCTTAACAAACCTAACATAGCCAAACCCATTCAAACCAAACCAAACGTAACCTAACCCAACCGTGTTTGGAGGTAAGAACAATATTTTGGAAAAGGTGGCAGCTAATTAATAGGAGAATATTTTGGAAAAGGTGGCAGCTAATTATTAGGAGAATATTTTGGAAAAGGTGGCAGCTAATTAATAGGAGAATATTTTGGAAAAGGTGGCAGCTAATTAATAGGAGAATATTTTGGAAAAGGTGACAACTAATTATTAGGAGAATATTTTGGAAAAGGTGGCAGCTAATTTATACGAGAATATTTTGGAAAAGATAACAGCTAATTAATAGGAGAATATTTTGGATAAAGTGGCAGCTAATTAATAGGAAAATATTTTGGAAAAGGTGGCAGCTAATTATTAGGAGAATATTTTGGGAAAGGTGCCAGCTAATTAATTGGAGAATGTTTTGGAAAAGGTGGCAGCTAATTAATAGGAGAATATTTTGGAAAATGTGGCATCTAACTAATAGGAGAATATTTTGGAAAAGATGGCAGCTAATTAATAGGAGAATATTTTGGCACAGTGGCAGTTAATTAACAGAATATTTTGGAAAAGGTGGCAATTAATTATTAGGAGCATAGTTTGGAAAATATGGCAGCTAATGAATAGGAGAATATTTTGGAAAAAGTGGAAGCTAATTAATAGGAGAATACTTTGGGAATTTGGCAGCTAATTATTAGGAGAATATTTTGGAAAACGTGGCAGCTAATTTATACGAGAATATTTTGGAAAAGTTGGCAGCTAATTAATAGGAGAATATTTTGGAAAAGGTGGCAGCTAATTAATAGGAGAATACTTTGGGAAAGGTGCCAGCTAATTAATTGGAGAATATTTTGGAAAAGGTGGCAGCTAATTAATAGGAGAATATTTTGGAAAAGGTGGCAGCTAACTAATAGGAGAATATTTTGGAAAAGATGGCAGCTAATTAATAGGAGAATATTTTGGGAAAAGTGGAAGTTAATTAACAGAATATTTTGGAAAAGGTGGCAATTAATTATTAGGAGAATAGTTTGGAAAAGGTGGCAGCTAATTATTACGAGAATATTTTGGAAAAGGTGGCAGCCAATTAATAGGAGAATATATTGGAAAACGTGGCAGCTAATTAATGGCATAATATTTTGGAAAAGGTGGCAGATAATTAATGGGAGAATATTTGGAAAAGGTGGCTTCTAATTATTAGGAGAATATTTTGAAAAATGTGGCAGCTAATTAATAGGAGAATATTATGGAAATCGTAGCAACGAATTATTGAGACCATTGTTTTGGAAAAGGTGACAACGAATTATTGGAACCTTGTTTTGGAAAAGGTGACAACGAATTTGCTTGATATCAAGATCATTTTTGATAAGAATGCAAAAACCTGGCAACTTCTACCATCTCACCGCTGATGATATCAAGATTCTGTAAAACCAGTTAAGAAAAACTGGCCCCAGAAAATCCAGTGCAAATACCTCGGTCTCATTTGATTCAGGACGCTCGAAGTTCATCACTTTTCATATGGAAAACTCCTGTAATCTTTCGTATTTTGTTGAACTACAATTAAAGATTCATGCAGGCACACAATATAATTATTACTCACGTGACGACATGATGAAAGAATAATTATATTCACTGTTTTGAAATAATCGATTATAAATTAAGCTCATCACAAGAATTATTCAGTGCCGGATTATCCACTAGGCACTGAAGGCAAGTGCCTAGAGGCTCCGAAGCCCAGCCCCCCCCGAGGGTCACTTTTAATTTCTCAGCTGTCATATCACAGTGGGATGACTAGTTTCCAATGTGCAAAGGTTGTACTGAACAGCACCTAACAAGGATCTAAGGCGTTGCAGTGTCTCGCATACACTATAAAGTTAGGAAGAGTGCCACATAAACTTGAAAAATGCATGCCAAATTCACTACTCTTGCATACAGTGACCACGACACTATTATGTGCCATTTGTAGATTAGCATACATTTTTTCTCTTCACGAGAATTGTAGCAATTACACGCAGTAAAAAATAGATCCTTGCAGTAACTAATTTAAGTATTTTCTTTGCCAAAAAACTAAATCCATCAACTTAGTAGTCTATTGAAGATGTTCCCGATGTTGCATGCATCACCCTAAATAAGTAATTACCAAATAACTAACTAAAACTAACTATCAGCGCATTACACCGTTCGCTATTACATAACCACACGTAGTTAAAATTGAACTTCTATTTTGAAATTTTGCAACTCTTTAATATGCTTGTATTAAAATGCTTCGACGCCGAGCACTGCAGTTGTTTATATAACTGCGAAGTTTGTGTTTGTTAATATCCTCAAAACCTTTTAGTTCTCGCATCAACTCAGTATTTTCTCTTGATGAGCATCGAATGTTCCCATTTAAAACCCAAAGCAGCACTTTCTCCGAAGGTTTACGCTTTTAGAAGTCGAAACATTAAGTTTACTGTCATTTAGAAAAGCTTTTAGGCTGTGATCGATAGTAGTGACACGAAACCACATTTTGAGAGCATTTTATGTATTACGATTTTTAAGGATTCGAGAGTGAATAATGACAAGGAGTATGTATACATCTATTTTAGTAAACGTTCTGACAGACTGACTGAAAACATTTAAATCTAACGTGCTTACCCTAGGTCGCCTCTTACTAGGCGATAGGAGGCGCCTCTTTAGTGGGAGCATAGGCAACTCAAATCATGGGCATGCTACTTCGCCATATAGAACGTGCAACTTGCGTAAGTGAGCGCAACATACGAGTGGGTTATGTGGTCTACTATGAGAAACTGAACGCCACGCATAAATAAGAAGGATTGCTTGTCATTGATTACTTACTTCACATGAGTGGCGCGAAAATATGGATCCCCCTGTCCCTTTTGGCCAGCGGGCTACAGGGTAATGTTAGACGTAGTTATTCTTGTTAGTGAATTAATCATGCTGATAATCACCGCCCAGCCCAAAGCACTTTACCTAGAAGTTACGATTTGCTTAAGTATTTAGTACGCTGAAATAAATACTCTTCTAAGCAAGATGATCTTGAAAAATGGCGGCCACAAAAAGTTCTACTTCTGCGCGTTTCAAACCATTTCACTCAAATTTTGTTTACCGGTTCACCATGTTTCAAAAACGGACTCTATGGCCTTTGAAGTTTAATTTATAGCAAAATTTTAAATATATACAGGGTGATTCTAAAATGGTGGTATAACCGAACTACTGCGGGTTCTATGAGCGATTTTAAGTCGAAAATGTTCTATGGCATTTTGTCATCCAGGCCACCGTTTAAAAGTTATGATAAGAATCATTTACGGATGACCCCTTAAAATTAATTAAATTAATCAAAAGCCCAGCGGGTTGAATACATTTTTAAGGGGACTCACGTGTTTAGTAATCGCGCGCGCGCGATTTACTTCCCCGTGAACTCCATAAAGAAGTCCTCCACCAATGTAAGCTTGAAAATGGGTTCAAATGGGAAGATTCATGCCGAATTGAGAAAAACCTAACCCAATGGGGAAATGCATTGAAAATTTAATAAAAAAGGACCAAATGGGAAGATTCTTGCCGGATTGAGAAAAACCTAACAAACAATCAACAAAGGTTTAATGCTTTATTTCCACTCTCTTCTGAGAATCGCAAAAAGAAGTGAAGCTTTTCAAGCAAAATTACACGTATTTTTGTTTAAAGCGGATCAAAACTTAATTTTAACAATTTGATCGTCAATGGAGTAAGAAGTTACGGAACACATGGGCTCTACTGCAATGTAACGTAAAAATTGTAAAGTCAGAAGCCAAATTAAGAAATCAACTAAATGTCAGTTTTTGGCGGTGTAGCGTGTTTTGCCTCATGGAATGAGAGTCTGACTAGATGTTCTCACATTCGATTCTCAAAACTTGATGAATCGCTGGCTTTTGTTTGCTTTCGTGGCCAGATTTAAAATACTAACTGTAAAGTCAGTTGGAATTTGGAAGGGTATTAAAGCTGCTTTAATTTTTATTGTGTTTTTGAGCTAAGCCTTGGTTTTCTTGAAAATTCAAGCTGATATTCGCCGTCGAGCGCCAACATTTAAAAATTTTGCAATGGCACGTGCAGCCTTTTACTGTGCTAAAGTCTCGTGACTACGATCTTCCCAACAATTCTTAAGCTGGGCTTTTGTTTTCGAATTTAATTAATTTTAAGGGGTCATCTGTAAATGATCCTTATCATAACTTTTAAACGGTGGCCTGGATGACAAAATGCCATAGAACATTTTCGACTTAAAATCGCTCATAGAACCCGCAGTAGTTCGGTTTAGAATCACCCTGTATTGATATATTCGTCTTTTAGGATGCCTTCATTACAAGTATGGATCTGTATGTACATTTCATGTACACGTTGTTACTTCCTCATCAAGAGCAAATAGTGACAAGGAGTATGCATAAAATAAGATAGCGCACCCTTTTTTACGTATATCTATGTAACTCAAAGTCCTGACGGACTGACTAAATGCCTGATAATTAACGCCAAGCCCAATCGCTTTACCTAGTAGGCTGAAATTTTGCTGGGACGTTAATTTCAAGGGTTAGATTAATTTTAATACAATGTTTACAGTGAAACTGTTGATTTTCTTGTGAATATTTAGAACGGTTTAAGGGCTAGAACAATTGGATTCAACATTATTACTTACCGTTTAATTAAAACTGCCCTTTATAGTAAAAAGGACAAACAACAGTGATACAACTACGCAAAATCTTTGAAATGTTACACAACCATTTGCTATGCATGTATCTGATATTCATTTTATTATGGATTTTTTCAAGAGAAAACTCAATATGAAACAAAAGCTTCTTTTCTGAAAATTCCTTGTCGAATTTACCAATTATTTCAATATAATTTAAAATATGTTTCAACTTTCTCCGAAATAAAATTTGAATTTTTAATGTATTTTTTAAAAAAATCCACATATCCAATATGATCCATCAACTTGCAACACCTCATTTTTGATCAAACAATGGCTTCTAGAGATAACAACATGGTCGAGACAAACATTTAAGCCCTACATCCGTTCTTCTATTCTGTCGAAAATAAAGCGTAATTCAACTGATCTTTATTTCGTGAAAAAATATCCCTACGTTAAAAAATTGTAATACTGCGAAACGGAACAGTAAATTTGAGCGAGTATAACATCTATAACTTTAATAGTGTTAAAAATACTTCCGTTAACTCAGGGAACAGCTCCTAGATTCCTTAAACCTTAAACGAATGAACAGCACCTTTTGGACTCAAAAGACGCTAAGCCTTGTAGATATCCATCATACTGTAACCCTCTGTAGAATAATTTAACTAAGGGGGAATCTCCCGAGGGCCATAAAAAATGAATAGAGACAACTTACTTTAAATATCCAAAAATTAGAAGACAAGTCTTCTAAAACTTTATTAATGTAAGGAAACAGGGATAAACCCAACTAGACCGTATATAAAAATAAAGACAACCGCTCAGTCCGAGATCTGACAAGAGACTGGTTTAACAGAAAAATCACCGAGTTTAGGATATGAGGAGGAGCATGTAACATGGAGGCATAACACCCTGCCAGATCCAAGGAGTAGAAACTCCAGGAATCAGGCAGCCATGTTACAATACGATGTCGTCAGTCTTAAATTTTCGATGAAAAAAAAAACTTTCTATTTTTAGGTCTTTTGAGAAGCGTAGTGCAATTTCACTGTTAAATTTTGAAAAGGGAGTCTAAACGATAGTTTCTCAAGAAAATATTTTTAGTTCTAAGATTTTTCAACACAATGCGTATTTAAATAGATTTTTAAAGCCCAGATACACGTAGAGATTGGAAACGGCTAGCGTGGTTTACCAACTGACTACATGATAAATTGATCATTCAGAGTGTTTGGGTTAATTTTCTTCTTTTCTCTTCTATTGATCACGCACGCTGACAAAATCTCCAATGTAACAACAAAGCAACAGACGATTATACCCTTAACCCAAAATTCGAAAGGCAGAGAAACGGTGTTGAAGTTTAACGACTTGTCTTTCGGTAACGAGGTCCAACAACACGTTCTTTTACGGCGACATCCAGCGAATGAATTGGTGTTCCCCGTTAAAAAAACAAACTGAAAATTTTACTAATTCAATTTCTATAACTGAATAAATTTTGAATAGAGAAACTAACACTTTTCAAGGAAGTTCTATCTTAGTGGTATAATTTCTGGAACTCGAAAGTGGTATGTATTTGAACTCAGAATACGACGGTTCTTGTTTAACCTGAATCGACTCGGAATAAAACCATTTGTTTTTCATTGGGATAAGCTCCATGTTTAATTTGAAGAAGATTTCACTGATGGGGGAGGCGCCTCACTTTTCGTTCAATATTTGCAAAACACATATTTGCTTTTACTTCCAATTGCTATCGCACCCGGACCCCTTTAAGCAAGGGGTTTTTCTCTACCTGTCCCATAAGCGAACATTGAAAATTAAGTAAAGAGAGAACCTAAACAAGATTAAACTTCACCCATTGCCGGTAAAAAGCGTGTTCAAATTATCGGTTATTGACATAACCTTGTTGTTTTGGTCTAGTATATATATCCGTAATTTTATCCATGGTTTTGTAGTTTATTTCAGAAAATTGACCTCGCATAGTGGTGCCAACATAGGTAAAGGTAACTGTAGACGCTAAGTAAGCTGCCAGAATTATTTCTTCAAACGGTTTGCCTTGTTTTTTCCTCGGATAAGCTGAAAAATATTGTAAAGTGAGTGAACAGAATGATAATTTTTTAGTTCTTTAGCGTAAAGATCAAAACTGACATTAAAACAAATAGCTTTTTCACGGAAATACGGAAACATTTGTTGAAGTGACAGAAATTCGGAGGAAATGAGTTTGATTGTTAAATTTTAATGTCTATATCTTAGTTAGACGCTTTAGTCCCATTGAACCGAACCCCCATTCGACAGAACGGCTTTGTAAAAAACAGGTATTTTTGGGTAAATCGGAAAAAAGACAAATTTCTAGCGTTTCCTTTATTATTTTTACAGTTAGGAGCGCTGCAATCAATAATTAACCACATGTTTCGATTTGTTGTTCCCGACATGGTTTTGAATTTTCATTAAAACTTTAGTTACTTTACTCGCCGTCTGGCGGCGACACCGTGACCCTTTTTGGCTTCTCGCGCGCCTAATAGTTGGCCTCTCCTATAGAGACCATAGCTCGTATCCTTCCTCAGTAGTACGCCAGTATGAGCTACAAAGATGGCGGCCACTGTTAAGGCGGGGAGCCTAGTTTCTACGTTTTCTCTCTTTTTTGGGGGAGGAATACCTGTCAATCTTTGATTGATTTTGTAAGCGTAGATTTTTTTTGTAAGCTTAAAGGTAGGAATGAATTTATAAAGACCATGATATAATGTGTGAAATATTTATTTCGCAAGAACAATGACGACTAATTTGTGTTAATAAAAATGTCTGCAGACAAAGCCCCAGTCAATTAAAATATATACAATTTTACAAATTTAAAATTATTTAATGTAACCATAAGGTGCTGTAGTATAATCGGGGAAAACGCGAACTTTATCCACGACCACCTGATATGTTTTGGTCTGTTCTATCGTAATTAAAGTATGATTAGGTAGGCGACGTATTTGGGGTCCAATGGGTACCTGCACAGCGTTTATTTCGGGTTTCCCCTGGTTGTTCACCCCTAATATTTTTTTCATGATATCAAAATTAACATAATTTTCTGTAGATGTGTTTAAGTAGAATCCTTTAACTTTAATAATGTTAGTAATTTTATCAGTTGCGGGATCATAAATGTTCATGGAATAGTTTTTAGCCCCAGCACTTCCGAACTCACAAATATATGCGTCTTTTCCGTAAGGTTCTAGTTCATTTTTTAATTCCCCAAGATAATCCCCCGTCGGGAGTATAGGGACGCCATCTGGTGAGAGGTAGATAAGGCTATCTGTATCCATATAAAAACAGAGGTCACCTACCATCTCAAGATGCTTTAAAAGATGAAGTCGCGCTATTGTTGTTGTATAACACGCTATTACCACGTTTGTATGCTTATGAGCTATCTCATTTTCGGCAAGGTCTTCTGATTTGACTAAGATGGTGTTGTCATTTAAAGTCAAGAGACTTTTTACTTCTTTATCGGGGTTAAGGATCAATTCGTATAGAGTCTTGGCGTCTTTTATGATGTCTGTTGAGGCGTGTCTAGTTTTCTGTCCAAATTTCCCCCAAAAAGAGTTAAGCATAAGCTTACTGAGGCATCTCAACCCTTCGTTCTTTTCAATTTTATCTATATCTAGATCTATCCCCTCAACTTCTTTGTAGTTCCTGACATATTTCTCTTTGTCCTCCTGTGTGACGCAATCGGAGGGGAAACCGCTAGCCAGGGTTTTATATTCGAGAAAGGCATTGACGTAGTCTTTAAAAAGACCACCCTGTTTAGTCTCGGTGTCGTATTGTGTGATCTTGTACGACCAGGCTTCGTACATGCGAGTAATAGTGTACCCCCTCTCTACAGCATACCTTAGCTCGTCTGTAACCCAGGTACCCCGCAGCTCTCTCTCATCAGGCCTGTGTGTACAGTCACCTTGAAACTGAGTTTTGCAACAAGTGTAGCATAGGGGGAAGGTTAGCTTCCCGTTTATCCTAGCGGGTAAAACAGGGTGTGTTAGATTTTGAGCTGGTAGTACATCACACTTGAGAAGGCCATCAAAAGAAAATATGTCAGGAAAATTATCTAAAATAATTTGAGGATGACCAATAGGAATTTTACCCGTTTTGTTCACGAAAGGATATAAACTGGTGAAATCAACGTAGTGCATTTTTTCAGTGCCTGTAGTTTTATGATATAGTTTATTAGCGCAGCACCTGCCTCCGAAGAAAGCATCTCGGGGGTTTAATCTTTCCGATGTTTTAATACGAATATCGTTACGTTTAAGAAATTCATTTATTTCGGGTTTATCGCGTTTGTCTTGCTGCCAGTCGCATTCCCATTTGACGTTTACTTTGTAGTGCAGGGCCTCTAGTTTACAAATTTTTTTCTCGGTTTTTGTATACCTTGTATTTAAAGTCTGTGTCGGGTCACCGTGTAAAATCATGTTCCTATTTACGGGGAAATGAACTTTGCAACCGTGATAATAGCAGCCCATATACTCGAACACTTCTTTGTTTGTGGGACAATAACCATCTACCTTTAGGATCTGCAGCTTAACCTCCTTGCCTCTAAAAGAGGATTGAATGAGAATGTTTCTATCGTATGACGTCCATTCTAGCCATTCAATGGCTCCTAATGACTGATTTTCCCCAAGTCTATAGTAGTTTGAAGGAATGATACTAATTGTGTTTGGTTTGAGATAATTTTTCCGGAAGACATAGGAACAAACACCCGGTAGGGTAACGGAATTACAATTAAATGGGTCTACGCTAGTAACTTTAAGTAGGAGCGACCGAAAAGTTACACATCCTAAAAATAAGAGTAAAGTGTCGTTTTCGCAATAATAATACAGTTCTTTTAAAAAATTAAAGCCTTTACCCTTACTGACTTCTGAAGTGTGCCATTTTAAAAAAGTGTCTAGGTTTTTCCTGGTGAAATACTGACACCCGTAAGCTTCTGTAGGTGGTAGAGTGTTCTCCAATACGTAGTTAGTCTCCTCTTGTCTGTCTATATCGAACTCGTGACCCACTACGTTGAAAAGGAAATGAGGAAAATACCCTTTAGCGGCATTAGGGAGGCCGAAAGTAGCGGGGAACTTGGATAAAGCGACTGGGATGAAATTATACGAATCAAGGAATAACAGATTAGAAAGTTTCATTTCTAAAATACGTGTACCGTTAATTTTCAAAGATTCGGGTACAAATTTCTCGTCACGATTAATTATTTCCCTTATTAATAGTTGGTTGTCATAGTTACTGCCGAAATGAGACACCACGATGACTTTCTTCACGTCGAATAAGCGGACTAAGTAGTCGAGGAAGGCAGCTATGGGTTTCCCACCTGTGAAGCGTTGTTTGCGAGGTCCAAATTGACTGCACTTGATACAATTAAAATCGAGGGACGTTTCGTCAATGCAGTCTAAGCAGACAGAGATGCTAACGCATAAGATGGCTTGATGCTCGTACGCGCCCAACTTTTCCGTACATCTTTTCGTTTGTATACATTCAACGTCGAAGAAAACGTAGATGAGTTCTGGTAAATTACGGCGTGGTTTTTTCGCGGGGATAATGCACGGGATTTTATCCTTGATCACCTGAATGTAACATAAATGGTCGCTGGGTTGGTGTTTTCCACATACAGGACAGAAAATCTCCCCACAGCTGTGTCTAGTAGTACGTTTTCCGAAATCAATTGTTTTAAAGCAGTTTTTACAAATGTAAAGCCGCTCGCAAAGTGCTTTTTTGTTCCCAGCTGGAACCAAGTGACTGTTATAACAATCGTCACCCCAGAATTTTCGTAGGCAGGAACCGCATGTTTTTTCTTGTCCATGGCAAACAGTCGGACGCATACATTTAAAGCAAAAGTCATTGCATTTATGAGATTGAACCTGCCAGTAAGGTGTGAGGCATTTTTCGCAAAAGTGGTCGTGACTAAACAAGGGTTTTAAATTTGTTATGACATTATAATGATTACTCTCGTTAAGCAGGAAGAGACGTGGTCGGGTATCTGTAGGGTCGTTTTCGCCTAAAATTAAAATGGGTACTCTGTTTTCGAATTTATAGACGAATATAGAATAGGAGGATAAGTAAATTTTAAATTTCTGGAACGAATCGGGGGTACCGCATTCAGGCACAGAGACTCCTGCCTTTTGACAAAGATCTAAAGCCGCTGTTTTTTGGATTGTGTATCGGGGTCCTACTCGTGATATGGTTATGTAACGGTTTTTTAACTCTGTGTTGTTCCTATTGTTCATGTAGTCACGATGAGAAATAGCAACGCAAAGACAACGCGCAAGACACAGATTATCCTTGTTTGGGATTCGTCGAATCCCCCTTCGATCCTTTGAGAAAATACTGAAGGGCTTAAGTTGACGCCGGTTAGACCGTCCATACCCTTCTGGTATTCTAACGATACTGAATATCATTTTTACAGGTCCTTGAAAAAAATGTTCGATTTCATCGTCATAAAGTAATTCGGCTAGTTGATCAAAGAGGAAAGAAGGGTCTACTTGATCTAATCTTTTAAAGGATAATTCGAGTTCCGAACGACAGTTTACACCTAGACTTCGTAAAGTTATTTGTACGTAATCTGTTGCTCGGTACTCGCTTAATATATGTTCCGTAATAGTACATATACTATCAACCGGATCGTCCGTTATATTTAGAATTATTTCCCTGCCATACATATTAAAATGTTCGAAAAATCTCTCGCTTTGCTCTAAAATCTCGCAAGAGGGTACATCTTCTACAGGAGATGGGGGACACCCCCCACCCCATTGGTCATAGACATCAGCCTCGTGCATCTCCTTGGCCTCCTCTGAATCTACAATGGAGCTCTTTTCGCTGGGGGCGTAGTCGGAAAAGTTCAAGGACATGTATTCGAAGGGGTCGTTCTCCGTCCCGTCGTGTTGAATGGAACTCTTTTCGCTGGGGGCGTAGTCGGAAAAGTTCAAGGACATGCATTCGAGTGGTTCGTTCTCCGTCTCGTCTTGTTGACACGCGTTATCTAGAATCTCCCCCATCTCCCTGCCTGTTTGAGAATTATCGAAACGGGCTATCAAAGATTCTTCTTCACGGTTATCACGTTCTAATTCTTGCTTCCGCCTTTTCACGCGGTCCGAGTAAGCAATTTTTAAAGGGCTAGGAATTAAATTCCATAGATGTTCCAATTCGTCTAGTGTTTGACACGTTTCAGGGGTACGAGGAACGTTCTTCATATAGTCTATTAGATCGAGGAACGTTTGAATAATATTTAAACCGCCATTTATGATAAAACCGGGTAATGTTGAAGGTATATTAGCAGGATCTAAGTGTAAATAAGAGCAGAGAAAATAATAAAACTTGTATATTTCAACTATGTTCCAAGGCTTATTTACGGCCATTTCGTCAAGTGTCCAGCGAAGTGCTTCAGCGTCCATGTTGAGGTTTTGACGATTGATGTTCGACTGTGAAATACTGTTATTTTCTCACGTTCTTTATACTAGATTCCTACCCCCCCTCTTCCTCCTCTCAAGAGGGGTCAAGGCCAGTATATTTTTCGAAATTATTGACTAACAATACAAGGTACTAGCAAAGGCCATCGCAGCTGATTTCCGACATGTTTAAACACGTCTAACATTGTTTGACAGTGAACAATAGGTGATATAAGATAGACGTACGATGGCTTGACAGGGTGTCAAATAGTCGTATAACAAAACAACGAATTTGCAATAGATTTTATAATTCAACAAAAGGAATAATTATAACAAAAGAGTTGGTGCGACATTCCACTAGGTGGGGACTTCTTCAACAATGACATTGAGAAAATGTTAGGAAAGAATTTCTTCAATCAATCAAATTGTGACAGTTCTATTTAAGGAATGTTGAGAATAGTAGATAAATAGGTCAAGTTTACTATTGTGTAATTTATTTACTCCTCAACTGTCAGGTACACAAAGCTTGTCAGGAATTAGTCAGATCTTGGAGATTTTATCTTATTGCTCTTGAGAGTGCTGGAATTCCTTAATCCCTGGTTTGAAAAACGCACCTAAAAATACGCTTATAATCGAAGAAGGGGAGAGGGTTCTTCAACAATGACTTTAGGTCTTTGAAGATGTTAGGAAAATATTTCGTCAATCAAATATTGACAGGTCAGGAATGTGGGTCATAATAGATAAATAGGTCAAGTTTACTATTGTGTTATTTATTTACTCGGCAGCTGTTATGGAGGCAAGTACACAAAGGTTGTCAAGAATTCGTCGGATCTTGGAGGTTAACCCTCAAAAACTACTTATTGTATTCTTTATATTACTGATTTTGGGAATGTTAGAATTTCTTAATCTATGGTTTCAGAACTTTGACATAAAAATACGCCTACAATCTAACAACGGAACAGTCAAGGACAATAGATATTTCGCGATAGCTACTTAGGAAATTTAGTATAAAAACCCTCGAACTCGACAGATGAGAGTATCATAATTCGAGAAGACCTTAAACGTGCAACATGGAAAATCAAGAAGCTGGCAAGAGGAAGATTGGCGTAACTAACGAACGAAAAATCAACGGTAGATTCCACATTTCTAGAGAGTTGTTCCTGACAACGGGGTTCGTGAACGGCACCCTCGATCCCGAGATTCGCTTATGTAGGAAGCAGTCGGTAAAAAGTTTCGCCATTTCAACAAGTACCTGGGAAAAATTGATACCCAGACTACCCGTATTAGCAGGCTGGACGGCGGGCCACGAAACCAATAACTTTGAAATCGTTTTGATCGATAACGGAAATGAAAAAACAACTGTCGTGGCGTATCATAATACGTGTCACATTAAAGATATACTAAATGAGGACTCCATTGTTTTGGACAGTATGGAAACAGCGGCATTGAACCGAGTTTCGAACGCCGTTAAGGAGCATCTTATTAAGTTAAGTAACCATGAAATTGTATTCACGCACATGGCTGATATTATTATAGAATTTTATAATGATATTTATGATAATTTATACGGCGAACACGATCGCATACCGTGTTTAGATGGGCAGCCCGAAAAATTCGATGCAGTGGTGGGTTACTTCACCAATTTCGTAACATCGTACCAAGTGGTAATGAAATTTAATAATGTACTGGAAGAAGAAAATCTTGAAAGTAAATTTTATAACTATAATGTATTCTCGGTAATTTCGGGTCAAATAACATTTTTAAAAGAGAGAATGCACATGTTAACGCATTTTTAAATTTATGTCTGTTTGATAATTTGTTTTTTTCATTGATGTTTCAAAAATAAATTGAATTTAAAACTGAAAACTGTTCCATTTTATATAACTAATACAACACAGAAATGATATAAATTTCTAGTTTTTAAATTTTAAGCCTAAGAAATATAAAAGTAGATATAACTAAAGTGTAGGAAAAACTTGTCGATTTTTTGATAGGAACTTATTTTAAATAAAACGAAGTAAATAAGGCAAAAACAATTTATTTTATTTAAAATATTTACAACAATTTTTTTTTTTTACTTCCCCCCTCCCCCACCTCAATCGATTGAGAGGTTTCGCACGAGTGTACGGACCCCCTCGAACATCACGTCGTCCCGGTTCTCGTACACTCGTGCGTGGCCGGGGGGACTTCGAGGAAACGTACCCGGCGGTACGTCGACAACTGGCGAGCTCCTGCGTCACTCTGTTGGGAAAGAGAAAGAGAGAGAGAGAGTTTATTCTATACGTTAATAATAAAGTATTGGATAACAACAAATAATAAAGAAATTAACTCACCGGAACCCGCGACAGTTGAGGGCCAGGAGGCTAAAAAAGAAAAATTAAAATTAGATAAACGAATCATTAAATAATGCATGAAAACTTACTCGTGGGGTATAAAAACGCAGTTATATATACACGACCTGCCTTACTTGATTAAGCAGGTCGTGCATAAAGTCGTCATCCGCCACGACCTCCGCTAGTCCCGCCAGGTATGCTGTTATTTT